>CM039727.1:2716710-3316710 GCA_022539455.1 Dendrobium nobile
GTCAAATCCGAGCTGGCTCGCAAGCTAGCTTGACCGGTTGCACACTTAATCACATACAAAGTTATGTACATATTGTGGATCACTGTTTATAAGATCGATGAATATTTGTAAATCGTTTTTTACTGAAAATTTTTAGAGCGTAATTATTTTATATCCATTATATTTCTTAGATAAACATAAATATAACGTTAATTAACTCCTCCAATAGTATAATCATTCTAAAAAAATATTATAATAAATTTAAATTTTTTTTGAGCATAATCTTAACCATTTTTTCTTTTTTGTAATTTTACTATCGTTTTTGTGCTTGTAGGATCAAGCTGCAGGATCAAGCTGCTGCACCATCCAGAGATCGCCACTAGCAGCTATAGCCATATTCATGGCCGAAAACCGAGATGATCTAAGCCGTCGAATCGCTTCTATCCTCACCATCCTCAACTGTCTCTTGCTCCTGCCTAGGCGACACCGGCGGCCCCATCCTCCTCCGCCTCTACTTCCTCCACGGAGGCCGCCGCCAATGGCTCTCCTCCTTTCTCGAGACCGCCGGTTTTCCTCTCCTCCTCATCCCCCTCTCCGTGTCCTACCTCCACCGCCGCCGCTCCAATCCCTCAACCCCTTTCATCCACCTCAATACCCGCCTCCTCATTGCCTCCGCCATCATCGGCATCCTCACCGGCCTCGATGACTTCGTTTACGCCTACGGGCTCGATTTCCTCCCCGTCTCCACCGCCATCGTCTTACCGCAACCCATCTCGGCTTCACTGCCTTCTTCGCTTTTCTGATCGTGCGGCAGAGATTCACACCCTTTTCGATTAATGCGATCGCGTTATTAACGGTTGGCGCCGGCCTTGCACGCGAATGGGGATCGGCCGGACGGGGTGAGTGCGGCAGGGTATTGGAAGGGGTTTGTTCTGACGATCGGCGCGGCGGCGTTGTACGGGCTGGTGTTGCCGTTGGTGGAGCTGGCTTATGCGAAGGGAGAGAAGTCGTCAGTTACACGCTGGTGATCGAGATGCAGTTTGTAATGGGGTTTTTTCCACGGCGTTCTGCGTCCTTGGGATGATCGACAACGAGGATTTCCAGGTGCGTAAAAAATCATATCTTTTTGTTTTTGTTTTTTTTTTAAATCGTAATCGGATTCTGGATTTACGACTTGGAATCAGGCGATTGGGGGAGAAGCAGAGAGGTATGGATTGGGATAGAGAAAGTACTATTTGGTTCTGGTTTGGTGCGCTGTGTTCAGGCAATGTTTCTTCGTGGGAGCAGTGGCGGTTGCTCTGATACTGTCGCTTTGGGGGATTGGCTTCTTATTGCTACGGCGAGTATCGCCAACGGAAGGACGAGTCCGGCGGTCGCCATTTCCCCACTGAAGTTGTTGAACTCGTTCCTTCGGCCGACGTTTAATTCACTACGTTTTGTTTAGTTGATCAGAATGTTCAAGATATTTCAGCAATTAAAAAAATTATTTTATCTATAATGATTAAGATTTCATTTGAGACGCCTTTATTTGTTAAAAAGTAATAAAAAGAATTTAAAATAGAATAATATTTTTTGTACCAACTAAAATTAAAAAATATTGATGTGCGATCAGCTGAGATAGCATAGCAAAAAATATATTGGGTTTAATTTCTAAGTTTTTAATCTTTTATATTGTCAGGCAAAGAAAAGAGATTCAATATTTTAATGAAGAGTTTAAATTCACTCAACATATTTCATATAAAATTATCAAGATAAAATTAAATTAAAATAATATCTTAATTTATAGTAGGAAAATGATTTTGGTGTATTAAACTTCTAATCTATATTATTTCTCTTAGAGAAGAGTCTTTCATGATATGTTTGGAGGGTCGTATCATATCCGTCTTAGTAATATGTATGAAAGATTGTATCATATTTGTATGATGGAATGCATCTCATTTTTATAGATTGTGAATCATAATCATATTTTATGAATACAGCTCATCTTGATCTGTTGGTCGAGTGTTTTGGCTACCAATCAAAAGATCTTGGGTTTGAAGCTTCTGTATGTGATGTTTGTGTGAATTGTGTTAATTGACTCAAATATCCTCCAAAACAAATCATATTTTATGAATAATAATTTTATCATTTTATAAAATGGAAATATAAAATTAGGTATCTATACATAATTAACTCATATTTTATGTTATACTCAAAATCCTATTTCTTTAATCTCAATTAGATTACTTTTAAAAAAGGGCTAAATTTTAAGATAGTTTATACTTCACATTTAATTTATATATATGCTCAAATATTTTTATTTTTTTTAGCATACATGTCTCTCTCCTTATTTCTCTTTTAATGAGAGCATTTTAGAATTTTCAAGACTATGAATGGCGAAATTATTAGGTGCAAATAATTGTGTGGACTGTCATCAACATGGAATTAAGTGGAATATGGTGCAACTGGACACCTTTGAAACTTGGACTTGTGTTTGATACAACTTTAGGTCACTATTTTTTTTTTCTGCTTTTAATACATTTTTATATTAAAAAGTAACTTTACAAAGCAGTGCAAAAGTCATCCCAAACAAAGTATTAGAAAAATATCTCACCACTGATGATGATGATGATGATGATGATGATGATGTGGTTTTACTCATTGTCAACATATGTGTATCTAGTTATGCTCACAGCAGCTTACTCAACAATTATATGGTCATCATTTATAGTTGTATTAAACATCAATGAATTTATGCCAACAATATATAAAGATGATAACATCTTTATATTTTCTTATAAAAAAGGCTTCTAGTATGTTCTAAATTTATGTCTAACAAACACAATGTTATAGTGTATAAATACTAAGGATTTCAAAGATAAAAACTCATTCGGACAAGAATCATGCAGCGAATTTTAGCTTGTTGGTTGGGAGCTTTAGCTATCAACAAAGAGGTCTTGAATGTGATGCTTGTAAATGATGATGTGTTTAATTGCCCCCATATGTCTAAAAAAACCAGACAAAATTATGTCTTGCAATCAAAAGAAATTGTATGTATCTATTTTTAATATTAGATGTGGCTAGGGGAGTCAATATTTGACACGACATGAAAATCCGACCCGTAAATTTAAGGTTAGACCCTACTCGTTCCAAAATGGGTCAGGTTTGGGTTGACCGACGGGTTGCCTGGTCAACTGAAAACCAGTTTAAAATGACTGCCCGGTTGCCCGCAGACCTACCGAGTCTGCCCGCCCCCTTTCCGCCGCAGTCCGCACCCTACCCGCGCGCCCACTCGCGTCCGCGCCAGCCCATCGTCTCGCCTGCTCGCCGCTCGCCGTCCCGCCTGCCCGCCACCCCGCCTTCCTGTGTCGGGTCAATAGGACAATCAGCTGGGTCAGGTCCAGGTTCGAATTTCCAACCCATTTACATACCGGGTCGGGGTAGGGATCAACCAATTTGAACTCGGGTCAGTTTCGGATTCGATCCGAACCCAACCCGAAAACCCGTTTTTGATACCCTAGATATGGAATTCCTAGATATGACCAGCTAATAAGTATCTCGCATAAAACTTTATTATCTGTAATATAAAAATTATAAGAAAATAAAAAAGTCATGTTGATATTCACATTTTCTGATTTTTATTATATCGTCGGGTACGGTTTGAATACAATTTACAATTGCGTTGATTCGATTAAACTCAACTCGAATTTGATCTATTATTAAATGGGTCAACACTCTTAATTCAAATCTAACCCAATATAATATAGAAAATATTTTAAGTCATGCCGATTTGGGCTGAATATTATACAAATTACCTAAATAAAAAATTTTGATATTTGATTAAGGATTCATTTGTTACGCTTAACGCAATCATTTAAAAAAATAACTTTTTGAAAGCTACTAAAAAAACTTCTTCTTGACATAATTTTTTTCAAAAGCAAACAAAAAAAAGATATCCTAAATGAAACCTAAGGTTTCATTTGAGACAGATTTCTTATTGCTTCTTAAAATATCTTTTTAAATTTTTTATTAAAAAATTATTTTAAAAAACAATAAAAAAAAAAAACTATTTCAAATAAAACCTTAGTAGGATTTTTATATCATATCTATCATTGATAACCCTAATATTACTTTTTTTTTTTAATTTAAAAGTCATAGAGCCTTTTTGACTGAAGAACCAGAATAAGTTGCTTTCAAGAGCTTACCAGCACGATTGAAATCTTTTTCTCAGAATAAGTGCTCAAAGAGCTATGTGTGGCTATTAACGACTAAGCGAGTTCCTATATGTAGATATGTTTAGATTCTCTTCAATTAACCTCATCATTGCATCATGCAATAGTCTTTTTCAACAACCTGTTTAATCCTTTTTTTTCACAATTTAATTTTAAGGGTTCATTTGAAATGACATCAGTTTTTCATAAAGTTGATTGTAAAGTTGTTGCAGATAAAATAGGTCTGTAGCACAAAAATTTATTAAAAATAACAAAAAAAATTATGGCCAAGTAAACACTATAATTGCGATTTGAAAAATAAACATGTAAAAACTATATCAAATCAAGCCTTAGGCTTCGTTTTGGACGATTTTTACTGTTTCTTAAAACAGCTTTAAAAAAGTGTAAAAAATCGTCTCTGATATATTCTCAAAAAATTTTCTTGATCGAGCATGAATCTCGAGGCAAAATCGAACCAGAAACTTCAAAAATTAAATCTAGGAGCACCTGAACTCCGATTTCAACGAACTTATAGTCAAACTGAGCGTCTCAGAAATACAAACCCAACGACACCAAATTCAACTCAATCCAAGCCCAAATGAGCCCAAATCAAGCACCCGAAGTGCTGTTGGAAAGTTCTTACCACAATTCGAGTTTCCAAACGATCTCTGATTTTAACAAGCTTATAGTCGAATCAAATGGCTCGACGAGACAAATCCAACAAGCCCAAGATCGCCAAATTCCACATCATTAAGATCTTCAAATGTCTAATGAACGGTGCACGATCAAGGGATTCAATATCAGCCGTCCATTCGACCACTCCCTATTTGCCCTTGATCTCACACCTATTTACGAGCTATGCCACTCTAAAAAATCTATAAATAGACCCCTCATTTCTCATGAGAGGGGACCCAAGCAAGAAGAGGAGAAAAAGCAGAGAAGAAGAGGAGAGAAGGATAGGAGGGAATAACTCCTCCTCGACCACCGCCAGAGTTCTGCCCGACGCCCGAGTGACGCCGGAATTCTACTCAACTTCGAAACGACGCTGGAACTATGCTGAACTTTGTAACTGGATCTCAATTTTGAAGAGATTCATTGTAATCTGATCGTCCTAACTTTGTGGATGAGTCAGCCTCTTGTATTTCAAACAAAACACTAGTGGAACTATTTCGACTGGGACAGACCCCGTGGTTTTTGTCTTTTCAGAGTTTCCACGTAAAAATCCTGGTGTTTCCATTTCTTTTCTGTTTGTGTGCTGGATATTCGTACAATGCTGAGACATAAATTTACTAACTCTATCGCCGTGTATAATATAGCCTGCAACAGTTTGGCACACAATATGTGGGAATCATTATCCCACAACTTCAAGTATTGCTACGATGGTCAACAGGCGCAGTAATCGTATCGTTGGAGCTTCTCGCTCCAACTCCCACCAGTCCAGAAATCAGTTTATGAATCATAGACCCCGATATCTGCCTCTTTCTATCATAGGGGGCAAAATGCTGCAGGAGAACGAACCTCGGGTCCTTAGAAGAGAGAAAAAAAAAATGGAAGAATCTCAGAATGAGATCCTTCAGCTCCTACGAGAGACTAAGTAGCCAGCTTTACCACAGCATGAGGAAGTTCTTCTCCCTCGAGCTCCACCACTGATCCAAGATGTTCAACTCAAACATCTTCAAGCTGAGATTCATCCTCCTCCGCTAAGGAGGCATGTACAATCACACTAGGATAACAAACTTGCCGATACAGCAAGTTCTACACCTCCCTTCGCCCCACAACTCGGCAACCTTGCACTCTTCCAGATATCCCAGAAGACTTAGTCCAACCATATATTGCTGAGTTCCCTTGCAACGCCCTCCGTCATGAACTGCGAAGATTAATACGGGAAGAGTTCCCCCGAGAAGATGTGAGGCAAACTCTCCATCAGAGGAACTTCTAGGACTCATCACTCTCTAACTGAAGCCATTCTTCGGCACCCCATTCGGTTAGATTCAAAGTATCGAACGTCGAGTCCTACGACTGGACGTCCGACTCGTATGAGCATATCGACTACTATAGAACCATCATGCAAATTCAACGAGTATCGGAAGCACTCCTTTGCTAGGTTTTTGCTACCACCCTTAAAGTACATACTCGAACGTGGTTCTATTCGCTTCCATCAAAACGATCCCTTCATTCGTCAAATTAGCCAAACTATTCGTTGAACAGTTTATGAATAATCGAAGAATTACTAAGGATTCTTCTCACCTCTCCGGGATCCGCCAAAATGAGGGAGAATCATTGAAGGAGTATTTTCAACGATTTTTCACTAAGGCTCGACAGATTCCATGAGTAGACCCTGAATTACTCAGAGGGTCTTTCTTGGAGGTCTTCGTTCTGGCCCCTTCTATTCAACACTCATGCATGACACTGTTCATTCATATGCTGATCCGATCCATTGTGTGGAGACGCAAATTTTTGCAGATGAAGCTATAAATGCTCACAAGAAGCGGTTTGAGCAAACCAATGGAAAGCGTAAAGGTGCACCTGGGATGGACAATTTATCCTCACAATAGAAAAAGCAAAGGAAGAATAATCTACCTCCTAGGCCTCCATTACCATGATGGGAACCTCGATAGGAGAAGGAGTATACCCCACTCAACACATCTCGAGCAAATTTATTGATGGCCGTTCGAGATCAAGATACATTGAAATGGCCGAATCCTTTGAAGTTGAACACAGAAAATCCATATTAGTATTGTCACTTTCATCGTAGTCGTGGTCACACTACCAAATCCTATAAGCAACTCAAGGATGAGATTGAAAGACTTATCCGCTAGGGCTGCCTTCGATAATTTATCCGAGATCCACCTACCTGAGAGGAAGCTCGTCCCGCTGGGGGGCAAAATCAACAACAAAGACAACCATTAAATAATATTCAAATGATTGGTGAGATTGAATGATCATGCACTTCATGTAGTTGTATTAGTAATACTAATTGTCTTGTCTCATCGTGTTTCTTTTATGTTAAATAGGATGTCACTTTGATATCCCTAATATTTTCTTCAAAGTTAAATATTGTATTGTGCCTGTACGTATATCTTATGTGTTGAGTCATTATAACTTGTATATCCCTAAGTCATATTAGGGAACTATTGTATTGTCTTATATAATACAGTAATATGATGTTCACGTTGTGGTGATATTATTTTTTTCTCTTATAAAAGATAAAAAAAACTTCTCAAACTCTTTCTCCATGATTCGAGAAATACACAAATTTACATTGTATCTCAATCCTAGGGGGATTTGATCCGACCTCTTCCACACAGGTTAACGTCATCGAGCAAAATTCTCTGATATACAACCTCAGATAGATCTCACATCCTTTATGGATTCTCTCGACCTCTTCCACACAGGTTAACGTTATCGAACAAAATGCTCTGACATACAACCTTGGATAGGTCTCACATCCTTTGTGGATTCTCTCGACCTCTTCCACATTGGTTAACATCATCGAGCAGAATTCTGACATACAACCTTGGATAGGTTTTATGTCCTTAGTCGATTCTCTCAACCTCTTCCACACAGGTTAACGTCATCGAGCAAAGTGCTCTGACATACAACCTCGGATAGGTCTTACATCCTTAGTAGATTCTCTCGACCTCTTTCACACAGGTTAATGTCATCGAGCAGTGCTCTGATATACAACCTCAGATATATAGGTCATATATTATTGATGTATTCTCTCGACCTCTTCTACAGAGGTCAATATTATCAAGCAATGTTCTGAGTGAACAATGTTCTCTCTATAAAGACTCCAAGAAAGCAAGTGGTTGATAAATTTATCACTCGTATAAAGACTTCAATGATCTCAAATACCCTTACAAAAATATGGGGGGCAATATATCAAAGCATGCCTAAAAGATGTAATCACAATTCAGTTTGCTCCGAAGGACAAATTCTCAACTTCATATACAATATAATTGGAGTTACATTACTAAAAGTACACATCAAGTTCCTTTTGTAAGAATTTGAAATTAAAAATGTACATTGACATTATTTGTACAAGCTACTATCATCAAGCAACAGTAAACTTTATAATAGTTAAATATCCTTGGTGGATTTAAGTGACTTCTTCTTTGCTACACACAAGTATCTCCTATAACTTTTTCTTCAAAGAAAGGAAAAATTTCTAATCATATGTCAATATGGATATATATATCGCCTTAGCAAAATGCAACAGGACCACCGTCATTATCGGCCCTTCGCCCGATGTTCGCTGTCGGTCATTTCCTTCATATCTACCATCATCGGCTTCTAGCTCGACTATTGCTAGCAGCGCACCCTCAAACTCTCTCCTTCAACTCTACACTCGATCATTGACTGCTAATGGGCTTCAACTCGATCGTCCATCATCGATAATCTTTCGTTCAAACAGCATCAAAATTCTCCCCGTCTACTCATCACTTCTGATTTTCCTATAGGAAAACATTACCGTCAAGTATTCTCAAATCACCCTCACATACAAGTAGCAATAGATCTTTTTTGTCACGAGTATATCTATTAAGAAGATACCTCTTATCACGACTTCTTATACAAGATAGGGGCACTAAAGCTTGATAGGGGAATGTCGCCTATCTCCGATAGTGGAATGCCTCCAATATAAGAAGAAGACCAGAGAAGAAGAAAAGGAACGACTCCAAAAATTCTAATTTTTATACACGAAGAGGGGTCCTAAATTTTAGTAGGGGATGCCGCCTACAACAAAAAAAGGAATGCCTCAACTGTAAGAAAGTTAAAATGAGTGAGGAGAAAGAAAAGAAAAGGCTACAAAAATTCTAACTTCTGTACGAGAGAAGGGGCGCCGATTTAAGTAGGGAAAATCACCTACGAAAAATAGTCGAAAGCCTCAACTGTCAGAAATCCAGAAGGACAGAAAGAGGAGAAAATTCTAACTTCTGTACGAGAGGAGGGGCGTCAATTTAAGTAGGGAAAATCACCTATGAAAAACAGAATAAAGCCTCAATAGTTAAAAAGCCAGAAAAAGAAAAAGTGCAGAAAATTCTAACTTCTGTACAAGAGGAGGGGCGCCGAATCAAGTAGGGAAAGTCACCTACTGAAAAATAGCATAAAGCCTCAACAGTTAGAAAGCCAGAAGGAGATAAAGAGGAGAAAGTCTCCAACTTATGTACAAGAGGAGGGGCGATGAGTCGAGTAAGGAAAGTCACATACTCAAAAACAACGGAAAGCCTCAACTATCAGAGAGCCAGAGGGAGAAAGAAAGAAGAGGAGGGAAAATCTTCAACCTCTGTACAAGAGGAGGGGCGCCAAGTCGAGTAGGAAAAGTCACCTACTCAAAAATAGCGAAAAGCCTCAATTGTCAGAGAGCCAAAGGGAGAAGAACAGAATGTGCAATTTTTTTATAGGCCTTAGGGGCTTATTAATACTTTTTTGTGGGAGAAGGGGAAAGTTTATGACATTTTCAACATTCTAAAATTTGTATAAATTTTTTCAAAATTTTTAAGATTTTTTGCGACAAAAACATCCCAAAAATAGCATTTTTAAGTCGGTGGGACCGGCCATAAGGCGGTGGCGTCAACCGCAGCCCCGAAACGGTGCCTGGCCGCTAGAGGGCGCGTGGCACTGCGACGGTCAGGTGCGAGCCGGCCCTCCCGCAAGCGCGGGTCAGCTGCAGCAAGCAGGCCTCGGGCGGGCGCAGCGCGGGACTTGGGAGGATCGACATCGCGGGCCAGGCTGGCCGAGGCGCGCGCTTGTTGACCCGGGGGGCGGTTCGGCTACCCATTCCATTTCGGGTCCGATTTTTGCCCCGGAAAAGCCAAATCGGACGTTTTTGGGGTCCCCGGAACCGTTTTCCGATGTTCCGGACTCAATTTTGGCACTTTTAGAGCCATTCAAAGCTCCTACATGCAAGATCGATTCTGAATCACTCAGAAAAAATTTTTCAAAATTTGTGACACATATTTTCAGACTCCTGGAGCTACGACGTCCGAAAATAGGTGGGCAACTTATATATTCTCAAAAAATTATCTTGATCGAGCACGAATCTCGAGGCAAAATCATACCAAAACTTTCAAAAATTAAATCTGGGAACACCTGAACTACGATTTCAGCGAACTTATAGTCAAACTGAGCGTCTCAAAAATATGAACCCAATGACACCAAATTCAGCTCAATCCGAGCCCAAATGAGCCCAAATCAAGCACCCGAAGTGCTGTTGGAAAGGTCTTACCACAAATCGAGTTCCCAAACGGTCTTCGATTTTATTGAGCTTATAGTCGAATTGAACGGCTCGATGAGACAAATCCAACAAGCCTAAGATCGCCAAATTCCGACATCATTAACACCTTCAAATGTCTGACGAACGATGCATGATCCAGGGATTCAATATCAGCTGTCCATTCGACCACTCCCTATTTGCCCCTGATCTCACACCTATTTACGAGCTATGTCACTCCAGAAAATCTATAAATATACCCCTCATTTCTCATGAGAGGGGACCCAAGCAAGAAGAGGAGAAGAAGACGAGAAAAAGAGAAGAGAAGAGAAGGATAGGAGGTAATAACTCCTTCTTGACCACCGCCGAAGTTCTGCCCGATGCCCGAGTGACGCCGGAATTTTTTCGGGCGACCGAGTGGCGTCAGAATCTCACTCAACTTTGGAATGACGCTGGAACTCTGCTGAACTTTATAACTGAATCTCAATTTAGAAAAGATTCATTGTAATGTGATTGTCCTAACTTTGTGGACGAGTCATCCTCTTTTATTTCAAACAAAACATTAGATGAACTATTTCAACTGGGCAAGGCCCCGTGTTTTTTTCCCTTTCAGGGTTTCCACGTAAAAATCCTGGTGTTTCCATTTCTTTTCTGTTTGTGTGCTGGATAGTCGTACAATGCTGAGACGAAAATTTACTAACTCTAACGCCGCGTATATTCTAGCCCGCAACAGTCTCTAACGAAGTCTTAGACTATTATTGCTCTTTTATTTTTACTCTCTCTTTTTTTTTTAGATAATGAGTTTTTTATGATTATTTTTATTAGAATGTGATATTTGTAAGAAAATTATTATGTTTTTTTTTTTTTTCATAAGGAAAAAAGCTATAATATTCAATATTTATTTTTTAAATTTGTTTATCAAAAAATTATTCTACAATCAACTTTAAGATAGCTAATGAATTAAAATAAGAATATATTCGTGATAGAATTAATTAAGTATTCCTCTATACACTTATTAAAATAATTGGAGAATACAAATATTCAATTGGTAAGAATAGATTCTTTCTTAGCCACATATATTGCATGTCATGCAATGTTCCAAACAATTTATGAGGCCATCAATTTTTCTTTTTCTCTTTTCTTTTTTTTTTTTAATAAAATGTATATATCCTTTGATAATTTTTGTTCAATTTTAGGCTTGCAAATATAGTTATATTATATTAATTAATTGGTTAAAACTACTTATGTAATTGATGATTAAATTAATATGAAAATTTGCTGAATATTTATATTTAGTGTTTGCATTCTATTATTTAAATGGATAAAAGAATTAAGTAGTTGAACATATTTATTAAATGCTTACAATTTTGATTAAATAAACAAGTAATTATTATAATTTATATCAATATAATTTTTTTACTTGATTTATTCATTTATAAACAATCAAAACAAAGTCCACTATTAAAAATTAATAATATTTTCAAATGCTATATTTTTCAGCCAATGCTTGTTAATAATTAATTAATTCAGCATTTAATTTTGATGAGCTTAAAATTTTAACATTTTGTATCGCTAAAGTGTATGAAATTAAATAATTTTTATTGCCATAAATTATACATTAATGAAGATATTTAATATAAAATATACAATAAAATATTCAAATTTTAAAATATTGATTCATAATTAGAAAAATAAATATCATAAAAAAATTGGCATAATATCCTCACCAAAAAAAAAAAAAATCTCAATGGATCTACTCTGAAATAAGTGCAGTCATAAATAATTTATATTTCATTTATCTCAAGTTTAATCTATGTGTATTTTATTTAGAGGGGACGAGGGGAATTTAAGCCAATTAAGAAAAAACTCACACAATCATAATGCAAAACTCAAATCTAAGACTTCTTGATTGATAGCCAAAGCTCTAACTAATAAACCAAGGTGAGCTGGGTCGTACTAAGGGTGAAAATGAGTCGAGTTTTGACACTATCAAGCTCAGCTAGTCAGTCTGAAAGCGAGCTCGTCCCACTATAAATGAGCTCAAGCCATCTTGCGAGCCTGGGTAGGATTTTTTAAATATCATTAATTTTTAAATATTTAAAATTTTTATTAAATATTCTAAACATTTATTATTAATTTTAAACATTAAATATTAATTTATTTTATATTATTAAATATTTAAATAATTATAATTTTTTTTTTAAATATTTAAATTTTAGAAATAAATTAAACTTATTTTAAAAATATTAATAATTATTCGAGCCGGGTCGCAAGCTCACGAGCCAAGCCTCATTAAACTCGAACTCGAGTTTGTTTACTAAACGAGTTTGACTCGTAAGCTCGATAAGCTCGACTCGCAAGCTCATAAATGAGTCGAGCTCAAGTTGGCTCGAGATCTTGCTCACTCACAACCCTAGTCGTACTCTTAAATCTTAATAATAATTAGATAAGTTTGTGAAGGAGGTAAGTTTACGAAGGTGCACCTTCCCATATTGTCTTCACAATATTAATTGAAAAGTTCATAAATATGTGATTTTCAATTATGTTATTCAAAAAAGTGCAAAATAAATAAATTTTAGTACAATTATGTGCAGTGGCAAAGCCAGAAAATATATTTAGGGGGGGTGGCTAATTTATTTATTTTTAAATTTCCCTCAACCTTTTACATCTAGATTTGGGACCGACACAGGCAATTTAAAATTTTTTTTCAAATTATTATTTAAGAATGTAAAATATTAAATATAAAATAATAAATAACTTAAAATTAAAAAATTTTGGTAGCATAGAAAAATTAATTTAGTTGCTTTGGAAGTAAAAAAATTCCTCTATAAAAAAATATTAGAATAATAGCTAAAAAAGTAGCAAAAAAATATTATTGTTTTAATAACAAAACAGTTATAAAATTGTCCCAAATAAACCCTAATTATAGAATATTTATTAAAGTTATATAACATAAAGTTAAATGATATTTTTATCAAATTTAAAAAATTAACATGTGAATTTTTATTATATTTAAATAGCATGAAATTACCTATGTAAAGAAATTAGAAATAATAAAAATAATATCTTTAAAATATATGATAAAAGAATAAATTATAAGAGAAAAAAAGTCTCATATTAAAACTAAAAAAAGTAACATGATGTGAAAAAATTACATGACTAATAATTAAATTGTTGATGTAGAAGAGAAAGTAAGAGAGAGAGAGAGAAGAGAGAGAGAGAGTAGAGCTCCTTAGGCACGTGCCCCCCTCCCTCCGCCAATGATTATGTGATCACATCGGAGTTCGGACAACTTTCTACCTACATATAGCCAAGGTTTTGAAAATCGGACCGGACATCGAACCAGAAGAAAGAGAGGTTCACGGTTCGACCGGTCGAACCGGGGTCAAACCGGATGATGTAATAAATAATAATATTATTAAAAAATTAATAAGATTGATAAAATAATGAAATATAATAATCATATAATTTCCTATAAATTATTGTTAATTTATATTACATAGTGTAAGTTATTTAAAAACTTAAAACTCTCAATATAAAATCATAAATATAATTAAATATTTTATTTTGTAAGATAAAAATTTTTAGAGTTGAAAAATTGAAATTTTACAAATTTTTTAACATAAGAGTAATTCATTTGATAAAAAATAATTATTATTAACTAAAAAAATAAAATAAATATTTTACTAAAAACTTTAAAAAATAAATATTATTCAAATCATAAAAATTAATTTTTATATTATAATTTATATATTATAATTTTTACTTGAGCCGCTTAACGAACAAAAATAAATTCAAATAAACTTCATAATGTATTTAATAAATAATATTTAAAAATAAAAATAAATATTAATAAATAAAAAATAAATATTATCAACTTAAAAAAATAAAATTTATTCATATTATAAAAATTAATTTAAAAAATTGTTAAAAAACTATGTTGTATAGTGTATATAAACTCTACATGAAACTAAAAATGACCTTTGGCTTTGTAGGTTTAGTCCCACATCACTTGGATGTGTTACTTTGTGTTGTTTATATACCTCTTTACTTTCATGCAAGCCAGGAGCTAATATGGGAAAGGGGGAAACAGTGATGTATGTGGTTGTTAAAATATATATTTAAAGTATTTCTTTAATCCAAAATTGAAAGTTTTATATATATATATATATTTAACAATAAATATTTTATTTAATTATTTATAATAAAAAATTTGAACCGACAGGTTTTAAAAAACCCTGACCGGTTCGCCGGTTCACTGGTTGAACTGGCAGTTTTCGCCAAAACCGGCCGGTTTGAAGCGAAGCCGGTTTTCGGGTTGAACCGAACCGGCCGTCAGACCGGTTCACGGTTGAACCGATCGAACCGGCCGGTCCGGTCCGATTTTTAAAGCACTGCATATAGCACGTTTCTAACAACCTAATAATAATAATAAGCAGTGTTTTGAAAATCGGACCGGACTTGCCGGTTCAACTGGTTAAACCATGAACCGGTCCACCGACCGGTCCGAAATTTTGTAAAAACAGCTTTAGCCACCGGTTGAACCGGTGTCAGTTTTCAAAAATCGGTTGGCTAATATTTTTTTTAAATAAAATATTTAATATATTTATTATTAAATATTTAACTTAACAAATAAATTTAAAATTTATATATTTTAATTAAACAAGAATAAAAAATATTTTATGACATGGAACACGACCCATCATATCATGTGCCTTTTCCTATAGGAGCCAAAAAGCTTATATAGACAAAAATAATGCTAACATATATTGTCTAGGCGATGTGGGACTAAAACCTAAAAAGAAAAGTTCTCACTTCTCAATTTCACTATACATACACTATATATATATATATATATATTATATATATATATATATATATTATTATATATATATATATATATATATATATATATATATATATATATATATATATATATATAATTAAATTTTAATAATACAAATAATATTTAATATTTATGTATTATTGTTTTCATTTTATTTAATTATCTAATATATATATATATATATATATATATATATATATATATATATATATATATATATATATATATATATTTAAATTTTTATCTTTATTTTAATATTAAATAATATAATATGAAAAATATAGATATAATCTTATAATGTAAATTTTGTATACTTTTCATAAGTATAAAGTATATCTAAACATATAAAATAAATTAGAAATTATTTATATTAAATTTAAAACATATATATGTGAACTAATCTTATTTTAAATATGAATTATATTATTTATAAAATAACCTCCAACGTATTTTTAATTTAGATATTTTATTTGTATGATAGGATGAATTTGTGTTTAAGTTTAAGGTTAGATCATCATATTACTATATTAATTTTATTATTTATTACATCATCTGGTTCGACCCCGGTCGAACCATTAATCCACTAACCCCTCCTTCCGATTCATTGATCGATCCATTTTTAAAAGCCTTGATAATAAGCTTATAATAAAAGAAGAATTTGTTAGGTAGGCCTCGTAAGTTTCGTATGCTTCACAATTTCCACACCTATTCCGAAATTTAATATTATTTTTATTTATATATGTAATATCTAAATTATTATATTTATTTATACAAAATTCAAATTTTTGATATCATATAAAAATATTATTAATATTAAGAATAAAATCACACAATATAAAACAAATAAGAAGCAAAAGTAGTGAAAATAACATTAGGACATGGTCGAAACAAAAAAAGATTGCGGAGTTATCTTACACCAAAAAATTAATTATAAAATTGGGAGAAAATCATACAGAAGTCATTATCTCTAGGGCTGTCAATATTTGACACGACACGAAAACCCGACCCGGACCCGACCCGAAAAATCCGGGTTGGACCCGACCCGATTCCAAAACGGGTCGGGTTCGGGTTCCAGAAATTGACCCGTTTAAAAAACGGGTCGGGTCCGGGTTGACCCGTCGGGTTGCCGGGTCAACCCGCCAACCCGTTTAGTTTAAAAAATTTCAAAATCCCGCCCTGTCCGCTGCCCCGCCCCCTGCCCGCTGCCCCCGCCCCCTGCCCGCTGCCCCGCTGCCCCACTGCCCCGCTGCCACGCGCCGCTGCCCGCCCTGCTGCCACGCGTGACGCGCCGCTGCCCCGCTGCCCCGCTGCCCTGCCCGCTGCCCCGCTGCCCCCGCCGCGTGCCGCGTGCCGCGAGCTGCCGCGCGCTGCCGTGTGCCGCGCGCTGCCGCCGTCGCTTGCTGCCGCGTGCCGATCGCGCCGCCGCGTGCTGCCGCGGTGCCGGGTCGTGTCGGGTCAACCCGGCAACCCGCCGGGTCGGGTCCGGGTTCGGATTTTCGACCCGTTTCTCTACCCGTGTCGGGTTAGGGTCGACCCGTTTTCCACCCGGGTCAGTTCGGGTTCGACTCGAACCCGACCCGTGACCCGAAATTGACACCCCTAATTATCTCTATTCACTTCTCATATCATTCTTCTATTGAATACACAATAGACACACTTTTAATGCTCCAATAGACTCAATCCTGCACCTTTTTGTTTCAAACAAAATAAGAAGAATGAAAGAAAAATTACTCGAGCTGACTCGTAGTGCCAAAGTGTTGGACATGTCGCGTCGTAGAGTACCGCTCTGTCTCCAACATAGGAGCAATTATTACGTCCGGTCAACCGAACACGTTCAGAGGCCAATAACCACGCGCCACGTCACCAAAAACTCGGTATTGAGTGTTGACTGTAACTACTGCATACGACCGGCTCCAAATCGGACAGAACGATTCGCCCACCGACATACTCACGACACAACCGCTCAAATCGATTCCCTCTCACGATACAAAAATAAAGCATCCTCTCATTCAGTTCCAACGCACATGCATATACAGACGCTCTCATAACTGAAAGAAATTGCAAGAGAGAAAGGGGTTTGTGACTTACCTCTTCTTCTGATGTCGATCTCGCGAACCCTCTGCCCTACTCGACTGCCGCCGATGCTCGAAGTCTTCTGATCGACCGTCTAAGGCTGTCGAACTAGTGATTTGCTGCTCTCTACCATACATCACGCTGGCCACCTCTTCACCGTCTCCACACAAGCATCACGCCGTCGTGCACAAAGCCGACCCACCAGCCGACCTACCTCCGGCCTGACGAAATCCTGGCCAGCACGCCTCCGACGACTGCCGAGCCCGCCGCCATCTCAGACCCAAGCTTCCCCCGTGCGTGTCGCCCACCCTAGCCCGATAATGGGCTCCCTCTTTCTCTCTATATTATATAATATAAGTTATATTATTATAATATAACATATATAATGTTAAGTTATATATATAATATATATAATATCTTATATACATATATACAATATTATATAATGCATTAAATTATATATTATTAATAAAATAAGATTTTACATGTAATGAAATAAAAGAAGAGAGAGAGAATAAAGGAGAAAAATAATTTTCAACTGGTGTTGAAGACCCCGGCCATCGTACCTTAGGTCTGATCGGAATGGTTTAAAATTGAAGACCTGCGCAGTTGATTTTTAATCCGGGCAGATGATTTTAAAATTTAAAGACCTCGGGTCGTCGTATCTTAGATCCGGCCGGGATGGTTCCAAATTGAAGACCTCACGCAGTCGATCTTAGATCCTGGTGAAATTGTTTAAATTCGAAGTCCCTACACCGTTGACCTTAGGTTCGGGTAGGAAGAATTATGGCAGTGCCGTCCTGATTTTTCCCTCGGTGGAGAGGAGACGCCGGGATGCTGCCGAAATTTTTAGTGAATAATATGGGACTTGGACAGAAAGTTGAAAAATTGATTTGAACTAAATTCAAACATAAAATCAATTTTAAATTAAAATTCGATCAAATGATATTGGACTTGGACTCAAACTTGAACTCGAACCATATTTGCACTCAACATGACTATAAAAACTTGAACTTCAATTAGCCACTTGAAATCGAATTTAAACTAAAATCTAAAGAACTTGACTTGAATGATCAAAACCATCATACACATTCAACTATCCTTGAAGATAATGGATTTGTAATTATAATTTGCTTGCAAGAAATAAAAGTTTCTTTTGGGAATATACTTTGACTACAAAGCCATAGTATGGGAGTTCTTTGGACCTTGATAGACCTCTTTCAACATTGAACATGATATATCCTTAAATAAAAATTGAGGAAACACTTTGAAATGCAAATCTCCGATCGACGATAACACTAGTGATATCTACAAATATGTATAAACCTAGTGCAATGAATGCTACAATTCACTTATGAGCAGGAATAGGAAATTCGTAGTACCCATAAAACCTAGTCTACAAGCAAGGACAAGGAGCATGTATCAAATAAATCAATCTATTCATGGGAGATAATAGGGAAACTTATAGAAAGCAAGATAATTCTCCTACGAATACTAGCATGATCTCCTAATACCCATTGAACAAGAATTCTCTGTAAGCTATGTTGAGTGGGATAATAACAACAAAGGGATGTCTTCTATGTGTTACAAATGAAACCTAATTTAGATCAACGCCACTGGATCCGCAACATGTGTGCAAGCGGACATAAGGCTTTCGTAGCCCCTTAAATGAAATCTCGGGCATTTTTCTAAATAAAATCACTTGGTAATATAGATCGTATTAAAATATTTTAAAATGCTCTTATGTATTAAATATGATCTTTTAAACTAAATATATCCCTGCATGTGCTCCGGTCAACATGTTAAAAGTATAAATAATAATGACCGAAAATGCTGCGCAGGGTCAAATGTTACAATCCGCATGTGCTTCAATCGTCATATCTAAGTCCTAAATCTAATGATTCGAGAATGCTGCGCGGGTCTAATATTCAACTTTCATCCTCCTCCTCAAAAGGACTGGAGTCGACACGACTTAAATTGCAAAATGCCTCCCAATATCCTATAAAAATATAAGTGACTTTGAAGTCACCCCGATAATGACCGTATTGATTGAAAATCTTAATCGGAGGGGTCAAATCTCAAATCAAATAAAAGTCTAAATCTTTGAAATGAAATATATCACCTAAAAATTCAAAACTAAAAATCATCCATCTTCCGCAATCGTTTGTCGGGGGTGATAAATTTGAAATTAACCTCAGCTCACAAAGAGCAAATATGTGTCTGGTATATCACTAAGGTTCATCCTCAAATAGTCTCTTGCCAACAAGGACGTGCCACGTGCCCTCTGATCGGGTGGTTTTATCGCAAAATGACACCATTACATTATGATCATGACCAAAGAATATATGTTCCCTAATGGCGTCAAATCCTTGAGTTATGAATCATATGATATATTCGATAGGCATAAAGCCCTCTATGAGCTAAGTTGGATTCAGAGATATCCCTTTAGACAAACATCAACCCAGGTCTACAAGGTATTCTTGGACGAAGCAACCCATGGTTGCCGATAAGGTGCCTTCTGTCAGGTTGGGTAGACTATCTCCTCTGACTAAGTAGACCAGGGATCATGACAGCCCGGGACGACGGAACCATGGGATCTTGATTGAGCTCATCTTCATTCCCCCCACCACCAGTTTTAAGTTTATGGTGATAAACTTCAAATTCCAAACTTCAAAATTCAAATCCAAATTCAAAATTTAAACCTTAAAATGATTGCTATTATACGATAGGTTCATAACCTATTTGATCGCTTTAACAACTAGTCTTAATCGAAAGATCTCTCCTATTATCGGAAGGGGTAATTAACTATAGGGGCTTGCACCTATAGAAAACCAGAACTTAGATAAAAAAAGTTCTCACCAAATGAGGGTGAAATCTCTGGGTAGTGTCATAAAAAACGTTGAACAAGAGCTCTTAAATATAAGAGCTTCAAAGGAGCTCATTAATTGCAAGTTGTCGACTATATCGTCCAGGATGATATGGACATTGTCCTGGCCGATCAGTACAAAATCCATGAGATCGGCCAGAGTATCGCCCTAAATGCAAACTAGACGATTAAAAAGTTGGCTTGATCGTCCAGGCCGATCTCACGATCGTCCCGGCCGATCAGTTCAAATCAGAGAAAAATCGTCCAGAGCATCGCCCTGAATTTGTGCTGGCCAATATGTATCGTCCAGAAGTAACTAAGGTTTTTGAATAGATCGTCCTGGCCGATCCTGTGATCGTCCCGGACGATGTGATCGTATCAATTATCCTTAATTACTTCCTTGATTTGTCTGATCAATTAAGGCATAATTGTGAATATCGTCCAGGCCGATACAAGATCGTCCTAACCGATTTCCAAAAATACAGAATACCTTAATTATTTATGGCGGCAATTTCTTTCTATTTTGATCTTATCGTTCTGGCCGATACATGTTTCATCCAGGCTGATTTGCTAATGACGGCTGCCTTAATTAAGAATCTCTAATTAGAATTTCTATTTTAAGCCAGATCGTCCAGGATGATGTAAATATCGTCCTAGTCGATTTGAGTAAAAATAGAATTTCTAAGTCTCTCAAGTGTGTGTGTGTAGGGTTACTTAGCATTAGTCACACCAAAGATTACAATTGACTCAAAGAGAGAAAATAAAATTACAGACTAACTCAACCCTAATCTACCCCATCTTGAGCTGGTTCAAATTTTCGTCTGATCTTTGGGTCATGAAAAGTCAGTAGTAAAAGACAGTCCAAGTCAAGTAAGAGTGTTTGCCAATCATCAAAACATAGTTCATAGACCTGAATTTGCAACAATCTCCCCCTTTTTTATGATGGCAAAACACTACGAAAAAAAAAATTAAAAAAATAGCAGTGTAAAATCGAAAGTGCAATAAATCATCCTAAAACTACTCCCCCTTTTGACATCTCAGAAAGGAGGGAACCAAGATCCTAAAAAAAATCATCCTAAATTTTTTTTTTTATCAAGGCATGAAGATGATATAGTATTCCATATGATTGATTTTAAAAACTTGTGAGTTAATGAGTTAACAACACTAATAATCCAAAGAACGGTAGAATATCCGATCATGATTACCCTTAGCTCAGACTTTCTCTTAGGGTAGTTACGTCTTTTAAAATTAATGACCTAACTCAAAAAATCAATTGGATATAAGGAATAAGAATCAATTCATTACTTGGCTAAAAAAAAATATCTTATAGAATAATGAATCAAAGTAAATTTGTCATAATCTCAAAATAATCGAAATCAAGCCTTTGATGCATGAAAACTTCTAAGTTTTTAAATGATTTGAAAAGAGAGAGGAGCTTGCTTTTTTAGTGGGCTCATTTTATGCCTCTTGTCAATTGATTGGTGCTTGTGCACATCTTTTATTTTTTGATATATAATTTTTCAATTTGACGTCATTGCGTATCTTTTGTTGGCATCATTAACCATTTTTTTTTTTTTTGCAAGCTCCATTCTCTTTTACAATTCTTAAAAAGTGCTTAGTTGTGAGTATATCTTCTAGATATTAGAGAATAGGGGCTCTCTCTCTAACATAAAGAAGAATTATCACAAACCAAATCAATAATCAAAGATAAGAGTACGAGGGATCTTGATGTGACAAAAAGACTTTAAATATTATAAATACAAGATAGATTTACTTAAGCAAGCTTAAGAAAAGATCTTTAACTTCATACACAATTTTTTAATTTAAAATAGATTTTTTATTAGAAAAGAAAACTATACCACTAAAATAGATTATAGAAAATGACACAATCACAAAATATTTTTACCATCTAAGAGATTAAGAGATGTAAAAATATTGACTACAAATTTTCAAAAGCAAGGACAAGGCATATGATATCATTTCAACGATGATTTTGAAAATTAAACTTTAAAAAGCTCACAAAAGAAAGTAAAACACAAAAAAAAACTAAGAGCAATGCAAAAGGTAAAAGGAAAAAAGAGCAAAAGAAAGAAAATAAGTTAAAAGAAAAGGAACAAAAGCAAAAGAAAGCAAATTAAAGATCAAGTTTTATGCATTTATGTCAATCACACCCAATCTGATCCTCAAAGAACTGAAAGTGTCGAAGGCCAGTGGTTTAGTAAAGATGTCAGCCAGTTGATTTTCAGTTGTCACATGGTGTAACTCAATGTCTCCCTTAGTCACATGATCTCTAATGAAGTGATACCTAATGTCAATGTGCTTAGTCCTTGAATGTTGGATAGAGTTCTTAGAGATGTATATGGCACTAGTGTTATCACAAAAGATTGAGATGGTGCCTACAGGTAATCTTAAATCCAATACCTATTGTTTCAACCAAAGGACTTGGGCCACACAACTTTCAAGAGCAATGTATTCAGCATCAATAGTGGAAAATGCAACAGAGTTTTGCTTCCTACTAGACCATGAGACCAGAGACTGTCCTATGAATTGACAAGTTCCTGAAGTGCTTTTTCTATCCACCTTGCATCCTTCAAAATCAGAGTTAGAAAATCCAATAATCTCAAAAGAATTGCTGTGTCTAGGGTACCAAATCCCTAAGCCTTGGGTCTCCAAAAGGTATCTAAAAATTCTCTTAACTGCAGTCAAGTGGGACTCCTTAGGGTCAGCTTGAAATCTAGCACAAAGGCAAACACTAAACATAATATCAGGTCGGCTCGCAGTCAAGTAAAATAAAGATCCAATCATACCTCTATACTTCTTCTGATCAACAGACTTACCACTTGGGTCCTTATCCAATGGAGCACTGGAAGTCATGTGAGTGTTAATTGGCTTAGCTTTATCCATCTCATACTTCTTCAAAATGTCCTTTATGTATTTTGTTTGATTTAAAAAGGTTCCATCCTCCAATTATTTTATGCTAAACCCCAAAAAGTATGATAACTCTCCCATCAAACTCATCTCAAACTCTCTACTCATTGTTTTAGAAAACTCATCACACAATTTTCTATTAGAAGATCCAAAGAGTATATCATCCACATAAATCTGAACAATGAATAAATCATCTCCAACTCTCCTAAGAGAAAGGGTGGTGTCTACGCTCCCCTTGACAAACTCCCTCTCTAGTAAGAATGTGCTAAGCCTCTCATACCAAGCTCTTGGTGCCTGATTTAACCCATATAAACCCTTTTTTAATTTAAAGACGTGATTTGGAAATTGGAAACTCTCAAAACTTGGGGGTTGTTCTACAAACACATTCTCTTTTATTTCCCCATTTAAAAAGGTACTCTTGACATCCATTTGAAAAAGCTTAAATCCTTTATAAAAAGCAAAGGCTAGTAGCACTCTAATGGCTTCCAATCTAGCTACAGGGGCAAAAGTCTCCTCAAAGTCTATCCCTTCTATTTGGTTATACCCCTTAGCCACCAATCTTGCTTTATTCCTAACCACCACTCCTGAATCATTCACCTTGTTCTTAAAGACCCACTTTGTCCCAACTACACTTTGTCCGTTAGGTCTTTCTACAAGCTCCCAAACATCATTTCTAATAAATTGATTCAATTCTTCTTGCATTGCTAAAATCCAAAACTCATCAGTAAGGGCTTGGTTAATGGTGGTGGGTTCAGTCATTGAGATAAAGGCAGAGTGGTTTACCTCCTTCCTAAGTCCATGTCTAGTCTTAACTCCACCAGAAGGGTCTCCTAAGATCAAATCCTTGGGATGACTTGTAGCGTATCTCCAATCTCTAGGCAAAGTGTGAGAAGGTCCAACCCTTTCATCCAAATCAATATTTTCTACTCCTTGGGTGACTTCTCCTACTCCTTCATTATTTTGGTGTTCTACCCCCTTCCCCAAATTCTCTACTCCACTTGTAATCTCTCCAACATCATCATCATCTTCAACTGTAGATTTCCTAGGATCAGACTCATCAAATACTACATGGGTTGTTTCTTCCACCATCAAAGTTCTCTTGTTAAACACCCTAAAAGACTTCCCAACAATAGAATATCCCAAGAATACTCCTTCATCAGATTTAGGATCAAATTTTCCTAAGTGAGACTTCCCATTATTGTGAATAAAAACCTTACAACCAAAGACATGAAGGTGAAAAAGATTGGGTGTCTTACCCTTAAGGATCTCATATGGTGTCTTTTCAAATTTGACTCTAACATTCACCCTATTCAACACATAACAAGTTGTGTTAACCGCTTCAGCCCAAAAATATTTTGGAAGTGAATACTCAGCAAGCATGGCTCTAGCGGCTTCCACCAAGGTCCAGTTCTTCCTTTCAGTTACCCCGTTCTGCTGAGGGGTCCTAGGAGCTAAAAAATTGTGGCTAATCCCCTTGTCCTAAAAAAAATTTCCAAATCTTTCATTCTCAAACTCTCCCCCATGATCACTATTGATGGTCAAAATCTCACAACCTAGCTTTTTCTGAATCCAAGTAGAAAATATTTTAAACTCCTCAAAAGACTCATTTTTATGTGTAAGAAATCTAGTCCAAGTAAACCTTGAGTAGCCATCAACAATCACAAAACTATAGACTTTCCCTCCCAAGCTGGCCGTGCTAATGGGTCCAAACAAATCCATGTGAAGGACTTCTAAAGGTCTAGAGGTGCTAATGTCCTTAATGGGGTGAAAGGTGGAGTGGACTTGCTTTCCTAGTTAACAGGCATCACAAAGGTGGTCTTTTGAAAATTTGAGTTTGGGGACACCTCTAACTAGGTCTTTTTGGGTCACTTTCCTAAGGGTTTTCATACTTGCATGACAAAGTCTCTGGTGCCACAACCATGAATCATCAATCACTATTTTTAAGTAAAATGAAGTAGCACATTCAATGTTATTTAATCAAGCATGTAGACATTGTTGATCCTCTTTCCCTGCAAAATAGTGTTATTACTTAAACTTACAATGCATGAATTTGCAAAGAATTACACGATGAAGCCTTTGTCACAGAGTTGACTGATGCTGAGCAAGTTGTGCTTCAATCCATCTACAAGAAAAACATTTTCAATCATAAGGTTTTTTGAATTACCAATTATACCTGAGCCTACCACCTTCCTAGTGGTGTTGTCTCCAAGAGTAACCTTGCCTCCAGTCCTAAACTCTAGTACAACAAACTGATTGGCATCACCAGTCATATGTCGAGAGCATTGGTTATCCAGGTACCACATACTCTCATGAGGCCTTTTGTGAGAGCCCTCCTGTAAGATTACCAAATGTTAGATATAGGAACCCAAACAGGTTTGAGTCCCTCCTTATAAAAAGTAGAATGCAATGCATGTGTGGTATGTTGTGGATCATGCACCTTTGATCTCCATACCTAATGTGTACTATGATGAACTGTGCAAGTGTGTGAGATGTGTCCTAGCATGCCACATAAAAAACATCTGACTCCAGGAAAGGGATTTCTTAAATGGTTTGAGTTATAACGCATCTTCCTAGATTTTGGCAATTGATCAAAAGTATGTGTCATCCTATTTTTCTTACAAGTTTTTAATTCATTTTGAATCTTCAAATTAGTGCTTTTTAAGACCTCATTTTCAATCCTCAATTCTTTCTCCATCTCTTTAAACTTCTTAAAATCAGATTCAAGTGATGTGTGTGAAACTTTTAATGCATCATGCTTTTCAACTAATTCACAATGATTTTTATTTAACTCATCAAATTCATGAAGTAAAGTCATATGATTTGAATCAATTGTTTAATGATCTTTAGTCAAAAGTTCATGCTCCTTTTGTAGATTCAAGAATTCTAATTTCAGGCTAGCATAAGTTTTCTTTAGTTTCCTATATGATGCATGAATCTTTTCAGAAACTTCAAGGAGTTGATCGTAGGAAAGTTCACATACCTCTTCTTGATCCATATTATCATCTGCCATTAAGCAAAAGTTGGTTGTTTCATCTTCTGGTTCTGTCTCCGATGAATCTGATGCAGAGTCCGCCCAAAACACCTTTTGTAGTCTCCTTTTGTCCTTTTTAAAGTTGGATTTCTCCTCACTCTTTTTCTTGCTTGAGTGCTTCTTAAGTGAAGAATAATCGGCTTTCACATGTCCAGACTTCCTGCATTCATAACAAATAACATCAGAGGAAACTTTAGAATATTTGCTATCCTTACCCTTTCTCCAATGATGTTTTTGCTTCTTCCTTAGAAAGTTTCTGAATTGCCTTGAGATGAAGGCAACTTCATCGCTCTCAGACCCGGAAGAATCGGAGTCAGATTTGTGCGCCTTTAGTGCAACTGTTTTCTCATTCTTCTTCTCACCTACATCAAGATTTCTTTGATTCACCCCTTGCTCGTAAGCAATGAGTGAGCCAAGTAAGTTATCAATCGAGTACGTGTTCAAATCCTTAGATTCAGTTATAGTAGTAATTTTTGCATCAAAAGAGAAAGGCAAGCATCGTAAGATCTTGTTTACTTTTTTAAAATTCGAAAGCTCTCTTCCTAAGGCATGCAAGAAAGTAACAATCTGAGTAAATCTCGTATACATTTCAAAAATAGATTCATGAGGTTTCATACGAAAAAGTTCGTAGTCATGCAGAGAATGTTCAAACGAGATTGTTTACTTCATTGGTTCCTTCATAAGTGATACACAATTTATCCCAAATTTTTTTACCATTTTTTCAAGTGAAAACACGCATGTAATTCTCTGATTTTAAAGCATAGAAAAAATAATTAAGATATTTTGCATTCAATTGAGCCAGATCCCTATCATCTAAAGTCCATTCAGTAAAAGGAAGTGGAACAGTAATGTCGTTAAGTTTACCAGTTAGAGGTGTGTAACCATCCTTAACAAGCATCCACATGTGATAGTCAGTTGATTGTAGAAAAATAGACATGTGAGTTTTCCAAAAATCAAATAGGATATTATCAAACAAAGGTGGTCGGGTAATAGAATACCCCTCCGGTGTATTACGATTCCCAAAGTTAGCCATGGATCAAAATTTAAAAAGTTTTCAAACTCAATTTTTATGAATCCCGCTATGATACCACTTGAAAGTTTGTTAGGGATGTTAAACCCTATAGAACTGGCCCAAGCTAACCAAGAGGGGGTGAATTGGTATTTTAAAAATTCTCTTCACAAAGAAATAAAATCTCATAAACTAAAATCACATCACAAAAAAGCGCGAAAATTTAAAGTGCAGAAGCAAGAAACAAAAACATAAAAATTTATAGTTGTTCGGTCAACTCGACCTACGTCCACTCCCCGGAGGCGCCCTCCGAGTATTGCACTACAATCGTGACTTTCCTTTAGCCCCCACAGCTAGGCGGAGAAGCCTTTACAAAGAATCTCTTTTTGCCACCCCGGCAAGGCAGAGAACCTATCTCCTTTTGCTTCCTCCTGAAGCAGGCAGAGAATCTCGATCAGTTGCTGGAACTTACCTCTCCCAACCCTTCCAAGGACAAGAGATTTTAGGGAAGAAGAAGTGGAACAATGTTTGGAGCAACCCTTGTGAATCCCCTCATAAGATCCTCTCTCTCTCTCCCTCTCTCTCTCTCTCTCTCTCTCCTTTAGGTTTTCTCAGGTCAAGACAGCAGCCAAGGATCATCAAAAATATTAAATAAGAGCTCTTAAATAGAAGAGGTTCAAAGGAGCTCATTAATTGCAAGTTGCCGACTATATCGTCCAGGACGATATGAACATTGTCCTGGCCGATAAGTACAAAATCCATGAGATCGGCCAGAGCATCGCCCTGAATGCAAACTGGATGATTGAAAAAATGGCTTGATCGTCCAGGCCGATCTCACGATTGTCCCGGCCTATCAGTTCAAATCAGAGGAAAATCGTCCAGAGCATCGCCCTGAATTTGTGCTGGCTGATATGTATCGTCTAGAAGTAACTAAGGTTTTTGAATAGATCGTCCTGGCCGATCCTGCGATCGTCCCGGATGATGTGATCGTATCAATCATCCTTAATTACTTTCTTGATTTGTCTGATCAATTAAGGCATAATTGTGAATATCGTCCAGGCCGATACAAGATCGTCCTGACCGATTTCCAAAAATACAGAATACCTTAATTATTTATGACGACAATTTCTTTCTGTTTTAATCCTATCATCCTGGCCGATGCACGTATCGTCCAGGCCGATTTACTATTGATGGCTGCCTTAATTAAGAACCCCTGATTAGAATTTCTATTTTAAGCCAGATCATCCAGGACGATGTAAATATCGTCCTGGCCGATTTGAATAAAAACAGAATTTCTAAGTCTCTCAAGTGTGTGTGTGTAGGGTTACTTACCATTAGTCACACCAAAGATTACAATTGACTCAAAGAGGGAAAATAAAATTACATACTGACTCAACCCTAATCTACCCCATCTTGAGCTGGTTCTGATTTTCGTCCGATCTTTGGGTCCTAAAAAGTCAGTAGTAAAAGACAGTCCAAGTCAAGTAAGAGTGTTTGCCAATCATCAAAACATAGTTCAAAGAACTGAATTTGTAACAGCTTGCGCTTATAGAAAACCATAACTCAGATAAAAAAAGTTCTCACCAAATGAGGGTGAAATCTCTGGGTAGTGTCATATCTACAACCCAATCTGCATTTTGAAAATTCCCTCGAAACCTAATCTTGTTAAAACTCTTTGTTGTCATCATCACACATATACTCAAAAGAAAAATAGATGGATGGCACAGAGAGGTCGGGATCACACTCAAAGGAAATTTTTTGGAGCCCACAGATTTCTAGCAACTCCGCTGGGGATAGTTTCTTTTTACATCTTTGGCTAATTATATATAAAACATAATAGTGATAAAGTTATTAAAATTCTAATAAGTTTTTTAAATTTGGGATTTAAAAATATGCAATCAAATATAATCTCATGTATATATTTTATTCTGTCTAGTCTCTGCACTTTGAAAGTGTGGGGTGATGTATCAACTTTCGAATACTAACCCTTTCCTTCATTTGTGCAGAATGGAACTACATAATACATCATTCATCGTCCAACTGGGACGAGGTGCTAGCATTCAGCTAGCTAATGCCGTCATCAACACTGGAGACTCTGAAGCCACCATCTGATTTGGTAGCTTAGAATTTTCTGCAGCTACTATAAATGCTGTTATCATACCTATTCACGTCATGACTGTTCGAGACCATCCTGCAAGGCCTGATCCTGCTGATATTAATGCACGACGTGCTTATTCCGTGCAACAACCAGGAGCTGGTAGAACTACTACTATAAAGGCAGTTCAACAAAATAGAACCTCAGTCTTCGAAAGGCTATCACAGCCCAAGGCCTCAGCCACTAAGAGAGTCGTAGTTGGAGGAAGAATATCTGTGATACCTGCCATGGGTACCACTCTGCCAACCGAGTTATCTGCACCTGGGAAGGACGATGCTGAAGCCTCCTCATCTGGAGGAAGGCTTACAAGGAGGCAGAGAAAGAAGATGAATGCTAAACTCCGAGCTCAGTAGCAACTGGTGCCAACTCATCCCTCCAACCTGTCGGCCTAAGAACCTGAAGCTACCATTCCAACCTGGAATGGGTTTACAAATTTGAAATGGGTTAAGAGAAACAACTCTATTGTGATGCTAAAGAAATCTTTCTGGGATCAATGGCCTGAAGCTTCAATCTCTCAAAGGAAGAAAGATCTTGAAACTCTGTCTGCTCGAGTATACAGAATCTTAAAGATAGTGAAAGATAAAGGTCTGAAGAAGAGGAAGTTTTAACAGTCCTTCATGATTGAGACCAGAAGAACCCTGCCAAGGGAACGCCTATCCCTTGCGGCAGAGAGAAGAGAAAGAAAGTATATCCCGCGTGATGAACATCGGGGTATGACACCTGAACCATAAATTTAGGAATCCGCCGCCGAAAGGTCCTAGCAAAAAGGAAAAGAAATATGAAGGCCAAAGCCTCACATAGAAGATAAAAAAGAAAGAGGAATTGATCTGGGCGTGACATCTGGTGCAGCCTCCCAGAGATCCGCCTTTCATAAAAATCGACACCTTGGAAAAGGTGCCTATTACTGACATTCGCAATAGTCAACACCTTGGAAAATCTTCCAAGGAATCCTATTGCCAGCCAACTTCAACCTCTTAGAAGATGGTCAATTTTGATCGCACTCCTCCAATTGAAGAAATCCATGTACTGCATGCAGAGCCATGGATCTATTGGAAGCGTCGCTCTAAGATTCACGTACAAGAAAGAGATGATGATAAAGACACCATAGAGGTTGAGGTAGTCTACATGGTAGGACATGGTGATGAGCTACATCAAACACGTGGCTATAGATGACGCAATGAAGCATCGCCCACTTCTTCTAAAACAACCTCTCAAGAAGATCAAGCTCAGTACGAGCAGTTAGAAGAAGAAGAAAAAGAAGAAGTCCCTTCAGATGATGGACAAAATGATGATCAAGAAGAGGAAGTGCTTGCTGAGACACTAGCACAAGCACAAAGGTGTTTAAAACTCCAAATGAAGGAGAAGGATAAGGAGATATCAGAGTTTAATAGCAAGATGACAGAAATGATGGCACAAATGACTGCGATGATGCAGTTAATGCAAAAGAACATCATTACTACTCCTGCTCTTGCTCAACCAATTGATCATCAAATAATAAATCAATAGATATCAAGTAGTATTCCTACAAATTGACCAACTAATCCAATTAGGGGTGTCAATAATTGACCCAACCTGACAACCCGACCTGAAAAATTCAGGTTAGGGTCGACCCGTTTAACAAACGGGTCAGGTTCGGGTCTTAACTTTCGACCCATTTCATAAACGGGTCGGGTTCGGGTCAACCGGTAACCCAAAATTGACCCGATTGACTCAGGTGCAACCTTTCCAAAATTAAAATTTGAAGTTCCCGCTGTCACTAAAAAAAAAAATCAAAGCTTAAGGCCTGAGGGAGGTCACCTCACCAAACTCCAACTCACTACTCAATGCTCACAGGTCACAGCTCACCTTGCTCAGTTGTTCTAACATTTCCAAAAAAAAAAAGTTCCTCACGGTCCCCATTCCTCATATTTCCCCAAAAAAACAAGGCTTGCTACCGTGTCAACTGTCAAGTAAGGCTACGACGCCTTGTTCCACGAGGCTATGACATCGAACGGTGACTTGGCAGTTCGCACACGCATCAGATAGGCAGACACCGGCTCCTGTCATTGTCCCGTCGAACGCCGAACGGCTACTGCAGCATCTCCGGCACCGCCAAAGGGGTTCGTGGGTCAGGTTGGGTCAACCCGGCAACCCGTGCTGGTCGAGTCCGGGTTTAATTTCCTGACCCGTTTACCTAAATGGGTCGGCTTTGGGTTGACCCGTTTATTCCTAGGTCAAATCAGGTTCAACCCGAACCCAATCCGTTACCCGAATTGCACCCCTAAATCCAATACCCTAAGTGTCTAGAATACGAACCAAAAATGAAGAAGGAAATGAGGCTGATCAACCTGTTCATCTGCAAACTCACCAAAATATTGCAAGTGCATCTGAGCTGATGATGACTCCACAGCTATAATCAATAATCAATGAAAAGATTAAAGCTGTCATTGCCTCAGAGCTTGTAGAGAAGTTTATGAGCAAAGGTCGTCCGTATCCGATCGAGTACAATCAGGTGCCCTACCCTAAGGGTTACTCAGTGCCTAAGTTCAATACTTTTAATGGCACCGGCAATCCAAAATAACACCTGGCCCAATTTAAAGAAACCTGTGGAAATACTGGGGGCGTTGATGCTCTACTCTTCAGTCAATTCATCAGTAGTTTGCTGCGACTGCTTTTGAATGGTACACCGAGCTTCCTAATGATTCAGTCAAGATATTTGCAGAACTAGAAAATATGTTCGTAAAAAGGTTCACCAGTGCTACCAAGAAGACTCCTATCGCTGACTTTGCCTTAGAGAATCAAAAAAAGGGCGAATCAGTGACAAAATACATCACCCGTTGGCGTAACATAAGTATGAAATACGAACAACAGTTGGAAGAGGAGCATGTCGTTCAACTGCTAATGGGAAATATCAATGATAAGATGTTACCATTTTTATGTATGGCCTCCATCAACACTTATCAAGAGCTACTGGACAGAGTAGCTAAATTTGAAAAGTTGAACTTGTCTAAGTCTGAATATCATTCAGATAAATCCTGAAAGAATAAAGTTATGGATAATATACGAGATGAAATCTATTCCACATCATCTTTAAAGATTGACAAAGAAAAACAACCTAATCCTAAAGATGATAATGGGAAGCAGTAAACCAAACCCTAGCCAAAACTAGTATTGGGAAGAAACGATAAGTTTCAAACTTTTCGTAATGGAGGAGAACGTTTGAAGCCAAGAACTAGTGATCGAATCACATCCCTTAAAGAGAAAATGAATAAAGAATATTCTTTTAAAAGAAAAAGTATGGCAAAGCTATTCAAATAAGAACTTAATGCTGGTCTTAAATTACCAGAGTGTAAAAGACCCAAAGAAGTAGATCAGAAAGATGATCCAAGTTATTGCCCGTATCACCGAGTTATCAGTCACCCTATTGAAGATTGTTATGTATTCAAAGACTGGCTTGAAAGAAAGTACATAAATGGTGAATTCACTCTATCAAATAATATTTTAGTTCACCCACAAAAAGAGTCTGTAAAGATGATCATGTCTTCTCTTATACCTCCAATGAAAGAATGAGATAAAATGAAGGGGAAAATGATGCCAGAAAAAGATGAATGACAGATCGTAATCTCCAAGAAGACAATGAAGATGATCAAACAATTGGAAGGAGTTCCCAGCATAAAATGGAAATCCTCTACTGAACCAGTGCTTGAATTGAAAGAAAATCTAATTCAAGTGCATCCACTTCCAGGTCATCAATTTGGAGGCGTTATAAAATGAAATGATTCTATAAGGAATCCTCCAAGAAGTCCAATAACTCTAGCAAGCATAACAAACAGAAGAAGAAGAGGCTTGTACTTTAAAAGATCATCAACAATTTAGAAGATTATCGTCAACCATTTAGGCGGCCTATAACACTTACAGACTTTATGTCTAAGCTTCAATTAGACCAATCAAAAATGGAAGATGATGAATAAGAAGATGAAGATTTACTCCATGTAGAAATATGTCGAGTCATCTCAGTGACATCGAATGCAAGTCAAAGAGATTCTGTAAAAGATCATGATAGGAGTTAGATAGCAATGTCTCCTACAAAAATAACTGATAAAATGGCATCTGAGTTATGCTGATGGTACTACAGACATATTATAACTCAGAAGAAGAGTTATATTTTTCAAGTGATGATGAGTCAGATCAACAAATAGCTTCACGAATGGAGCATGTGAAGCTGAATGAAGACTCTAAACATTCAATAAAAACTTCATCAGATGATGCTGAATCGAATGAGGTGGCTCAAGTACAGTTAAGAAGCGACAAAGTATTGTCACCACTGCTAAAAAAAGGGTATTAAGCAAAGACAAGGGAAAAGATATAATCATCAACGAATAAATCATTCCTAAAGATCATAAGAAGAAATATGATGCAAATAAAGGGATAGAGTATAATATCATTTCTCATCTGAGAAAAATCCCAGCACAGCTCAGCATCTATTGTTGGTGGAATTTTGAAAACAGGTTTTGAAAATATTAGTTTTCTTCGAAAGTTAAAATTTAAATTCTAATTCTAAAATCGAATCATCCCGTTAGAAAGAATATATCACATTGGAAGGTGAAAATAAAATTTCATAACGGCGTTCAGATTTAGAATTATGAAATCCATCTTGAATATCGTGATCGGACACTAAAGAGAACTTCATATGGCCCCGGAGGGTCATAATGAGATTCTACTGAATATCCAGCTACGATTTTCAAGAAGTGTGATCATTGATTTTGCATCCAAAGTCTTATCAAAGAAAGGTATACCTCCCTAAAGGGAGAAAATGCCATTCGATGATAATTCTTTGAATTTGATAATAAGGATCATTCTTTGATCTCTCCCAAAGGAAGCCAATACAAATTTTAAAAAATCAATTTTTTTAAAATCAGGTGAATGTGTGATTCTAAATCTCCTACAAGCGCAAGCCCTCGTAGTTAATTACATTGTAGGGAGACAAAATTCCCTACGAAAACTCTCGATTAAAATAACGGTAAAATTTTATCAGATTTTCTAATCGTAGTTATCGGCAGCCGTAGTGGATGGTCCCTTTAATGTAGCGAAGAAGTCTTTTGAGGGCTTGGAAATTGCGGTTTGAGGGGTTGTGCATATGTTGGCATATGCAATTGGTGGCAAAGGCGAAGTCGAGGCGGGTGATGGTAAGGCATTGTAGGGAGCCGGCAAGACGGCGGTAGGAGGTGGGATCAGGGTATGGTGAATCGGGTGTGGCTTGTTTGGTGGAGTTCGTGGACATGGGTGTAAGGACCGGTTTGCAGGAGAGAAAATCGATAGAATCTAGTATGGCATCTGCATAATGGGATTGTTGGAGAAACATACCATGGTTTGTGTATTGCACCTGTATGCCAAGAAACATAGAAATTGGGCCCAATTGTTGAAGTGAGAAATTGTTTTGCAGCTGTAACAACAAACGTTGGATAGTCTCCATATGATTTCCTGTAAGCAATATGTCATCGACATATATTAGAAAATATATTTGAATGTCAATGTTGTTGCACCGAAGCAAGGATGGGTCAGATCGACTGAAGCAAAATCCAAAATCTATGAGAAATGAAGTCAGTTTTTGGAACCACTGGCGGGAAGACTGTTTGAGGCCGTATATGGCCTTGTGTAATCGGCAGACATGGTCCGGATGTTGGGGATCGGTAAATCCTTGCGGTTGATGCATATAGACTTCTTCTTCGAGTTAGCCATGTAGGAAAGCATTGGCGACGTCTAATTGAAGTATTTTCCAGTCGTGTTGGAGTGCAACAGCTAGTAGAACACAGATGGTGGGAAGCTTGGCGACGGGGCTAAATGTATCCTTATAATTGACACCAAATTGCTGCGAATAACCCTGTGCAAAAAGGTGTGCTTTGTAACGGGCGACGATCCCGTCGGGATGAAGTTTGAGTTTATAAGTCCATCGGCATCCAAGGATGGGTACATTTGGTGGTGGTTTGGTGAGAGACCAGTTTCCTTGTTTTTGTAGGGCTAGGAATTTGGTGGACATGGCTGTCCTCCACGGATTGAGTTTAGAAGCTTGGTTGTAGGAAGAAGGGGTGGTAGGGGTGAAAGAATTGGCATAGAGAACGAATATGGGTTTGGGACGTAGATGGCCCATGCGGAGGCGTGTTTGCATGGGATGAATATTGGAAGGGTTAATGGGGAGAATTGAGGACGTTGATGGGTAAGGATTTTGAAGAGGAGTGTGATTCTGAAATGGGGTGGTTTGTGTGTGGAGATGAGGTATGAGTTTGGGAAGAGTAAGATGGTTTTGTTGAAGTGGTAGGGGAGGCAGTTGAATGAGGAATAGTGGAAGGAGGAATGAGTAGTTTTGGGGGCGTGTGGTGGGATTGTGAAGTGGTGTTTGATGTGGTTTGTGGTAGTTGTTGGTGGAAAGAGTGTTCTTGGAAAATGTAATGGCGATAGATGTGGATTTTCTAGGTGGTGGGATTGAAGCAACAAAAATCTTTGTGTTGCGTGGAGTAACCGAGAAAAATGCAAGGGAAGGAACGTAGTGCAAGCTTGTGGGCAGCTTGTGGTTGTAATCAGGGATAACATATGCACCCAAAGGTGCATAAATGTGAATAGTTGGGTGGGTGGCCGTGTATAAGGGTGAATGGTGTTTGGAATTTGATTGAGTAGGAGGGTAGGCGGTTTATGAGATAGTTTGAAGTCTGCAAGGCTTCAGCCCAGAATTTTGGAGAAAGGTGGGAAGCATGGAGGAGGGTGCATGTGGTATCGAGTAGATGAAGGTGCTTGCATTCAGCAACACCGTTTTGCTCAGGTGTGTATGGACAAGAGAGTTGACTGTTGATACCATGGGTTAAGAGGTATTGATTGAAAATATTACTGGTATATTCTCCTCCTCCGTCAGAGCGGAGGATTTTGATATTGGTATTGAAATTGGTTTGAACCATAGAACGAAATTGTTTGAATTTAATAAATGCTTCATCCTCGATGTTGGTTCCGGCGCGCAAGGCAACTGTCCGGTCAAATATCCTTCAAAGCCGTTTGCGGAGAAGGATTTGAAAATTTGAAGTCTCCATATAGGGTAATTGTCGCTAGAAAGTTGGACGTTGATGATGGATTTTAGGTTGGACATCAGAAACTTCAGCGGCGTCGGTACAGTAAAATCGGCCATTGTGCCGATAAAGATGACGTTGCCGAGGTATTGGAAGATGAACCTTGTTCTCCCATTGAAGAATAGTAGAGCGTTCAGTGGCACTATTGCTCTGATATCATAATAGAGCACCTGCAGGCAGGGGCAGAACTATGAAGGGCTTAGGGGGGGCAATTGCCCCCAGGAGTAAAAATTTAAAAAAAAAAATTATAAGAGAGTAAAAAATTTTTTTGCCCCTCCTTAAATTTTTTTTTTGCCCCCCCTAAAAAATTCTTTTGTCCTCTTTTGTCCTAACTTGCCCTAAAATATCTATATATTTCTTCACATTTAGTTCTAATATTCTCTTTCATGCTTTTAATAACAGTTTAATTACACATTTTTTCTTAATTTTTCTTGCTTAATTTTTTAAAAAAACTTTTCGTAATATATAGATATATAATATTATTTTTTTTAATATTTAATTATTTTTGTGCTGTATTTTTGCCCCTCCCCTCAAAGTTAAAGCCGGTTCCGCCCCTGCCTGCAGGGGTTAGAAAAATGAACAGAAAACTAGTAGGGAGAATTAAAGAAGAAGAAATTGGTTCACGCAGCAGGAAGATGATTCATTAATCCATCATAATGTATGTGTCTACAGTGAATGGGTATATAAGCATAATGAAGAGAATCTTCTGGAGTCTGTCACAGCCTTTAGTGACAGTAGTGGAGAGAATTAGAGGTGCTGGAGCATTTGGTTAAAATGAGCTGCGGTGTATTAGACCAGGTCTTGACATGTTCAACTATAAATTCTAACCAACCATTTCGTTAACAGAGCGGCAAACATCAATGGAAATTCGAAGCACCAACAAGCTGATCAGCCACCACCACTCTGCTCCTCCTCCTCCACCCACCATTTCACGCCGCGCCAAACTTCTCCTCACCATCCTCAACTGCCTCCTAGTCAGCTTCGGCAACTGCAGCGGCCCCATTTTCCTCCGCATCTACTACCTCCACGGCGGCCGCCGCATTTGGTTCACTTCCTTCCTTGAAACCGCCGGATTCCCCCTCCTAGTTATCCCCCTCTCAATCTCCTACCTTCACCGCCGCCGTTCTAATCCTTCAGCACCTCTCCTCCATCTCACTCCTCGCCTCTTCCTGGCCTCCTCTGTTCTCGGTGTCATCACCGGCCTCGACGGCTTCCTCTACTGTTACGGCCTCAACTTCCTTCCTGTCTCCACCTCCTCCGTCCTCATCGCGTCTCAGCTGGCTTTCACGGCGATCATCGCTTTCTTAATAGTGAGGCAGAAATTCACCCCCTTTTCGGTCAATGCCGTGGCGTTGTTAACCATTGGCGCCGTCATCCTGGCTCTGCATTCGAGCGGTGATCGGCCGGCGGGGGTGACTGTGGCGGGGTATTGGAAGGGCTTTGTTTTGACCATTGGGTCGGCGGCGCTGTGCGGGTTGTTTTGGCCGTTGGTGGAGCTGACTTATGACAAGCTGGCTGGAAGGGCGGCGGTGACTTACACTCTGGTCATGGAAATGCAGCTTGTTATTGGATTTTTTGCCACTGGATTCTGCGCCGTCGGGATGATTGTCAACAAGGATTTTCAGGTGAAATTTATAATCGCCGGTTCTTTTATATTTCAAATTAACTGCGGAGCTCGAGCTCTCAAAATATTTTTAATAAAAATACTCCTCATCGCCATTGTTTCTTCTTCACTGACGATTAGAAACTAAAATAGTTTTCCTTCTAGCACAGGCAATCCAAAGAGAAGCAGCCGAGTATGGACTCGGAGAGACAAAGTACTATCTTGTCATCATCGCCGCCGCCATATTCTGGCAATGCTTCTTCCTCGGCGCCATCGGAGTAATCTTCTGCGTCAACAGTCTGCTCTCCGGAATCATCATCGCCGTCTTCATCCCTGTTATTGAAGTATTGGCCTTCATCTTCTTGCACGAAAATTTTAGTAGTGAGAAAGGGGTGGCCCTCCTTCTCTCTCTATGGGGTCTTGCTTCCTATTCTTATGGTGAGTATAGAGAGGCGCGGGAGAAGAAGGAACTACAACGAGCTCCAGCTCTCAGTACCGTCTAAGAATTCTTTTGGGAAAACTTTATTTTGGCTTTCAATAAATTTTTATGCTAAAAGTATCTCTTTTCATAAAGTAATAAGGAAGCCGTCCCAAACTAAGCCTAAGTATTCATTTGAGACGTATTTCTTAATATTTCTTAAAGCGGCTTTTTAGAAAAAAAAATTAATTTTTTTACTATAAAACCGCTTTAAGAAGTAGAAAGAAAACCGTCCCAAAGAAAGCTCAGTCTTATATGGCTATTGTTGATGAGTTGAAGGAATGATGGCTGATTTATGGACTGTTATGGGTGGGATTTAAGTAAGTATAGCTTAAATTCCGTCAAATATTTTGGTAATATAATATTGCATATCTAAATTGATTTTGCATAGCTAAATTTGTTTATAAAATTACCATAACATATTCATAATAAAGATGATAATAAATAGTTAGAAACTATTGCTTAGATATATGGGTCCTCATTATTATCTTTGAAATTGTTTATTAAACTTTTATTATTTAAATATGATTCTAATATTAAAATATTTATATATTATTATTAAAGTAGCATGAAATTATTTATACTATAAGCATAAAATTTAAATATTATACTACTTTAGATATTAAAATTTTTAAAAGAAATACTTTTTTATAATTAAAGCTCCTAATTATCATGTTAAGAAACTAAAATAAATAAATTTATATGTGTATTAAGTTAATAATAAGGACCCAAAATTATAGGTCATTACAAATCTGGACAAAACTATCTCATTTAATATATAAATAGTAGTCTCACTTTTGTTCAAGTATTTTTGCTGTCACAAATATGGAGAAATTATTATGTGCTGTCACCAAACGTTGTCCGGAGGAAAATCAAGACACACCACGTCACCATTTTTCTATGTACCCTGGTTGTTACTAGGTGACATGGTGGATTCTGATTTGCCTCTGAAAGGTCTGATGACCCCATGTAACAATTTCTCCCAAATAAGAGCCATAATCTTGCTCCTATCTCTATCATATTCTCAAAGACTTGTGCCGCAATCTTGTGTAGTTAAAATTTGTCTCCTTTTAGACATGGGCACAATCTCCCTTCCATCATTGTCTTCTCTTCAAACAATGCACTAAAACATAGCTTTGTGTTGCATAGCAACACAAAGTGCCAATTTCAAGCATAAACATGATGGTCAAGTATGCAAAAGGATTATATATTTGGATTCATGTTTTGAATGCTTAAAGGAATGGCCAACTCAGTCACAAAATGATCAATTTGCTTTAATCAATTAAGAATTGTACATCATAAGATCAATCAATGCATCAATATTAATAAAAACATCCATCAATCAACAAATGATCATGGTGATCAAGGTAACTCAAAGAAGCCATCATTCATGATTGAAATATATTTTGGCCAATTTTTTACGTCAATCAGAGATGTGGTTGAGCTTCCACATTCCAAGAATAAAATTCCACCACTTAATGGATCATCCACTAATCAAGGGTTGATTTGATCTGTCATCCAAAATTCATAAAGCCTTCATGCAATGGTCAATGAATCTCCCTCCTTTTGTATTTGACTTAGTTAGGAATTTTTAAGTTCAATTTAAATATTATATAATCTTTAAACAAACATTTATTGGATTAATGAGAAATTTTTTTGAATTTATCATTTAATTGAATGACTTCTTGTTCATACGAGAAGTTGGGTGGTGGACATTTTAAAATGATGAGATTTTCTTCCTTTTAACTTATCTCAAAATAATCCTCTCTCTCTCTCTTCCTTCTCTCCTCAAAATTATTTTATAAACTCTAGCTAACTTTTGACCTTTACAAATAATCTAAAATCTTGAGCTTATTGCTCTTGAATTTCATCTCCATAACAAAACCCCATCTTTTCTTCATTACAATACTATAAGTTTCCAACCTCTCTTAATATCTTACACAATAATTCCCACAAGGACCTCTCAACCAAGCCCATTAAACCCTAAATCAGGCTATCATACTTCTATAAAATAATTCTTTTACAAGTATGATTTTATGGCATCCCCCCTCATCATAAACCTAACCTACTACCATCATTCTACCTCAATAGTCTCCCCACACATCATCAAAAATAATAAGTTTCTTCTCCATCAAATATCCTCTTACCATATACAAATCTTCATTTGTTAGTTGTCACCCAATCGAAATTATAACCTTGCTTGCTTTGTAGTTATTCTTGCACATACATCTTAGCATCACTATATATATATATATATATATATATATTGTAATCATAGCACATACATCTTAGCAATCTCATTGTCAAGTTCACACAACAATGATGTGTCATAGCTATAAAGATATTTGATATAACTATCTCGAATAGAATTGAACCACAATGATCTTTAGCTAAGATTGCACCGTAACTCTAATTGGTCATGCTTTAGCCTCAACCTCAAATGCTATGGGTAGGATTTCATGTGGGATCTACCTCAGTGTCATTGGTTGTATCTCTTTAATTGTCCAAAGATAATTTTTATAATAAAGTACATTCAATTATTGGGCATTGGACCACACTTCACCATTTCTTTTAAATAATCAACAATGTTAAATTGAACTAGGTGTTTTATTCACATCAAATGCTTGTGCAATTCTCTTTCTATATTTGTTTGGTTTTATGTGTGTCATCATATTTAACTAAAATTGATATGACTCCAGAAAAATCATATGATTTGCATAAATCTTTGAAAAAGTTGATGTGTTTATTACTTGTGTTTGTGGAAGAGTTTTTAAGCTTTATTGGTGGAAAAATTTTATGTTGATAAAATTGCTTACCACTACACACTAATATGCTAAATGCTCCCAACTAACACAAGTGCATGTGCCGATCAAGTAATAAAATGTTATGAGAAAAATGTCGAACCCATGAGAAAATAGTTGAACCACATTTGACTATAGTACTGCTTACTCAAACTACTGAATTTATCATACGTAACAAGATTAAGAGGTAATTACTAAAAATACTGAGAAATGTAGAAAATAGTTGAGCTAACCAAAGATAAAGATGTTTTGGCCTAATGATGATGAATAAATATATGTTCTCCTAAGCAAACTCAACTACAATAATTTTGAATCAGAGATTATGCACCTTTAGATTTCTATCGAGTTTTTAGAAGTGTAAAGAAATGTTTATGGTCTATTTATAGTTATTATAGTTCCATAGATCCTAAAAATCCTAATCATCATATATCTAGGTATGAAAGCATTCTATTCCAATACTTCTAATTGTTCCAATATTTCTCAAACGAGATAATGTATCACACAAGGTTTTAATTTTATACATAGACATCACTCAAATTAAATTAAGCTTGGAAGATATTGAAAACAATAATTCATAATTATATGCAAGAGCCTACATTAGGATGTAGACAGACTTTCACATCATGAGTCCAAAACTAAAAATTTAGTCAGCCATATAAATAAGATTGAACAAAATACTTTACATTGCTTGCTCAAGAAAGTAGCAAAAATAGAAATGATAAAAAAATAGCACCCAGAATGAAAATTCCCAAACAGATATCGAAGATGGATTCTTCCCAAAGTGGTTCTCCCCTTACACCTTCACTCTCCACACTCCCTTCTCATGAGTATGGTTTTGTTCTCTTCAAAGATCACCAGACACTTAGTATCCTCTGGTTCCTTCTACCAAAATAATAATAATAATAATAAATTGTACTTAACATAAACAGACTCAATCATCGACACGCTCAATATGGTGGTGTCACGACATTACAATATGAATTATTGCCTCAACACTTACAAATGTACTTCATTGCATCATTGGGCTTGCCTAGCGCGTCTGTTGACTGGTCCGGCATGACACATGACTAATTCGGCACGTCACTTCTTTTCTCTAACTGCTCTGCCACGATGTTGAAAATAGATGAGCGTTGTAGCGCTCACTTATGTCATATGTACAATAACGCTTTCAAGGTTGGCGCTTTGACGTTGAATTATTTGTAATTTTTCTCAAGACTCCGGCACTGCAATGGTCACTTATGGCGTTGCAGTGCTGCTTAGCACTACAACATTGACCTTTTTTCCTCTAGGGTGCTGAATTAAATGAAAGTTTTTTTAGGCTTCGTCACTGCGATGTCCTTATCTAACATTGGGGTGTTGAAGATGTTGCGACACTGATAGTTCTGGCGTTGCGATGCTGGTTCTCAACTTTGTAATTTTGTTTCTCTTTTTCCTGAGACACAATCTTGAGATAATCTTTGAATTGAAACTTTTGAACTTAAAATTATGATCATCTAAACTCCAAATTTGACATTCTTAGATTTGAATCGAGCCACTTGATGATGCAAATCCAACGAACACAAGATCACTCAATTCTGACATAATTAAGGCACTTAAATGTTGAAAAAACATCTCATGATCAAGAGAATTGATATGTACTGTACGGTTGAGTGTTTTTATATGATTAAAATTACTAAAACACTCGTCCCAAAAAGCTTATAAATAAAGCCTCATTCTTCACATTAAAGATAAAAATATTACAGAACTAAAGAGTACTCTAATATTTTTCAATTATCATCACCGACGACCACAATCACTTATTGACATCAACAATCACCATCATCATCGATGATCACTATCAGCAATCGTCACCATTTCTAGACCTCTGTTGTTGGATATAGTTGTATGTATGTTGACACATGCTTTCTATAATCCCTATTGGGAAATCAAGTCCTAATGTAATGTTAATTATTCATCTATACTGATTTCTATCAACCCTCATAAGACAAATCTAATATCTTATTCTCGAATAATCAACTTCTTCTTCAACTGTGAGAAAGAAATCATTATTCTATCTTTTGATATATAGTAGATTTTTCATCTTTAGCTACTACGTCTTATAATTTTTTCCCTTTATGAGTTTCTGACGTAAAAAAAAATCTGATCTTGCAACTTTTCTTTATGTACAACATAACAAAGATTATTAGAATTTATTCTTTCTATGAACTCTATTTTTAGCATGCAATAAAAATAACATAATTAAAGTTAACGTGGGACTTTATTAAAATATTCAAAATCTACCTATAAAGCATTCGAAATTTTGATATTTACATGTTTAACACCTAAATTTTACTACTTCAATATTCTAGCACCTATTAAGCTTTGTTGCGGCCTGGAAGATTCGCGGCGGTAGAGTGAGTAAACTTTTCGTTTTAGCAATGCACAGATATCTAGCACACAAACTGAAAGAGAGAAGCAAAACACCCGATCTTTTTTACGTGGAAAGCCCGAAGACAGAAAAACCACGGGCCTCGCCCAGGTGAAAAGATTTCACTAAACTTGAGTGAATTACAAGGGTTGACCCATCCCTCGATTTAGGGGTGGTTATATTACAGTAATTTGAAGAGCTAGTCAAAGGTCCAGTGACAATCGGGCGGAAGTCCGGCTGCTTTTGTGCAGAAGTTTGGTAGACAAGGAACGATCTGACGAAGGTTTGGAAGCGAACAGCGGCCAGGCGGTGGTTCGACAATGGTCAGGCTGAAGTCCGGCAGTGGTCGATGGCCGGGTGGTGGTACGACGATGGTCGGGTTGAAGTCCGAATGCGGTTGGCGACAAGGCAGTGGTCCGGCTGCGGTCGGCGGCCAGGCACTGGTCTGGCGGCGGTCGGTGGCAGGACAGTCCAGTGGTCCTGGCGGAGGTCCGACGAAGGTCGAACTAAAGTCCGGCGGCGGTCGGTGGTCGGGAGGTGGTCCGACAATGGTCGGGCTAAAGTCCGGCGGCGATCGGCGATCGGGAGGTAGTCCAGTGAAGGTCGGCGGTCGGGCGGAGGTCTGGCGGCTGTCGGCGGTCGGCATCTTGGCGGTGGTCCGACGAAGGTCGGGCTGAAGTCCAGCGGCGGTCGACGGATCACCGCCCCACCGCCCGGCTGTCAATCACCGCCGGACATCAGCCCGACCATCATCGGACCATTGCCAGGCCACTGACCGTCGCTGGACTTCAGCCCGACCTTCGTCGGACCACCGCCAGGCCGTCGAAGTTCAGTCGGACCATCGCCTGGCTACCGACCGCCACCGGACTTCAGCCGACCATCGTCCAACCACTGCCCGGCCATCAACCGCAGGCGGACTCCAGCCGAACGCCAAATCTTCTGCCATTTACTTGCGGATGAACAGTGCGACATCAATATTGATGTTGCACTGTTCACCCACACTATTTTGCTATCTAAATCAGATTTTGAAGAAAAAATACGCAAAAAGAGAAAAAGAATCGTTACCTTATTAGAAGCACCTAAAATGAAATTAGGTTGGAGCAGCATTTTGGAGTTTTGCCGCGTTCTTCTTTTGATATTGTCCATTGCTCTCACGCTCCAAATTCAAAGCGGGGAGATGCCGAAGGGTTCGTTCTTCCCCGTTCTACTCCGACGGTGCCTTTTGGTGGCTCCCGCAAGTCAGTCTTGTCGTGTGATCTCGTTTTCCATAATCGACACTTCTAGATGCTTCTCTTCCCCTACAGCACCGACGAGCGAACGCGTCGGCTTAGAAATCGCTGATGAGGACCCGTCTTCCACGCCTGCGGGAGCACCTGATGACTTACGGAGCCGAATCTTTCGACTTCGATTCCCAAAGAGGAGCGCAACGGTGGTGATCGATAAGTGGATCGCTGAGGGTAGGAAGGCGACGGCGTCGGAGTTACGCAAGATCGCGAGGGACCTCAGAAGGTCGCAGCGTTTTAAGCACGCGCTCGAGGTTGGAATTCTACCGCCCATTTTTATGGCTTCTTTGCCCTTAAGAAAATTTTTGCTCAATTTTATTTTAAAAACTAAAAATGCGTCATTTTTTAGCTGGTCTTAAGTTTGGAATTTGCATATCTTTGAGCGAATGAGGTCTTTATTTTTTTGGGAAGCAGTCTGATTGATGTTATTATCATGCGTTTGATTGTAACTATCCTTTCTTTACTTCCGATTGGAATTAGGGTTTATCTGATGTCAAGGATATCTCAATATGTGAGGGCACATTGTAATTGTTTCAATCATACAATACAAAACAAAATTAAAAACATAGTTCCAATCAACAATTCCTAAACCAAAATGTAAATCTACGCTATTCAACAGCACATAACAGAACTCTTAGCTTCCCAAATTATTCTAGAATAATATTGATCCCAAAGATGAGGGATGTCATCATAATAGTGAATGCTAAATGAAGACAAAGTAAATGAACAACAATTGTAACAAAATGCAGCATAAATCAGAGACTTATTGGGATTCTCAGGAACATATGCAATGTTGCAATTCTATAGCCCACAAGTATAATATGTCTGCATCCAAGAACTAGAACTAGTTTATACCAAGATAAATGCATTTATGACCATCCAGAGACAAAATTAGGTGTAATTAGTTAGAATCTTAAACGCCTAGGAGAATAAAATCCTTTACATAGCTCACCTTGGTCTGTTGGTTGGGAGCTTAGGCTACCAACTAAGAGGTTTTGGGTTCGAGTCTTGTCTATGCGATGTGTGTGTGAGTCTGCCTTAATCGGCCTAAATGTCCTCTGACAGCTACCATCTTGAATACTAATACTCAACTTCATGTTCATGCGATAAAAACTAACATATGGAAAGCTATTTCACTGAAAATATATCTTGGCCCATCTAAACTTTTTTTTTTTAATCAATCTATAATATATCTCATTATATTATATTATTCATTATGCTTTTTCAAAATAACACCTTCCTCAATTTCTCTTTTAATACTTTTTTAAAATTGTATTTTCAACTTATCTTGATGCATTCATGTTTAACCTAGATCATATTATTTTCACTTCTAATGTACCTAGCTTGATCAAAATCTCTACATATCTTATCTATGGTCTTTGGTATTTTATGAATCTCCTTTTCTCTTTTCTTTTATACCAAATAGTTTATATAAACCATCAAAAGGTGTAACTTCTTTGAAGGATTTCTTTCCTATAATAAATATTAGTCTCAGTAATATTTAGCATTTTCCGAACTTTAAATTCTCTTCTTTTTCATTAAATACTTTTGCACCTTCTCATTTCACTACTTAGTTTTTTTTTACTAATGCATGATTTATTTTTAGACTCTTATAAAACTTCTACAATAATTTTCTTAATATAATTAGTCATCTTATCTCACATCAAGTTTTTCTTAACTAAAGAATTTCAATTTACTTCTCGATCTAGCTTAGATATACGTTGATAACTACAACTCGATGTTATGTGTCAAACTCTCTTTTGCAATTTTTGCGATTTTTTTTTCTTTTCTTGTAAGTAAAAAATTGTCCATTTATAATTTGATGGCTCCACTTCTTAAAATAGTTAAGTTTTCTTCTCATTCTTTTAAAATTTGCATTCACTATTAAAAGATAATATGCTATTGTGAAATCACGTATGTTTTTTTTTTTCCATTGTATTCTTTTATTCTTTTTATAGCCACCATGAATACCCTCATGGATCATTCTATTAGAATCTAAATATCCTTTCCTTAGTTATATTTTGTAGTAGTCCATCCATATGTTCTCAAAATAAAATTTTTAAACAATCTTCCCATCTAATTTGAGTATAAGCACTAATTATATATATAACCGAATTCAAAATATTAATTATAATTAAATATCCAAATACTAATATGAAATTCATAATTCAAAATTTAAATTCCACATTTAAAATTATAAAAATTCAACATGCTCGTTATAACACCAGCATTTTGTGTTTCTAACACCAATGGACTTTGACATGAAAATGCGTGCTGCTAAAACTAGTTGGTGAAGCACTACCAACTGCTTGTGAGGTCTGTAGCTTGGTGCTTTTCATATCTTTGCTTGTGTATTTACTCAAAGATAAAGCTTACGCTGGAGCAAAACTCATTGATAAAGCTGAGAGACTCTTTGAGAAGATCAAGGATTCAAACATCTCTGTGAGCATTTTGACCTTTAACGAGATGATGACACTATATACATCTATAGGACAGTTGGATAAGGTTCATGTTGTTGTTGAAGAATTGAGGAGGAGAAAAGTCTCGCCAGACTTGTTTACATATAACCTATGGATAAGTGCTTGTGCTGCTACTTTTGATGTTGAAGGTGTCAGAAAAATACTAGATGAAATGGCCTCAGACTTGAGCTCTGATGATAGCTGGACAACATACGCAAAACTGGCTGATATATATATCACAGCAAGCCATCTTGTCAGTTCAGACAATTCTCTTATTGAAAGTGAGAAAATCAGTCAAAGGGAATGGATAACTTACGATTTTCTTATTCTTCTACATGCTGGTCTTGGTAACATTAACAAAATAAATGAAATTTGGAAGGCTTTGCACATGACCTCTCAAAAAATGACAAGCAGAAATTATGTATGTATTCTTTCTTCCTACCTTGTGCTGGGGAAACTGAAAGAAGCTAGCGAAGTTATAGATGAGTGGAAGCAATCAAAGGTTTTAGACTTCGATATATCCGCTTGCAATAGGTTGTTTGATGGATTTGTGAAGGTTGGCTTGGTCGAAGAAATTCCAGGCAGCAATGCCTAGTTAATTTAAGTTGCATTTTCTAGAACAGTGCTTCTTGAGAAGCTTTCCAATAGTTCAAAGCATCAGTATTGATGAGATTTCATTATACTTAACCAAATTTTCCTTCTATTAATTATGCAGATAACCATTACTAAATTTAGGCTCCATTTTGGACGGCTTTCTTGCTGCTTCTTAAAGCAGCTTCATAGTACAAAAGTTTAAATTTTTGTATTAGAAAACAGTTTTAAGAAGCATCAAGAAAACCGTCCCAAACGAAGCTTTAATATAGTTTTTACTAGTGAATGTTTGTATATAAATTCTGCCATGCTGCTAACAATGTGTTCCCTTACATGAATGTTTCACGTGGAAGTTGTTTGCCTAGAAAGACAAAATGGATGTGTCAGCCCTACCTAAGCATTTATCACTGATGCAGATCTTCATGTGGATGGAATCTTGGAGCGGTTTTCAGGCATCGGCAGCCGATCAAGCTGCGAAATTAGGAAGTACTTGAGTTCACAAGTAATCCTATCGGATATACTTGAGTTCGCAAGCAACCCTAATACAAATTTTGATCAAAACAACAATAATAACCAGTGATTGGGAAGAAATGGACAAGAAAACAAAAGAGAATTTATTGAAAACTGAAAGCAAAGAAACATAAGCAAAGATATAAGTGATCTTCTATTCGAGAGGAGGATCGTTCTCTCCAAATCTCTAGACGCGATGTCTAGAGCCCCAAAACTCAAAGAGACTCTAAGAGAACACCAATCTAAGCATGCTTTCCCCTTCCCCCCTCATCTCTATTTATAAGGCTCCCCATCGCCCCCTCCTTCCTTTCAAGATACAATTAATGATTTGAATATTCCATACCTTCCATATTTACATTTAATTTCAAAATTAAATCCCAATTGGTCCCCAATATGGCAAGCAAGAGGTGGTGGACCCTCTTAGGCGGCAAGGAGAGGCGGTTTGCACCACCTCTGGTATACTCGACCCCATTGGGTCAGTTTGGCTTTGGCCCAGGTCGGTGGAACCGACCTATCATAAGGTAAGTCAACTTGATATGTATTTAGGTGTAAGATTTCTACAAAGGAATTTTTTAAATGTCATTAAACTGGTCATTATGGTAATGAGTGCCTGAGTATATACTTATTTATCAATATGTAGGAGGAAGATGATCAAATGAATAATGTTGTTGTTATTCATGAGTTTGATGATGATAAGTTATTGTGAGGATGTGTTAGTTGATGGTTTTTTAAATGATATGCACTTCATTATGGTTACTCCTAAGGTTAAATATGATTAATTGAGGATTGTAAATTTTGAACCTTATTTTAAACATAAGGATAAGCTATGCAAACTCATAATTGATAGTGAAAGTTCCATGAATATCTGATGCAAGACTAGGTATGAATTAAATGAATGCGATAAGAACTTGCATGTTTTTGAATAAGAGAAATTAAGAATTATAGAAGTTAGCCACTAAACGATAATAGAAAACTAAAGAGAGGTGGTTTCGCTTAGGCCAAATCACATGCTAAAAGCTAAGATCACTAAAACAATTAGAAGTTCAACGTATGCAAACTAAGTAGATTTTCAATAGCATCCCTAGGTTAACAAAGAGATTAGAAAGTCAAGAAAATCAAACTCAAATCCTACGTTTACTAAGTGATGAAATATAGCTTTGCACGACTCGTTGTGCTTGAATCACAACCTATAAGAGAAGAAGATTAGGAAAGAAATTGAATAGCTGGACAAGTTCATCCTCGTCGCGGGACGAAAGTGATTTGCCACTGAACATTGGCAAGCTGCTCTTTGATTTCTTCGAACAAGGTGAAGATGATACGATCCAGATATTCCTCAGCAGAATTGTCTATTTTCGGGTTGACGTCAAAGAACGTTGACCAGATGATGTCTACGTTTCCTTGCTAGTTGTAGATGAAGCCGGAGTCAAGATCGGGATTGGCCATACATCGATTCCGTTAGGTTGAAGTGTTGGAGATGACGGCACGTCATAGAGAGAGAGAGGGGGAAGCTTTGGGAAATAAATCAAGCCTTCTTGATTTGGATTATTAAATTAGGAAGGACTTAATTAATTCTCATTTAATTTGAAATTCAAAAGGGGCTGAATTTTGGAAACTTTCCTAAAATAGATTCCTATATTTAGAAAGTTTTAAAATTCAAAATTTCAATGAATAAATGGGGCCCAAAGCTTTCCAATTGTGGTTGGGTGAAATATGGAAAGTATTAATGGTGAAATTTTGAATTGGAAGCAAGGGGAAGGGCTAGGGCCGGCGGTTAGGCTAGGGACTTGGGTGAGGGGCCGGCGGCTAGGTGGGGAGGAGGTTGATTGATTGTGTGGTGGTGTTAGGCCGGCGGCTATGGGGAAAAAGGCGGGTTAGTAGTGGCCGGTGGTGTAGTGGTGATGGGATGAAACTGACGGTGTGGGAGAGGGAGGTTTGGAGAGCTGGCGGTTTGGGGCTAGGTGAACCGTGGGATGGAGGAGGAAGGAAGGAAGGGAGGAAGAGGAGAAAAGAAAAGGTAAAACTAACCACGAACACAGACTCTTCCAAGGTTGGTGGGTGATCTGTTTCCCTCTCCAAGGGATCTCTCTCCAAAACCTCTCAAGCTCTTACAAGAACTCAATATGCAGAAAATTTTATAATTCATTCATTAATCTCAAATGAAATATAAGGGGACTATATATAGCCTCATACAATAAACGAGAAAATAAAAGACGACTTGTCCCTTAGGGCTTACACATGATCAGCCCTTTAATAAGGGGTAAAAGGGAAAAACAACTAAAACAAATACATAAAGCAAATAAATAAAACAAATACATATGAGGACTCAAAAATAAATCGGCGCGATCGTGGCCATAGATCAGCGACCACGCCTCTGATAAACTTTCCATGCTCTGATGTTGTGGGCTCCGAAAATTCAGCCCCGGCCACACCGCCGCGCTTTTGATTTTTATTCATTCGGCGATGGAGTTTTAACTGAATAAGTTTCGAGGTAAATTTTGGAAGGCAGATGGATTTGTAGATAAGACACTACCCAAAGATTTCGCTCTCATTTTGCGAGGACTTTATGATCTGAGTTCTGGTTTCCTATAGGCGCAAGCCCCTATAGTTAATTACCCCTCCCGATCACGAGAGAGAACTTTCGATTAAGGCTAGTCGTCAATCAGATACGTAGAGAATACGTGTGTCTGGCATATAGTAGCAGCAATGGGTTTGAGATTTGGAAGTTTGAGAATTTGGGAAATTTGATATTTGAAAATCTGAAGGTTTTTGATATTTAAAATAGAAATTTTCACCATCTCGTACTCAAAGCGGATGGTGGGGGAATGAATGATAGACCCGATCAAGATCTCATGGTTTCGTCGTCCCGGGCCATCGTGGTCCCTGGTCTACTTAGTCAGAGGAGGTAGTCGACCCAACTTGACAGAAGGATCCTTGTCGGCAGCCATGGGTTGCTTCGTCCAAGGGGACCTTGTAGACCGGGGGTGAATGTTTGTCTAAGGGGACAAATTTGAATCCACATTAGCTTACAGAGGGCTTTGTGCCCTATCGATCATATCCAATTGATTCATATCTCAAGGATTTAACGCCACTAAGGAGCGTATTGGGTCTGGCCATAACCGCTATCTGTAGTGCCATTTGGCGGCAAAACCACTCGGTTCAGAGGGCCCCGGGTCATAACCGTTTACCTGCAGTGCCATTTGGCGGTGAAACTGCCGGTTAGAGGACACGTACCACGTCCTTACTGGCAAGAGATTGTTTGAGAATGGATTCTAGTGATATTTTCGACTAGCCATTTTGGCTCTTTGTGAGCTAAAGTAAATTTCAATTTGTCTGCCTCGGCAAACTATTGCGGAGGGCAGATGGATTTTGCTTTAAATGTTTGATAGTTAGATTTCCATCTTTAAATATTTTTGGAATTTTTTGGATTCTGGATGATCTTTGAAATTTTTGGGTTTTTTGGATTTGAACTTTGTGGAGTTTAGATTTTCAGGCATTTGGATGGAATTTGAAAGTATTTGTGAACCCTTCCAGTTGAGATAACCAATCAATACGGCCATCATCAGGGTGTTTGGGGTCATTTCTCTTTATGGATTGAACCTTGTCACTCTGTCGGGCTGTCGACAGAGGATCGGGTTTCGTAGGCTTTATGCCCTTGATAGTGAATTCTCTTAACTTTAGGCTTGGAAGGCTTAATATGAATGTATTAAGACAAATATAACGATCGCCACAACCGTATATTTGTTTGTTGGTTCGAACCCTATCGACTTTTGCTGAACCGTATAGAAGGGTCAAGTTCGAACTTGAATTCACTTATTGACCCGCACAGCATCCCTAGACGTCACGTGTGTACCAATAACACATTCTTCGGGGACCATGCGGGTTGATAATTTCATTGATTTGGACATACCCCATTGTGTACCTATGTGTATACAAACTATAGTGCAGGTGCAGGGGTATTTTGAAATATTTATAGACATCTTCTGTCTGCTTGTACGAATGTTGCAGATCCGGTGGCGTGGCGTAGCAGCTTCTGGATCAGTTGTTTGCTGCTTGGTACAGGTAGACTGTCGTGCACTATTTGTTGATTTTTGTAGGCGGATCATAGTGCACTAACTAATCTCCTGCCTTAGGTCGTAGTAGATTGCATTTGTCGTATTATTCATGTATTTTGTTGTGGTATTTAATCTCATATAGTATATCCTTCACTGTTATAGGTAGGTAGGTAGATGTACTCCATAGATTGAAATTGACTTCAGGATACTGCATTTACTGAAGTCTTTCTGTATCTACCCATAAGTGGCATGTGGCACATACATCTGTCTTTGTAGAAAGATCGTATATGTTGCAGATCTTTTGTTGTATATAAGGGCTTTTGCATTTATCACAGTTCTTGTATATTTGTCTGTAGATAGTGTATTGTATATAAGAAAGGTCTTGTGCAACAACTTGAAGGAGTTTGCATTTGTTGTAGTGCTTTAATATTTGTTCGTAAATGGTACTTGATGTGTTGTAAGTCTCCTACGCTGTGTCTTCTGTGATGACCCATAAGGTTTTGCATTTAATTCATTCATTGTGCATTTTGTTATTTTATGTGTGTCTGCAAGAAACTTCATTCTGTTGATTGATAGATTATTGCATTTGCATGTGTATCTTCTGGCATTTTTTTGTAGAAAACATGTGACACTCTGCTATAGTGTACTTATTTATAGTTGTGTGAAATAGTTTCCATCATCTTTATGCTTGCTTGATAACTATCATTAGTTGTTCACTATCATCTGCAAATAAATTGTCTCATTGGAGATATACACCTATACATTGTGTTATCATTAAGCATGGGTAAATGATATAATGCAAATCCATCAATTCACAAATTTCATACATGTCCAATATTCTATTGGAAGGATTGCACTATCATTTAAATGATGCTCTAAAGTCATCATATCATGGCTTTATGATCAAACCATATCTCTAAAATATTGTAATCCTTATAAACAAGCTACATTCCTCATTTCCTTGTTCTGAAAAATTCATTGTAATTTACATGATGAATGTAGCTTATTCATCAATATCTTCGTTTTGATTGCAACAATCCTTACAACATAATTGTTATTTTCATGCCAAAGTTTGCAAACCATTTATGTATAACTCTCTTCTTGTAGGCAAGTTATACTCCTTGCCTCTACATGTTGTTTGCAACATGCATGATGATTTGTAGATAGCTTGTCACACGTCTTGCAATTGAATGAACTTTGCTCAATGATGAATCAAATCCCATGTTATGAGTCAATTAGGTTGACCCAAAAACTCATACCATGGCATTATAATCAAATCATTAACTTTTACAATTTTCTTTCACTTTGTTTGTTAAGATTTGCATTGTCAATCATGAACATTTAATTGTAATCTCAATTTACTTCATATTAATAATTGTTCATAAGTTCATTTTGAAGCTTTGATCATTTTAAGCATCATTCTCATGATTCATGATTTTTTTTAATTTAAATATTAGGCTTTAGTCCAAGTTGAGCTCAATGTCATTTATTCAATATTCATTGGAATTTCAAGTTTTATGTTATCAAGCTCAAGTCCATATTCAAGTCCAAGTTCAAGTGCAAGTCCGAGTTCAAGTCCCAATCTAAGTTCAAGTTCAATTCAGGCTTAAGATGAGCCTCTTCCCTTCATTCGAGTATCCTGTAGTCCTTGTAAGTGCAATATAATGTCCAAATTGTTCAAATTATGATTTGAGTTTGAGTTCACTTAAGTCCAAATAAAGCATCATGTTCACCCGAAATTTCGGCAGCCTCCCGGCGTCTCCCCCGTTTAGGGGAAAACTACGAGAAACTGGGCCTTTCCCACCACGCTAAGAAAAGCGTGTATGGTAGATGCCCTCTTTCGAGGACACCGCGGCCGTGTATTTTTTTGATCCCCAACCACGCTAAGAAAAACGTGCATGGGCATTTTGTAAAAAAAAAGTTTTTTTTTTTTTTTGAAAATATTTTGCAAGAAAAAGAAGAAGAAAAAAACAGTTATTTCCCGCAAGCGGGTACTTATGAGTATCCCTCATTCGTCGTACGCATCGCACCTGGTTCCCATCCCACCACGCTAAGAAAAACGTGCATAGGCGGTTTTCCGGTGCGCTACGAACTCCGAAGAAGATATTTGGAACTGAGGATCGCTCGCCTACCTTGTCGTGGGTGTCGCGTCGATTGCCCCTCCCACCACGCTAAGAAAAGCGTGTATAGACAGACCACCGACTCGACACGTATGCCGAGGTAAGAGAGCAAACAAAGGTTCGAAAAATTATAAGAGAGCATTTTTTTTTTACTTTCTTTCTTTTTTTTCTCTCTTTTTTTTTTTCTTCTCTTTTTTTTTTTTTTTTTGGAGAAATTCCTCTTTTTTTTCCCCAAACTCCCCACTTCATCTTTTTTTTTCATACATGTGTATATACAATAGTGACGACATCTAATGATACTAACTAAAAAAAAAATGCTAATCAACTAATTACAGGCAAATACTGATAATAATAAAAAAAAGGCTTGCATTTGGTTCTGTTAAAAAAATAAAGACTATTGAGTAATGAGCTTTGTGGCTTTGAGAGGTGGAGTTAGAAGACTGCTGTTGATCTGAAGTAAATGAGAGGCTTTTGGGCTAAAGAGGTGCTCAACCACGATGGCAAATGTTGGGAATTGTTATAATTTTTGCTTGTTGGAGCTATAGATTTCCATCCCGAGACAAATTTCTTTGGCATTTGACTTAATTTAAGCCTTCTACAACATTGAAGTTGCATAATCTTTCTACCTGCTGATTGATTATTGGTCTTCCTGAGCTTGACCTCATCTGATTTTCAGCTCATTAACTTAATTTTTATTTTGCCATCTTCAATTCCTTATGAGGAGAGACACATAAGAAGCTTTTACCCAATTTAGAACTCTCATACATGTTCTGATTGTATGGACAGAAGAGAGGTTCATCATACTCAAATTCTTCCAACAAGATGCCACATGTTTCCTTTAACTCCACGAAGGACTTGACAAATCCGAATAAGTGGAATTTACTCCATCTCTCTGTTGAATCAACTCAGAGCTCTCAAGATTGAGATCAAATGTTGAAATACATGTACCACCTCTATCTAAATCATCCATTATAACAAGAAATATGCATAAACTCTCATGGAATCTATCATAAGAGAAACCTCTGTTATGATAAGCTCAAACAGATTTCTCATTCGTAACCCCCACGTCCTTTATGCAAATGAGGTGTATGGCAGATGAAGTTCACGGTTAGAGTGGTGGAGCTCAACTTCTTCAGGTGAGAGAAGAGATCCCTTCAGCTTTCATGTGAGGTGAAGTGCACGGCTTGGATTTTGATACCGTAGGAAGTAGAGCCGGCTGCAGCAAGTGAGGATTCGCAAAGATTGTGAGGGCTAGGTGGAGGACGGGCAGGGAGATCCGTGCGCTTGACTAGGTTGGAGCTCGTGGGGTCTGGCCAGTTGACGTGGGTGGGCTGTAAGGGGTTTGTATAAGGGTGGAGAGGCGTGAGGTCTTACAGGTTAAAGGCAAGAGGAAGAGCAAGTGGTTTAGGCTTTCAGGGGAAGAATGAAGAAGGCTGGATGGGAGGAAGAAGAGTGTGAGAGCTTTCTAGTGACCATCTTTCCCATCCTTAAACGACGCTGGTTCTTCTCTTAAGACCGCCCCACATATCCATTCGAGGCAACCGGCAGGATTTGCGGGAATTGAACAGGGATTTAATCCGAGGTTTTGACAAAACAAGGTATGCAGCATTTAATTTGGACTTGAGATTTACTCTGACACACAACTCTCCTTGGCCTATTGGTTGAGAGCTTAGGCTTCCAACTAAGATGTCCAAGGTTCGAGTCCATGTGTATGCGTTGTGTGTGTGAGTTTGCCTTAAATGGCCTAAATGTCCCAAAAAAAAAAAAAAAGATTTACTCTGACTTTTCCTCTTTTGATTGGATTCATGAATAACAGTAATAATGATATTCCTTAATTGATAATTGTATTAATTAAAGAAGACAATGATGTCTCAGTCACCGAAATAATCTTGATTTGCACGATTTTCTCGAAAGTCGTGTGTATTTCACCTTGGTTTACGTGTCAATTTGCCGAATATTAGAATTAGATAAATTGATAGTGGATTTTAGGGTATTGATGATGTCCCTGTCGCAATGACGCAGTCCGTTTTGCGATCAAATATCGTTTGATCATCGTCGAGGCTAATCTCCCTCGAAATGCGTGCCTTTGCAACGTATTTGAATCGCCTTTAAAATTTGCGACACCACATCAAACGATCCAATTTGATCAAATAAAATGTAGACTCTTAATGCTGACGACGTTCCTGGCGCAATGGCGATGTCCGCTTGTCGATCGAACGTCGTCCGAGCATCTTCGAGGCCTTGTTTCCATCGCAACGCAGGCATTTATATCATATTTGCATCACCTAAAAATTCACCACCATCTCAGATGATCCAAATTTATCAAATAAAATATATTTTCTGAATGTCGACGACGTTCCGGACGCAATGGCGTTGTCCGTTTGTCGATCAGACGTCGTCCGAGCATCTTTGAGGCCTCGTGTCCGTCGTAATGTAGTCCTTTATATCATATTTGCATCACCTAGAAATTCACCATCATCTCAGATGATCCATATTTATTAAATAAAATATATATTTTGAATGTTGATGACGTTCCGGACGCAATGGCATTGTCCTTTTGTCGATCAGACGTCGTCCAAGCGTCTTTGAGGCCTCGTGTCCGTCGTAACGTAGACCTTTATATCATATTTGCATCACCTAGAAATTCACCACCATCTCAGATGATCCAAATTTATTAAATAAAATGTATATTCTGAATTTTGACGATGTTCCGGACGCAATGGTACTGTCCGTTCGTCGATCCGATATCGTTTGATCGGCCTCGCACTTTAATTTTGGGTGTCAGTCATCTCTTTTGACAAAACTCGTCTGATTCAATAGCGAGGGGCTTCAATCCAACAGAGTTCAGTGTCCTGATCACAACGATACCATCCATTAGGCATTCGGAGGTCATTTGACCCCTTAAGTGATGCATTTTGCCAAGGTGCGTAATGCTTTATTCACCAATTTGGGTCCTTCCTCTCGTGGTTTAAGGTATAGGGGTCAACAGATGTCCCCATCAATATCTTGTCTAAATTTGTCTCAGTTCGTTTGAATTTGAAGCCTGAACATATCCACAAACATGTAAAGTAGTATAGGTAGATAAAATTGTTATTTGTTTTTCTGAGAGATATCTGGGTTTGATTCAATTGACTATTTATAATGATAGAATCTAGTGTAATATTTTGCCCTTGGGCATGGACATAGCTTATGTTATTTGAAGTAAAGCTTGGATCTATGATTTAGATTACTCATTTTTGGAGGTCTAATATATATATATATATATATATATATATATATATATATATATATATATATATATATATACTCTTGAGAGTAAGTTTTAGCATGCAAAAAAAAACTTGTGGTCACATTGAAGTGAAAAAGTTCTTGCATATTTTAAGTATTACGTTTGAAAAAAATAGTTGTCAAAGGGTGTGATCTATGCCTTGGTGTTAAACTAATTAAATAGTGCTTGATATTGTTACAAGTTTTGGTTGATTTTAAAAATGTTTATTCTAATGAACTTCTGAATGATTTATCACCACTGAGGAACATACGATATGCTATTTATATAATATTTGGACTATGTTTGCTTGATTATAGGATGAATTCAACATAAATGTTGAACTTCAACTATTGGTTGATGTTTTTCTTGAGAAGGGATTTGTTAGGTAAAGCATGAGTCATTACGTTGTAGTTGATTTGTTTGCACGTAAAAAAATGCGAGTTGGCATATGCATGCACACAGCTGGACCACCAATAAAACCATGATTAAATTTAATTATAACTCATTTGATCCTATGCTATATATGATGAATGATGCTATTATACTTTCTAAGATTTATGTGATGAATGACTATCATCAAGTGAGAATTAAGGGAGGTGATGAGTGGAATATTTTTTCTTAAGATCAAAGATGAATTATATAAATGATTTATGATGTTTTTTGGATTAAAAATGCACTTAAAACTTTTATGAGGATCATAAATTATGTCTTGTGAGGTTTGATTAGAAAACTTCTTATTGTATATTTTGATTTTTGATGATATTTTAACTTATAACAAGTCAAAAAAATGATTATTTGGTGAAACATAGAAAAGCATTTGATGGTTTACAATTTTAAAAGTTGTATTTAAATCTAAACAATGTAGCTTTGTGACACCATGTGTGACATTCCTAGGTTTTGATGTATTTGAAGATGGGTTATTTTATTGATTCAAATAAGGGCAAAATGATTAATGAATACCATAGCCTACTAATATATATGATATTCATTTTTTTTTTTTACTTGGATTTCTTTTATAGCTATTTATTAAAGAGTTTAGTATTGTTATGACTCCAATTATAGATTTTTTTGTTATAGAAAAGGAGAATTCAAATAAACATGTGCTTTTACTGAAATGAAAGATAAATTTACAAATGCACGCGTTCTTAAGTTGCCTAATTTTAATAAAACATTTGTGATTTCTTCTGACACATCTAGTGTTGGTATTGGAGAAGCGTAGAGCCAAGCGGTCATCCTATTGCATTCTTTAGTGAGAAATTGAATCAGCTAAATAAAATTATTGAATCCACGATAGGGAAGTTTATGTAAACTTTATGAGCTTTTCCTTGAAAGTTCTTTGGAACAAAATGAATAAATTCTCAATTGCGTATAATCTATAAATTCTCAATTTTGAGATGATACCTTATCATAGCTATTAGAATTCATTTATGATGTACAGCAGGGAAAACTTATTGAAAGTTGATATTCCTCCGCTCATTTTTGTTATCATTTCTATTCTTGTATCATAAAATATTGTGTTGATTCTAACTAAAAGCAGTGTGATTTCTCATCCAAATTAGATATGGCTCCTGAAGCCAATACGGCAGTTCCACCAACCAAGAATTTTCATTCTGCTTCAGAATTCAAGCGATGGGGTAGGAAGTATCCTTTCATTAGATACGGCTTGCCCCTCATTTCACTCACCGTGCTGGGTTCAATCGGACTTTCTCATCTCATACAGGGCAGGTAGGTGTGGAATTTGCATCCTCTGCTTGTCTCTTTGAATTATATCTACCAAGTAAATTTTACTGATTATGTTCTTCTCCTATTGGAACTCTAATAGTTTCTTACATGATTTGAGATGTCTGATTAGGTAGAAATTATTGTGCGGAAACCGGATGCAGAACGTCGTCCGGAGACCAACTAGAATGCTTCAGCAGTATCGAGCCGTGGTTTCGAGCAGTACCGAGCCACTGCACCGAGCAGTACCGAGCAAGAGGTGATGTGGAGTATTCTGGTTGGTCTCCGGTTGGTGTTCGGTGTCCTCACAGAATAATTAATCCTGATTAGGTGTCTGCATTGAGGGTTGTAATTAAGTTCAATTTTAACGAGCTTTATCTGTATTTGTGTTTCTTGTTTGAATTTGATTGTGGGAAATAAGCTTTCTTGATTTGCTCCTTCCGTTTTCAGTTGTTGAAATTTATGTTTTTTTTAAACGAACTGCTTCAATTTCCTAAAATTGCCTCATCTTTTACAGTAAAGAAGTAACAAAAGAGAAGATGATCTTGAGTGGGATATTATTGAAACAACCAAAGCGTTGACAAGAACAGGCCCTTCAACGGGCTATAATCCAAGGAAAATTTCATTGGAGGAGGAGCTGAAGGTTTTCTTCTTTACTATTTGACCGTTGGCTTTGATTTTTAGGGGGAAAAAAAAATCCACCATTTCTAACTCGAATTCTTGCTTTTATCATCTTTGTAGGCTTTGCAGGAGAAGGTTGACATTAACAACTATGAATACAAGAGGATTCCCAGGCCAAATGAGGGTGGCTAAAATCGAATGTAATAAACTATTTTTTATTTATTTTAGGGGGATTTATGTACATGCCATAGAATTATGATGTAGTTTCATATTGGATGTAACAAATAAATATATGTATTTATTTACATATGATTATGTATTTAATTTAAAAAAATTTCATCTAACGAAATTTGAGCTCAATTTAATCTATTTTTGTTGATGCATCAAACTTATATCCAATTAATCAATGAGTATTTATTCCTCATATATATATATATATATATATATATATATATATATATATATATATATATATATATATATATATATATATATATATATATCTCTTATTGAAGTTGTCTATTAGGCTTTGTTTGGGATGACAGAAAATTGTTTAAGAAATAGGAAGAAAATTATCCCTAAGGAAGCTCTAGACGAAAATTTGACTCAAATCCGACCCGAAAGTTTCGGGTTAGGGTCAACCTATTTGAAAAACGGGTTGGGTTTGGGTTCAACAAACCGACTCGTTTCAAAAATCGGGTTGGGTTCAAGTTGACTCGGAAATGACACGGATTGACCTGTGTTGACCTCGCCTGCTCGTGTCATGTTTGCCCTCTGTCATCGTCCCACGTAGCATCTGCTCGATGACAAGTGAAGACGCTGCTGCCAGCTCGCCGCAATTGTGTTGCTGCTGCCGAAGCTGCCATGTCTGCGCACAAGTTCGCTGGCCAATGCCTCCTTCGAAGACGTTCCAACTATGTCTTTGTCTATGCGAGCCATGTCGTCCCTCTATCAATGCGAGCCTCGCCGTCCCGCAGTTCTATCGTCGACGTGAGACCTGCAAGTCCGTGCATATGGCAACCCGACTTAACAAAATCGTGTTGGGTCGGGTCAACCCGGTAAACCGATGAGTCCGGGTTTATGTTTTCGACCCAATTGTAAAATTGTGTTGGGTTCGGATCAACCCGTTTGAATTCGAGTTAGGTGTGTGGACGCCTTTGAAATTTTATCCATCAAAATGGGTCCCATGTGTTCTTACTCTTTACGGCTTTTATTTCATTAATAATTAAGCTATTGAGCACTATAATTTCTTTAATAGAATGATTGAATGCGATTATAGCCACACACCTTTTAAAGTGAGTCACAATGTCATCTTTTATATTTTGAAAATATGATTAAAATTTAGGGTCACTTACATACTTAGCACTAAAAATATATTCATTTCTATATTTAACACATAAATTTTATTATTTACTCTTAAAATATTAAAAAATTTAAATAAAAGTAAAAATAACACTCATCATATTCTTGTTGTGGTTTCTTCATTTTTTACGTAGATATTACTATCACGAAAGTTTATCATATTGCCAAAAAAATAAATATTACAAATTTTAATACTAGTGGAATCATCTCAACTAGGTGTAGCCCAATGTTTTTTCACTTTTTCCTGAGTTTTTTTTTTCATAAAAATTCAAGTGTTTTTAATTTTTCTATTTGTGCGCTGGATATTTATATAACAATTAGACGAAATATTTTCTTATCTTGTAGCAAGTGATACCAATGATTTGGAGCCAAACATTTCCCAATTTGTCTATTCCTCATTATTTCAGCATTTAAGCAAATAAACAATGCAAAATTTCAAATTATGTGGATGAACATTAACAAAAAAAATAGACAAATCGTCAATCAAAAGTGAAAAACAACTCTACTATTATTTAAAAAAAAAATAGGTGATTTTAAATACTAAATATAATCATCAAGGATTAACTTGTAATTATTAGATCATGACCTAAACCCTAATTTATAAATAATTATATATATTTTATTTTATAAAAATTTGGATGATAGTGAAAAACGGTGATGTCATTAAGGCACATGTACATTATAAATATCCCATTCTCTCCATGTGAGGGGAGCTATCGTTGTAGAGAGGGCAAATTATTGCATCCGGTCACCGGACGTAGAAAATAAGTTCAGACATTCAATAAAAATTTATCTTGTCACCTGCGCTTTTTGACTTGCGCTTTACCTGCGCTTTAGTTGAGCTTTTGACTGCGCTTTAGTTGAGCTTTTGACTGCGCTTTTGACTTGCGCTTTACCTGCGCTTTACCTGCGTTTTAGTTGCGCTTTATTTGCGCTTTACCTGCGATTAATTTAAAATAATATTTTATTAATATCCGGACCTATCTCGACGTCCGGTGACCGGATGCAATAATTTACATGTAGAGAGAGCTCATCAATTTCATGAGTACTAAAGCTTTATTTTTTCCCAAACTGCCATCGTTGCCAACACTATTGATAATAAGATTTATTTTGCCATAATTTTCTTACTATTTTTAAAATAATTTTTTTAGTACTATTTTTTTTTTAATTATATAATTTTGTACTAAAAATTTATTTTAGAAATAAGTAAGAAAAATGTCACAAGAAAAACTTAAATTACCAATGTCATCACCATTAAACTAAATGCACACAATCAACACTATGATGTGTATCATCACTAACTGGAATAATGCATGTCATGGACACTTATGTCAATGTATGTTATCACAGATAGGGGTGCAAATGAGTCGAGTCAAGCTCGAGCCAGGTGGTGTTTGAGTTGAGCTCGACCGTCAAATATTGAGCTCGGACTCAAGTCGTTCTCCAAAGACCAGCTCGAGCTTGACTCGGTTAGCTGCACACGAGTTCCATCCCGAGCTGGTTAGCAGCACGCGAGCTTCGTCGTCCCAAGCAGGCAAGCCGCCTCTAGCAACATGCAAGCTCCGTCGTCGAGCTCCGTCATTTTGGTTTTCCCGCCCGACTTTCGATTTGTCCTCCCTCTCACCCAAACCGAGATTTAGTTTTCTCGCTCGGTCACCTCTGCAAGCTGCTCAACGAGTTGACGAGTCGAGCGGAGAGCTATTCGAGCTCAAGCTCGATATGCCATCAAGCTCGACTCATCGAGCCTGTTACCGAGTCAAATCCGAGCTGACTCGCAAGCCGGATTGACTCAGTTGCACCATTAATCACAGACAAAGTTATGTACATATATGTGGATCACTGTTTATAAGATCGATGAATATTTGTAAATCTTTTTTTAATGAAAATTTTTAGAGCAATATTATTTTATATCCATTATATTTCTTAGATAAACATAAATTATAAATATAAATGTTAATTAACTCCTCCAATAGTATAATCATTCTAAAAAAATTATATTAAATTTAAATTTTATTTTGAGCAATAATCTTAACCATTTTTTGCTTTTTATAAATAATCTTAACCATTTTTTGCTTTAAACTGCAGCTCCATCCAGAGATCACCACTAGCAGCTATAGCTATATTCATGGCCGAAAACCGAGATGATCTAAGCCGTCGAATCGCTTCCCTCCTCACCATCCTCAACTGTCTCTTGCTCTGCCTAGGCAACACCGGCGGCCCCATCCTCCTCCGCCTCTACTTCCTCCACGGAGGCCGCCGCCAATGGCTCTCCTCCTTTCTCGAAACCGCCGGTTTTCCTCTCCTCCTCATTCCCCTCTCCGTGTCCTACCTCCACCGCCGCCGCTCCAATCCCTCAACCCCTTTCATCCACCTCAACACCCGCCTCCTCATCGCCTCCGTCATCATCGGCATCCTCACAGGCCTCGACGACTTCCTTTGCGCCTACGGCCTCGATTTCCTCCCCGTCTCCACCGCCATCGTCTTAACCGCAACCCATCTCGGCTTCACCGCCTTCTTCGCTTTTCTGATCGTGCGGCAGAGATTCACACCCTTTTCGATTAACGCGATCGCGTTATTAACGGTGGGCGCCGGCGTGCTTGCCTTGCACGCGAATGGTGATCGGCCGGACGGGGTGAGTGCGGCGGGGTATTGGAAGGGGTTTGTTCTGACGATCGGGGCGGCGGCGTTGTACGGGCTGGTGATGCCGTTGGTGGAGCTGGCTTATGCGAAGGCGGAGAGAGTCGTCAGTTACACGCTGGTGATCGAGATGCAGTTTGTAATGGGGTTTTTTTCCACGGCGTTCTGCATCGTTGGGATGATCGTCAACAAGGATTTCCAGGTGCGTAATCTATAGAAAAAACAAAAAAAAATCATATCTTTTTTTTTTTTTTCAATCGAAATCGGATTCTGGATTTATGACTTGGAATCAGGCGATTGCGGGAGAAGCGGAGAGGTATGGATTGGGAGAGAGAAAGTACTATTTAGTTCTGGTTTGGTGCGCTGTGTTCTGGCAATGTTTCTTCGTGGGAGCGGTGGGGGTTATCTTCTGTGTTAATACTCTGCTCGCCGCCGTCGTCGTCGCCTCCCTTATTCCGGTCATCGAAGTTTTGGGCGTCGTCTTCCTACACGAGAAATTCAGCGGCGAGAAGGCGGTTGCTCTGATACTGTCGCTTTGGGGATTGGCTTCTTATTCCTACGGTGAGTATCGCCAACGGAAGGACGAGTCCGGCGGTCGCCATTTCCCAACTGAAGCTGTTGAACTCGTTCCTTCGGCCGACGTTTAATTCACTACGTTTTGTTTAATTGATCAGAATGCTCAGATATTTCAGCAATTATCTTATCTACAATGATTAAGATTTCATTTGAGACGCCTTTATTTGTGTGGAAATATAGCACTAACCAAGAACTATTATCTTGGAGAATCAAAAAGAAGAAGAACAGAATTGTAAAGTATTTTATTAAGCAAGCTATTATTACATGTATGTGACTGCTCTTATATAGCCAGGTATGAGCCGTATAACAGTTAATTACAAGTAAACCTTAGATGGTTCTGGATACAACGTATGTGTGCTAATATGCCCCTTCAAATTGATGGGTCAGAAATGATCGTTAATTTGAGCCTTAACTCCACGAACCGAGGTGTAGACAGGGATTTGGTGAAGATATCGGCAATTTGATCTTTTGTGCTGATTGGATGCACAATAATCCGATTGTTTTGAATATGGTCACGAACAAATTTTTGATCAATCTCTATGTGTTTTGTTCTTGAATGAAACACCGGATTGTTGGCTAAAGCTATTGCCGACATATTGTCACAATACAGTTTGGTGGGATAGTTTTGAGGGATGCCGAAGTCGTTAAGTAGCCGGCGCAGCCATATAATGTCCGATGTAAGAGCAGCTAACGCCCTGTACTCGGACTCAGTTGAAGAACGGGAGACGGTCTTTTGTTTCTTCACTGTCCATGAAATGAGCGTATCAATATTTTTTAACCTCGGATCCAGTAAGCTATAGTATTTTGGATGGTGATAAAAAAAAAATTTAAAATAGAATAATATTTTTTGGACCAACTAAAATTAAAAAATATTGATGTGCGATCAGCATTTGAGATAGCATAGCAAAAAATATATTGGGTTTAATTTCTAAGTTTTTAATCTTTATATTGTGAGGCAAAGAAAAGAGATTCAATATTTTAATGAAGAGTTTAAATTTACTCAACATATTTCATATAAAATTATCAAGATAAAATTAAATTAAAATAATATCTTAATTTATAGTAGGAAAATGATTTTGGTGTATTAAACTTCTAATCTAATATTATTTCTCTTAGAGAAGAGTCTTCATGATATGTTTGGAGGGTCGTATCATATCCGTCTTAGTAATATGCATGAAAGATTGTATCATATTTGTATGATGGAATGCATCTCATTTTATAGATTGTGAATCATAATCATATTTTATGAATACAGCTCATCTTGATCTGTTGGTCGAGTGTTTTGGCTACCAATCAAAAGATCTTGAGTTTGAAGCTTCTGTATGTGATGTTTGTGTGAATTTATGTTAATTGACCCAAATATCCTCCAAAACAAATCATATTTTATGAATAATAAATTTATCATTTTATAAAATTGGAAATATAAAATTAGGTATCTATACATAATTAACTCATATTTTATGTTATACTCAAAATCCTATTTCTTTAATCTCAATTAGATTACTTTAAAAAAAAGGGCTAAATTTTAAGATAGTTTATACTTCACATTTAATTATATATGTGCTATTATATTTAATTATTTTTTTAACATTCATATCTCTCTCTCTTTTATTTTTTTTTTTATTTTTTTTATTTTATTATAATGAAGTCCTCTTAGCTTTTTGCCACTAACTCCTTCGATCACCTTGTTTTCACATGTAGATTTACCAGCTTCCCATAAGACAAGCTCGGACCGTCCAATTGGTGGACCAAAACGTGAAGCAGCCATCCTAATGAGATCAACACTAAGGTTGCCATGAGCCAAGTTGACGTATAAGCGAGCCCTAGCCACATTATTGCCCAAAAACAACCAACGAAAAAAAAAAAACTGAAATCTCCAAAAGCACTTAAGCCCACTGAAAGAACCAATATGAGTGCACACACCATCACCAAAAGGATCACCCAACCAGCCCAGAGAACAGATACCTTGTCAAGCCAACCAAAAGGCCACCCAAAAAGAAAATCAGGTACACCATCACCGACCACGTCTACCCCTTCCACGAGTCCTACCACGAGAGGCAATGTAAACAATAGGTTTATCTCGCAACAAGGCAAAAGAATTGCCTTGATCCTCATCCCCAGACGATTCGAAAGAATCAGAATCAGAATAAGACGAGTCTTGTAGCCAATCCATTTGCACACGAACATCCAATCTCGAATTGTCCCCCACATAATACACTAAACTTTGAGGATCAATTAACGTAACAGGTACATCCACATAATTGTTGTTAACTAAACAGTTATCCAAGACTGGATGCGAACTGGAGTGAGCAAACACCTCACAAACCTCCGCACCCAAATTATCAGGCCGAAGAGCAGCATCCTCATGAGGGCAATCCAAAAGAACAGACTTAAAAGAAATTTCACCCAAAACAGCCGGGGCAGACACCACCGACAACAAACGATCAGCACCACCATAATTATCAACACTGAGACAAGTTCTAGGGGAGACCATAAGGGGATCTAAATTACCTGAAATGGAACCTTGAGGGAGAAAGGGTAAAGCATCGGGGGACAAAACAGCAACACCCTCACCACCATCATCCTTACCACCCGAAAGGTTCACATTATTAACCACATCAATTTCCACATTCTCAACAGCTAAATTAGCTTGAGGGGTATCCAAATCAACCACCTGAACCACAGGCTGTGCATCCAAAGCCGAAGTTTGAAGAATGGGTTCAACAGAAAAAACTTGCTCAACCTCAACATTAGAAGAAGGGAGAATTGGATCAGAGACAATAGAATCCTTCTTAGCAACCTTAGACGGCATAGATAAATCAACCTCAGGACAGCAATTACCCGAAAAATGCCCAAATTTTTTACACGAAGAACAAAAAGAAGGGAAATCCTCCAAAGCAACATGCTGAACATACCCAGATGATTCAGGGCCTAACCAGACACGAGCGGGATAGGATTTAGTAACATCTAATTCCACTAACACACGAGCAAGAGATGTCCTAGACCCAATAGCAGTAGCAGTATCGATTTTAAGGGGCTTTCCAAAGATTAAACCCAATCCATGAAGTATTCGGGGAGAGAAGAGATGGGGGCGCAGAAGATGGAAAGACACCCAAATGGGAACAACCGGCGACTCCACCCCAATGTCCATATAAGGCAACCATTTGGTGAGTTTCATAAAGCAGCTATAAACTAAGTAAGATCCATGGCAAAAGACCCGACAACAATCAAGATCGTTTTTAATCTTAATGATGATATGAGACTGGTCCAGCAATGTAACAGAAAATTCACCATTCAATTTTAGATTGAAGAAAAACTGTCGAATAGAGTCCAAAGAAGGACGCATATAAGGAAAAAATTCGACCAGAGAGAACTCGAAAGACGCGGCCAGCACAGAGATTTCTTGTTCCGATATCAAAAGAGAGGAAATACCACGAAAAGAAGAAACCCTAAGCTCCGAAAAAATGGGATCATCTTGCTTACCCGCAAGTACATCCAAAAAAGAAGAAACCCCTAAAAAATCAGGGTCACATAACTTCGGCGGCATGCCGGCAACCACCGGGCAGAACCAAAAACAACGAAAAACCAAAGTAAAAAATCAGAGAAATAAGAATTTCCCTGATGGAAAGAGGAAGACGACGCCACCACGGCGAGGAGCCCCAGCCACAGGAACTCACCTGAGACGGCTAGGGCAAAAGCCCTAGCAGTGCAGAAGCGGGAGCAGGAGGAAACATTTCTGATATCTCTCTCATTATTTCTCTTTTAATGAGAGCATTTTAGGTTTTTTCAAGACTCTGAATGACGAAATTATTAGGTGCAAATAAATGTGTGGGCTGGCATCAACATGGAATTATGTGGAATATAATACAATTGGAAACTTTTGAAACTTAGATTTTGTTTGGTACAAGTTCATACCATTATTTGTTTCTACTTTTAATAGATTTTTATATTAAAAAACAATTTTATAAAGCAGTACAAAAGTCATCCCAAAGAAAGGATTAGGAAAATGTCTCACCACTGATGATGATGATGATGATGATGATGTGGTTTTACTCATTGTCAACATATGTGTGTATCTAGTTATGCTCACAGCAGCTCACTCAAACATTATATATGGTCATCATTTATAGTTGTATCAAACATCAGTGAATTTATGCCAACAATATATAAAGACAACATCTTTATATTTTCTTATAAAAACGCTTCTAATATGTTCTAAATTTATGCCTAACAAACACAATGATATAGTGTATAAATACTAAGGATTTCGAAGGCACAAACTCATTAAGACAAAAATCACGCAGCTCACTTTAGCCTGTTGATTGAGAGTTTTGGTTACCAGCTAAGAGGTTTTAAATTCGATGCTTGTGTATGTGATGTGTGTGTAAATTGCTTTAATTGGCCCAAATGTCCCTAAAAGAAAAAATTCACACAAAACAATGACTTGCAATCAAAGGAAATTGTATGTCTCTATTTTTAATATGAGATTATGACTAAATGCCTAATAAGTATCTCGCATAAAATGTTATTATCCATTATATAAAAATTATAAGAAAAAAAAATCATGATTATATTCATATTTTCTGAATTTATTATATCTTCGGAGTGTCATTTAAGGTTAACAGGTACGTTTTGAATACAATTTACAAATGCCTGGATTTGATTGAACTTAACTAGAATTTGATCTATTATTAAATGGGTCAACAATCTTAATTCAAATCTAACCCAATATAACAAAGAAGATATTTTAAGTCATGCCGATTTGACCTGAGTATTATACAAATTAATCAAAATAAAAAATTTTGATATTTGATTAAGGATTCATTTGTGACAGTTACAACTTTTTGTAAAGTTGATTGGAACGCTTTCATAAAGAAAATAATTTTTTGAAAGCTACTATAAAAAAATAACTTCTTAACATAATTTTTTAAAGAAATAAAAAAATTATCTCAAACGAAATCTAAGATTTCATTTGAGACAGCTTTCTTACTATTTTCTTAAACCTTTTTTTTTTAATTTTTATACTAAAAAATTGCTTTAAAAAATAGTAAGAAAGTTGTTTCAAATAAAATTTTAGTAAGATTTTATATCATATCCAACATTGATAACCCTAATAATACCTAACTAATTTTTAAATTTAAAAGTCATAGAGAAGATTGCCTTTTTGAGTGAAGAACCAGAATAAGTTGCTTTCAAGAGCTTACCGGCACGATTGAAATCTCTGCTAATAAGTTAAAAGAGTGATTGAACTTCATGACGAATGATATCTCTTTAGATATTAGCCATTCATTTTAATAAATACCATCCCAAAGCTCTACGAAGACCAATTAATTCTTTTTTCATTCTTATATAAACTTCTTTTTCACAAAATAAGAAGCTCCAAGCGCTATGTGTGACTATAAACGACTAAGCGATCTCTCTACGAATATATGTATAGATTCTTTTCAATTAATCTCATTCATTGCATCATGCTATTGTCTTTTTCCAGGCGAATTATTACATTCGGTCACCTTACAGAGAGATAAATTCGGATTTCTCTCTGTCTACACTAAAAACGCAGTCAAAGCGTAGCTCCTACAGTAACTGCGCTTATGACTAAATGCCTAATAAGTATCTCGCATAAAATGTTATTATCCATTATATAAAAATTATAAGAAAAAAAAAATCATGATTATATTCATATTTTCTGAATTTATTATATCTTCGGATTGTCATTTAAGTATTCTTCTATACACTTATTGAAATAATTGAAGAATACAAATATTCAATTTGGAAAGAATAGATTCTTTCTTAGCCACATTTATTGCATGTCATGCAATGTTCCACACAATATATGTGGCCATCAATTTTTCTTTTTCTTTTTAATAAAATGTATATATACTTAGATAATTGTTCTTCAATTTTAGGCTTGCCAATATAGCTATATTATATTAATTAGTTGGTAAAAACTATTTATGTAATTAGTTGCTTAAATTTTTTATTAAATAAACAAGTAATTATTAGAATTTATATCAATGTAAATTTTCTACTCGATTTATTCATTTATAAACAATCAAAACAAAGTTCACGATTAAAAAATTAAAATTAAAATTTAAAAATATTGATTCATAATTAGAAAAAAAATTCATTACAAAATAGAAAAAAAATGTCATATATAATATCCTCACAAAAAAAAAATCTCAATGGATCTACTCTGAAATAAGTGCAGTCATAAATAATTTATATTTCATTTATCTCAATTTTAATTTATGTGTATTATATTTAGAGGGGAGGAGGGGCATTTAAGCCAATTAAGAAAAAACTTATACAATCATATACGCAAGACTCTAACCTAAGACTTCTTGATTGATAGTCAAAGCTCTAACTAATAAATCAAGATGAGCTCATTCGTAATAAGGGTGTAAACGAGTCGAGTTTTGGAACTATCAAGCTCAGCTAGTCAGTCTAAAAACGAGCTCGTCCCACTATAAACGAGCTCGAGCCATCTTGCGAGCCTTGGCAGGATTTTTTAAATATCATTAATTATTTTACATATTTAAATTTTTATTAAATATCCTAAACATTTATTATTAATTTTAAATATTAAATATTAATTTATTTCTATTATTAAATATTTTAAATAATTATAATTTTATTCATTTTAAATATTTAAATTTCATAAATAAATTAAACTTATTTAAAAATATTAATAATTATAAAAGCCGGCTTTGCGCTCGCAAAGCTCACGAGCTGAGCCTCATTAAGCTTGAACTCGAGCTAGTATACTAAACTACTCGACTTATGAGCACGATAAGCTCGACTCGTGAGCCCATAAATGAGTCGAGTTCAAGCTGATTGGCTCACTTACAACCCTAGTGGTATTCGTAATAATAATTAGATAAGTTTTGTGCAGGAGGTAAGTTTACGAAGGAAGGTGCAACTTAACATATTGTCTTCACAATATTAATCGAAAAGTTCATAAATATGTGATTATCAATTATGTTATTCGAAAAAATGCAAAATAAATAAATTTTAGTGCAATTATGTGATCACATCGGACAACTTTCTACCGACATATAGCACGTTGCTAACAGCCTAATAATAATAATAATAATAATAATAATAATAATAATAATAAGCTTATAATAATAGAGAAAGAATTTGTTAGGTAGGCCCCCTCAGTTTCGTGTGCTTCACAATTCTCATACCTATTCCGAAATTTAATATTATAATTAATTACTTATTTATTTATGTAATACCTACATTATTATATTTATTTATACAAAATTCTCTGAACGCATTCGGTGACCGGACGTAATAATTGCTCGATTTAGGGAGTGTTATGGGTGGGATTTAAGTAATTATAGCTTAAATTCCGTCAAACATTTTGGTAATATAATTTTGCATATCTAAATTGATTTTGCATAGCTAAATTTGTATATAAAATTACCATAACATATTCATAATAAAGATGAAAATAAAATGTAAATATATGAAAAATATTGGTTAGAAACATATATCTTTGAAATTGTTTGTTAAACTTTTATTATTTAGATATGATTCAAATTTTAAAATATGTATTATTTAATTGAATGACTTCTTGTTCATATGAGAAGTTGGGTGGTCGACATTTGAGAACCTCTTTGATGAGATTTTCTTCCTTCCGCCTTATCTCAAAATAATCCTCTCTCTTCCATCTCTCCTCAAAACCTAAAATTATTTTATAAACTCTAGATAACTTTTGGCCTTTACAAATAATCTAAAATCTTAGGCTTATTGCTCTTGAATTTCATCTCCATAACAAAACCCCATCACTTCAAAAGCTTGTGCAATTCTCTTTTCATGTTTGTTTGGCTTTATGTGTGTCGTCATATTTAACTATGATTGATATGACTCCAGAAAAATTATATGCTCTGCATGAATCTCTGATAGGGTTGATGTGTTGATTACTTGTGTGTGTGGAAGAGTTTTTAAGCTTTATTGGTGGCAAAATTAAATGCTGATGAAATTTCTTACCACTACACACTAATATGCTCAATGGTCCCAACTAACGCAAGTGCACGTGCCCACCAAGTAATAAAATGTTACGAGAAGAATGTCAAGCCAACAAGAACATAGATGAACCACAATTGACTCTATTACTACATACTCAGACTACTAAATTTATCCTACACAATGAAATTAAAGGGTAATTACTAAAACTACTGAGAAATTTATGAAATAGTTGAGATAACCAAAGATAAATATGTTTTGGACTAATGATGGTTAATAAATATATGTTCCCCTGAGCAGACTCATCTATAGTAGTTGTGAATCAGAGATTATGCATATTTAGATCTCTATCGAGTCTCTAAAAGTGTAAAGAAAAGTTTATGGTCTCTTTATAGTTATTATCACTCTATATATCCTAAAAATCCTAATCATCATATATCTATGTATGAAAGCATTCTATTTAAATACTCATAATTGTTCTAACATTTCTCGGTTGAGATATTTATCACTAGATTTTAATTTTATGCATAGCCATTGGACAAATTAAAATCAATTTGAGAGATGTTGAAAATAATAATTCACATTTATATGCAAGAGTCACATTAGGATGTAGACAAACTTTCACATTATGAGTCCAGAAGTAAAAAATTAGTTAGCCATATAAATAAGATTGAACAAAATACTTTATATAACTTGCTCAAGAAAGTAGTATAAATATAAAGATGAAGAAAATAGCAGCAAGAATAAAAAATCCTAAACATATACATCAGATGGATTCTTCCTAAAGTGTTTCTCCCTTTACACCTTCACTCTCCACACTCCCTTCCACTCCTAAGTGTAGTTTTGTTATCTAAAAAGATGACCAGTCACCCACTATCATATGGTTCCTTCCACCAAAAAAATTTTTAAAAAATGTATTTGTACTTAACATAAATAGACTCAAATGTCGCAGAACTCAACAGGTTGGTGCCGCGACATTACAATATGAACTAGTGCCTCAATGCTTATAAATGTTCTTTGCTGCATTATTGGACTGACCTAGCGCGATTGTTGAATAATCTGGCGTGACACCTGACTGATTCGGCGTGGCGTTTATTTTCTCTAATTGCTCTGCCACGGCGCTGAGAAAAGATGAGTGCTATGGTGCTCACTTATGTCTTCTGTACTACAAGGCTTTCGAGGTTGGCGCTTCGGCATTGAATTGTTTGCAATTTTCTGGAGACTCTGGTACTATAATGTTCACTTATGGTGCTGCGGCATTGTTCTGCACTACAATGTTGACCTTTGTTCTGCCAGGGTGCTGCATTAAATGAATTTTCTTTTTAGGCTCCATCACTGCGATGTCCTGATCTAACGCTAGGGCATAGAAGACATTGCGTTGTTGATAATTCTAGCGCTGCAACGCTGATTCTCAACTTTGTAATTTTTTTGCTCTTTTTCTCGAGACATTTCTACTCAACATTAACAAAAACACACATATTTACTGGGATTTAATAGAATAAAAACCAACATAAATTTCACTTAAAAATCTTGAGATAATCTTTGAATTGAAAATTTTTAAATTAAAATAATGATCATCTAAATTTCAAATTTAACATGCTTATATTTGAATCAAACGGCTCGATGATATGAACCGTACGGTTGAGTGTTTTAGATTTAATTCAAATTACTAAAACACTCATCCCAAAATAGTTTATAAACAGTGCCTCATTCTCCGCTTGAGAGACAAAAAAAGGAGAGAACTATAGTTCTCTAATATTTTTCGGTTGTCATGGCCGACGACCACCACTAATTATTGACATCAACAATCACCATCATCATCGATGATCATTATCAATAATCTTCACCATCTCCAAAATTCTGCTATTGGATATAGCTATATGTGTATGAATTATGAATACCTACTTTCTATAATCCTATTGATGAAACAAGTCCTTATGTATTATTCATCCGTAAATACTTGATTTCTTTTAACCGAACTTTTATTTCGTCCGGTGAACGTACGTAGAGCTACGTTCGGCCGGCACTAAAATCGCAGGCATAAAACTAGAAATACCGAGCAATACCAATAATAATGAGAAATATCATTATGTGAAGACAAAATACCGAGTAATATCAAGCAATACCGAGTAATACAAAAAAATACCGAGTTTTTTCCTAGATATTTTTTTGGTAATACTCGGTATTGCTTGGTATTGCTCGATATTAGTCTTCCTATAATGATATTCCTCATTATTATCAAATAATATCTAGCAATACCGATCAAATACCGAGCAAAAATCGAATAACAATCCTTTGACCTCCGGTCATTGGACGTAATAAAAGTTCCTTTTAACCCGCCAACAACCTTAAGCCTCTATAGTTATTAAGTTTAATAGTTATGCTGGCTAGTAACTCTTCTATTGATATTGTCCATCGCTCTCACGCTCCAAATTCGAAGCGGGCCGATGCCGATGCGTTCATTCTTCTCCGTTCTACTCCGGCGGTGCCTTTTGGTGGCTCCCGCAAGTCAGGCTTGCCGTGTGATCTCGTTTTCCACAATCGATACTTCTAGATGCTTTTCTTCCCCTGCAGCGCCGACGAGCGAACGCGTCGGCTTAGAAATCGCGGATGAGGACCCGTCTTCCACGCCTGCGGGAGCGCCTGACGACTTACGGAGCCGGATCTTTCGACTTCGGTTCCCAAAGAGGAGCGCAACGGTGGTGATCGATAAGTGGATCGCTGAGGGAAGGAAGGCGACGGCGCCGGAGTTACGCAAGATCGCGAGGGACCTCAGGAGGTCGCAGCGGTTTAAGCACGCACTTGAGGTTGGATTCTGCCGCCCATTTTTATGGCTTCTTTGCCCTTAAGAAAATATTTTTGCTCAATTTCATTTTAAAAACTTAAAATGCGTCATTTTTTAGTTGGTCTTAGGTTTGGAATTTGCAGATCTTTGAGCGAATGAGGTTTTTTTTTTTTTGGGAAGCAGTACGATTGATGTTATTATCATGCCTTTGAATGTAACTATCCTTGCTTTACTTCCGATTGGAATTAGGGTTTATCTGATGTCAAGGATATCTCAACATGTTAGGTCACATTGTAATTGTTTCAATCATACAATACAAAACAAAATTAAAAACATAGTTTCAATCAACAATTCCTAAACCAAAATGTAAATCTATGCTATTCAAACGCACAGAAAAGAACTCTCAGGGGCTGATTGGTAGAATTTAGGATTTTATTTAAGTAGGATTTCGTAAATCCTCCAAATCCGGATTTACGAAATCCTGGGGGGTTAAATCTTGAAAACTGTTTGGTAACATTCCTGATAAATCCAGTTAAATCCTGTGTGATTGTTTGGCTATGCAAGTCAAGATTTAAGGCATTTAAAAGATTTAACATTCACCGAATCCAGCCTTAAATCCTCTCGTGCGAATAAGAAGTTAAGTCCGCCGAATCGGTGGATTTGCGAAATCCGGGATTTATTGCAAAAGGTGGTATTTTTCCGTCAACCGCCGATTCCATTTACCGTGAGATTTGGATTTGCATTTTAGGCCGTTTAGCTGGATTTCGCCCGAATCCGGCCTTAAATCCGGCCTAAATCTGCATACAAAACAGCCCCTTAGCTTCCCAAATTATTCTAGAATAATATTGATCCCAAAGATAGGGGATGTCATCATAATAGGGAATGCTAAATGAAGACAAAGTAAATGAACAACAATTGTAACAAAATGCAGCATAAATCAGAGACTTATTGGGGTCCTCAGAGAACATTTGCAATGTTGAAATTTATAGCCCACAAGTATAATATGTCTGCGTCCAAGAACTATAACTAGTTTATACCAAGATAAATGCATTTATGACCATCCAGAGACAAAATTAGGTGTAACTAGTTTGAATCTTAAACGCCTAGGAGAATAAAATCCTTCACACAGCTCACCTTGGTATGTTGGTTGGGAGCTTAGACTATCAACTAAGAGGTCTTGGGTTCGAGTCTTGTGTATGCGATGTGTATGTGAGTCTGCTTTAATTGACTTAAATGTCCAAAAAAAAAAAAAAGAATAAAATCCTTCTGACAGCTACATCTTGAATACTAATACTTAACTTCATGGTCATGTGGTAAAAACTAACAGATGGAAAGCTATTTCACTGGAAATATATCTTGGGCCCAGCCGCCCAGCTAAACTTTTTTTTTTATCAATCTATAATATATCTCATTATACTATATTATTCATTATGCTTTTTCAAAATAACACCTTCCTCAATTTCTCTTTTAATAATTTCTTAAAATAGTATTTTCAACTTATCTTGATGCATTCATCTTTAACCTAGATCATATTATTTTTACTTCTAATGTATATTGCTTGATCAAAATCTCTACGTATCTTATCTCTGGTCTTTGGTATTTTATGAATCTCCTTTTCTCTTTTCTTTTATACCAATTAGTTTATATAAACCATCAAAAGGTGTAACTTCTTCTTTGCGTGATTTCTATCTTTCTTATAAATATTATAAATCTCAGTTATATTTAGAATTTTCTGAACTTTAAAAGCTCTTTTCTTCCTTAATTACTTTTGTACCCTCTCATTTCACTACCTAGTTTTTTCTACTAATGTATGATTTATTTTTAGACTCTTCTAAAACTTCTACAATAATTTTCTTAATAAATTAGTCATCTTATCTTGCATAGTTTAGTTAAGAAAGTTTTGCTTAACTAAAGAATTCCAATTTACTTCTTAGATATACGTTGATGACTACAACTCGATGTTATGTGGCCAAACTCTCCTTTGAAATCATTTAACAATCTTTTGCAAATTTTTTTTTTTCATTTCTTCCAAGTAAAAAATTGTCCATTTATAATTTGATGGTTCCACTTCTTCAAATAGTTAAGTTTTTTTTTTTTTTTTAAATAATTTGTATTGACTATTACAAGATCATATGCTATTATGAAATCAAGTTTTTTTTTTTTTCCATTGTATTCTTTTGTTCTTTCTATAGCCACCATGAATACCCTCATGGATTATTCTATTTGAATCTGAATATCCTTTCCTTAGCTATATATTGTAGCAGCCCATCCATTTGTTCTAAAAATAAAATTTTTAAACAATCTTTCCATCCAATATGAGTATAAACACTAATCATATTTATAACCAAATTCTAATTATTAATTATAATTAAATATCTAAATACTAATGTGAAATTCATAATTCAAAATTTAAATTCCAAATTTAAAATTACAAAAAAAATGCTCGTTATACACAAGCATTTTGTGTTTCTAACGCCAATGAACTTTGGCATTCAAATGCGTGCTGCTAAAAGTAGTTAGTGAAGCACTATGAACTGCTTGTTAGGTCTGTAGCTTGGTGCTTTTCATATCTTTGCTTGTGTATTTACTCAAGTCAATATCTGCCATGTGCACTTTGACCGTTTCCTTCATTTCTTTTTTGCACCTTGCTGCATGCTACCATATATCATATTTGCTTGGTAAAGGGACTCAATACTTCGTTTTAATTTGCTTTTTCTATAATTGGAGGGAAAAAAGAGATTATAAAACGGCCAAAACTCATTACACTTGCTCTTAATTCATTATCATTTGTCTTGTTCTATTTTAGTTTGAGTGCATGCACCATGTTAGTACTCTATTCATGTCATAAGCTCGATTGAACATTTGTTTTGAAATAGTTGATGTATGAATGTCAATTTTTTTAAGTATTGTTGGGACAACTTTCTTGTTGCTTCTTAAAGCGGCTTTCTAGTTAACAAATTTTAAAATTTTAACTAAAAAGCCGCTTTAAGAAGCAGTCCCAAACGAAGCCTTAGTTTAATGTATTATTGATTTGCTTCTTGAACTGATTCAAGTTTATAGATATCAGAGTGGATGAAAATTCATCAGGAATCTGAGCTTTCAGATAATGACTTTGCAATGCGCATAGACTTGATAACAAAAGTATTTGGGGTTAGTTCCGCAGAAGAATTCTTTGAAGGGCTCCCATCAAGTGCAAAATCCTGTGAAGCTTATACTGCTCTCCTACATGCTTACGCTGGAGCAAAACTCATAGATAAAGCTGAGAGACTCTTTGAGAAGATCAAGGATTCAAACTTCTCTGTGAGCATTTTGACCTTTAATGAGATGATGACACTATATACATCTATAGGACAGTTGGATAAGGTTCATATTGTTGTTGAAGAATTGAGGAGGAGAAAAGTCTCGCCAGACTTGTTTACATATAACCTATGGATAAGTGCTTGTGCTGCTACTTTTGATATTGAAGGTGTCAGAAAAATACTAGATGAAATGGCCTCAGACTTGAGCTCTGATGATAGCTGGGCAACATACGCAAAACTGGCTGATATATATATCACAGCAAGCCATCTTGTCAGTTCAGACAATTCTCTTGTTGAAAGTGAGAAGAAGATCAGTCAAAGGGAATGGATAACTTACGATTTTCTTATTCTTCTACATGCTGGTCTTGGTAACATTAACAAAATAAATGAAATTTGGAAGGCTTTGCACATAACCTCTCAAAAAATGACAAGCAGAAATTATGTATGTATTCTTTCTTCCTACCTTGTGCTGGGGAAACTGAAAGAAGCTAGCGAAGTTATAGATGAGTGGAAGCAATCAAAGGTTTTAGACTTCGATATATCCGCTTGCAATAGGTTGTTTGATGGATTTGTGAAGGTTGGCTTGGTGGAAGCAGCTGAGACTTTACAAGGATTAATACGGCTGAAGAATTTACAAGTTCCAGGCAGCAATGCCTCGTTAATTTAAGTTGCTGCTTCTAGAACAGTGCTTTTTGAGAAACTTTCCAATACTCAAAGCATCTGTATTGATGAGATTTCATCATACTTAGCCAAGTTTTCCTTCTATTAATTATGCAGATAAGCATTACTAAATTTAAGCTCAATTTGGGACAATTTTCTCGCTGCTTCTTAAAGCAGCTTTCTAGTACAAAAATTTAAATTTTTTATTAAAAAAATAGCTTTAAGAAGCATCAAGAAAGCCGTCCCAAACGAAGCTTTAATGTAGTTTTTCCTACTGAATGTTTGTATCTATAATTCTGCCATATGCTGCTATCAATGTGCTCCCTTACATGTGTTTCTTACTTGATCTCCGATCATGAATGTTTCACTTGGAAGTTATTTGCCTAGAAAGACAAAATGGATGGGTCAGCCCTACCTAAGCATTTATCACTGATGCAGATCTTCATGTGGATGGAATCTCGGAACGGTTTTCAGGCATCGGCAGCTGATCAAGCTGCAAAATTAGATCTAATAATCAAAGTTGATGGCATAGCTAATGCAGAACTACATTTTGAGCAAATATCCCACCGTGCTTCACAGAAGGCTGCAAGTCTACCTCTTCTCCATTCGTATGTGAAGCAAAGAGAATTGGGGAAAGCAGAAGCCCTTTTGGCAAAGATAAACAACATGGGTTTCATTGTGAATCCTCATCCCTTCAATGAGATTATGAAACTTTATGCAGCAACAGGTCAGTTCAAGAAGGTAATTTATGTTGTCCAACACATGAAGCGAAATAAGGTTCCTCTTAATGTACTCTCTTATAACCTCTGGATGAATGCCTGTGGTGAAGTATCTGACATTGCTTCACTGGAGATGACTTATAAGGAGATGATGGTGGACAAAAATGTTCAACCAGGTTGGAGTACATACTGTACTTTAGCCAATATTTATACTAGGTCAAGTCTTGTTGACAAGGCTTTCACTGCCCTTAGGATTGCCGAAAATAAGCTATCTATGACGAAACGACTGGGTTATTCTTTTGTCATGACAAACTATGCTGCTCTGGGTGATAAAGAGGGGGTCTTAAGGCTTTGGGAACTCAGTAAAAGAGTGGGAGGAAAGATCCCTTGTGCCAATTATATGAGTGTCATATCTTGTTTGGTTAAGCTTGGTGAAATTCCAGAGGCTGAAGGGGTCTTCAGGACCTGGGAGTCTCAATGCTGGAAGTATGATATTAGGGTTCCCAATATACTTTTGGCTGCTCACATGAGGAATGGATGGATGGATAAGGTTGAATTGTTACTTTTTCATGCTTTAAAGAAGGGTGCTAATCCAAATTACAAGACTTGGGAGATTCTGATGGAAGGATGGGTGAAGAGCAAGCAGATGGAGAAGGCTGTGGAAGCTATGAAGAAAGGTTTATCCATGCTGAAGCACTGTATTTGGAGACCTCCCCCAGAAATTCTGTTGGCCATTGCAGAGCAATATAAGGAGTTTCAGAATGTTGATGATGCTAAGAGGTTTGTGAAGGTTCTTCGACGTTTGCATCTAATGAATCTGCACTTGTACAAATCGTTTGTCAGAATGCATATTGAAGCAAAGAGAATGACCCCAAACATACTAAAGATGATGGATAGAGATGGAATCGAGCCAGATGAAGAGATCAGGTTATTGATTAAACAGATAGAAAGTATTTGTACTGACTAGCTCACATTTTAGCAACCCTCATTACAGGAATGATTCTTCACTACTTTCATTATATTCTCTCTCGTAGCTCTTATGTGTGAAGTCAGTTTATCCAGAAGAGCATGGTCTCCTTCGCCAGTTCCAGCCCAGGGAAGTTTTTAATCCATGAACTGATAACTGTTAGCTCCTGTTCATCGTCAGTCTTATTGTTAATGATTTCTTGAAGGAATTCTGATCCAGTTGGGGATGAAGATATCTTTCCAGGAGTTTCAGCCTCTCTTAGTCTCTTGGAACTCTGTCACTGTGTCAAAGTTGCTGAATCCAACCCACCAAGGTTTAGGGTGGTTGTGGTCGAGCACGGTTGGGAACCCCCATTCCGGGTTCGAATCCCGTCTACTATGATCTCGCCTCTTCAGTTGAGCAAAGCAAGTGTGGACCTGTTGACGGTGAGTGGTCTCGTTAGGTTCTGTCAAGGGATTAGTTACACTGTCAAGCGTTATTTTTGGAGTGACAAGGAGTGGATACTCCCATTTCCAAAAAAAAAAAAGTTGCTGAATCCCTAACGGATAGCAAATCAGAACTAACTTGCAGGCACCGTCCAAAACTTAGCTACTTGAATTGTGAAATATGACTAAAAGCTTCATATATGATCAGCACAGCAAACCTTTTGTTTTCAAAACTGTTATGGTCCTATGGATCTGAAGGAAGCAGGTTGGAGCAGATTTCCCTACAGGTTTGTTCATTGAGAATAGAAATTTCTGCTATGATGGGTCTTAAAAGTATTATATTTATTCTAGAATGAGTAATTTAAAAATGGTTAATTAAAATTTATATTACTTTTATTTTATACTAAAATTAATATTTTTAAGATTATTTTAATAAAAAAATTTATCAAGTTATTCTCATTTAATTTTTTCTCAAATTAGTCACACCAACAAAGGTAGCTATTAGGTTAGGATATTTTAGTTTAATAGATGGATCTTAAAATTCTTGCATATATTTTAAGATAAATATAATATAAAATTTAATTCATGTTTATATATTATATTTATTTAAAAATAAATTTAATTGCTTTTATTATCAAAATTAAGGTTTAGTTTGAGATAGTTTTTTTTTTTTAAAGCAAAATTTTAATATAAAAATTAAAAAATTATTTTAAAAAATAATAAAAAAATTGTCCCATATAAAGCCTAAATTAGTCTGAGACTAACTTAAATTCTTTTTGTCCAATAGAACAACCTTTATGAAACCCGCTGGTAAATTCCTCTAAAATAATCATTCTATAGTTTATTAATATTTTCATAATAATATAAGGGGGTAAATAAAATTTTTCAATTTTTTTCATTATTTTAAAATCAATATATTTTTTTTTCTATCAAGTTCGGTTGCAATAATTAATTAGATATGAATTTTTTTTTTTGGGACATTTAGGCCATTTAAGGCAAACTCACACACACAACGCATACACAGACTCAAACCCAAGACCTCTAAATTGGAAGCCTAAGCTCTCAACCAACAGGCTAAGGTAAGCTGTGTATTAAATATGAATTTTACTAATATTTTGTCAAAATTTATGGTACTTCATCGTTGGCACTAATTTTGATCCTTTGATGTTATTTTCCCGGTGTTTTCTTATACCGAAGCGTTCAAAGGCTTCATTTGAAACGGCTTTTTTAATGCTTTATAAAATTACATTTTAGTTAAAATAATTTAAAAAGCTATATCAAATGAAGCATAACTAAATAGTGTATTAGAGAGGTTTAAAATTATTGAATTTATTTTAAAATAAATGTAATTCAAAATATTTACATAATATGCTCATTTTAAAATAAATTCAACTTATATTTTTATTTTAAGTCACACTAATAATTTATTTTTAGAAATTTATTTCAAAATAATTTAATATAGATTGCATTAGAATTTATTTGAAGACTTAATTTTTTTTTTCTATTTCATAAAAAAGCTTCTTAGTATAAAATTATAATTTTTTATCAAAAAAATTACTTTAAAAAAAAATCATCCCAAACAAAATCTTCAAGTGATGTGACCGTTACCATCTACATCATTTCTAAAATATAATAGCTGAAAAAATTTTCCAAACCCTTTGATTTACTTTCTTGCCCATAAAACAAATCCAGAGAGACGTATGTAATCAAGGTTTTCGGAATTGGGCTGCACATTTAACCCATTTTAAGAAAAAAAAAATAATTATAAAATTCAACAAGAATGATGTAAACATTATTACAAATAATTAAAATTATTTAAATGATAATATTTCTAATAGCATGTTTATATAAATGATTAAATACATATGCATCATGAAAATATACATAATAAGTCCAAAACAAAACAAAATAATCCACTTCCACATCAAATATTCATTGAAATATATAATCAAATCAATTCAATAACTCTAATTCAACTACCAATTCTTATGAGGGGATCCCAATTCCCTGTAAATCCATGATACCAATTCACTTCAAATCATAAATTTTAAACAAATTCATATTCCAATCAGTTCAACTGACCGATCGAATTTGATTTTCACTGTCATATATATAATAAATTAAGACATTTTGAAAGGATGGCAATTAAATTCACTATTTTTCAGCATCACCTTCCTTCTCTATCATACTTGGATTTGCATGTAATTACTCATCTAATCTATAGTTGATATCCACTTGTAAGTGGCCACCTTCAAGGCTTAAGTTTTGTTTGGGACGGCTTTCCTACGGCTTCTTAAAATAATTTTACAAAAATTAAAATATTTTATACTAAAAAATTGCTTTAAGAAGCAGTAAGAAAATCGCCTCAAACGAAACCTCATAAACTGACATGTAATAACACTTGGGGATGTACCTCTTCAAACCACTTCTTGAAGATTTTTCTTTATCAAACTCTTAAAACAAAAGATCAGCTTTAAGCTCAATTTTTTATGTATCCTCATATGATATGTCATCTTGAACAATTTTTCAACTCATCCTTTCTCTATCTAATAGACCTGCCTTCATTGCTTGATGAATGATGTGGGGCGACAATCGTTGGATCGTTGGAAGATAAGATGCTTGAAGAATTTCTAAGAACAAGAGAACAAACCAAGCACTAAGCTTCATTTCATATAATATTCATCAATTAATGTCCTTCCTACTACAATACTTGCATATTTATAAGCTAAAAGAACATTCTAGAAACTAGTAATAACAAACTTAGATAACATATTCCTAAAATTGTATTTAGTTAAGATGTTCCTACATCAATGAATCACTGCCCTTTGAATCAAGAAACATAGCCTCCCTCCCTCATGTCCATGTTGACATAGAGGAAAACTCATCATCATCAAGATTGTAAATCTCTTTATTCAAATATTTCTCTAGTACCATAGAAACAATTTCATCTTTTGATTTAATGTTTGACCATCAGAATCACTTGTTGTGACATTTTGCTCAACAAAATAATCTATAAGATCACTATCATCCTCAAAATGTGTAACACCCTTACAAAATTTACTTTGATGTAATAGTGCTACTCTGCATAACTACATGGTTGTCTTGCCCACAACTTATTCCAGAGCATATTCAATAATTCACTTACCTTGCTTAACTACTTATTATAGTCAACATGAACTACTGAGATCAAGCAAATATATAAAACAACAAGCATCAGTATTCAATTTTACAAGTCCAGATAAAGTTTCAGAAGAGAAAACAAGATTACAGATGACAATCACTTTGTAATTTAATTTCTTTGCAACTAATAACATAATCCTCGAAATTCGAAATGTAACATCTATCAGCCTCAACGTTTTCTATTTCCATCTCTTTTGCAATGTATATGTAATGAAAAACAAAAACTTACTCAATTGCTAAAAAAACTAAAAAACTGTAACATAGCACAATGTTACAACTTAAAATGAAGGCAAAAAAACAAATACTAAGGCTTCGTTTGGGAAGGCTTTTTTACCGCTTCTTAAAGCAGTGTTTTAGTACAAATTTTAATTTTTGTACTAGAAAGCTGCATTGAGAAGCGATAAAAAAGCCGTCCCAAACGAAGCTTAAGTCTAAAAAAGCCGTACTAGAAAGCTGGTTTAAGAAGCAGTAAGAAAACCATCCCAAACGAAATCTTAGATATACCACAACGATAGAAAAAATTGCATAGCAAAAAATCTAAGCAAAACCCAAAGAAAGAAAAACAGTGAATAAAAAAACTTGTAAAAAGCCACATTCGGATATACAAGCCATGAATGAAAACTACTGCAAGACATTGAATATACAACCTAGAGTAAACAAAAATGCTATTTTGAAGTATAGCCATTAAGAAAATTGCTTAACAGCCGAGGGTAGTGGATTGCTGCTTTATTTTTTAAGTAAAAGGCCAGTTTATAGGGAGCTCCTAAAGATAAGAAAAACCTACATCACAATTTTCCTATGAATAAAAATGTATTTAGAACCCAAACTAGCTTTTAACAGGTACGAAAATAAAATACTATTATATAACATATTAGAGCGCTTTGAAAGAAACCATATGAAATTGAACAGAGGAAAGCAAATGCAGCTCAAGATCACATTATGAAATTTTCAAGGGTAGGCGGACCGTGTCGAAATCATCATTCATAATCAGATTGTCCAATTATCTGCTCCTTGAGATCTTCAATCATCGAAAATAATTCCTCCCTGTTTTTCTGCAGATAAATCAATAGATACAGTTCAAAAAATTCAAAAAGCTTCAACAGAACAATTTCAAATATTTTACCTTAAAAATGAGATATCGGTAGCTGAACCAGATTGTATAGCCGAGGCCAACCAGTTCCAGCACTTTTGGGAACTGTAATTGAGAAAATAAGGTTACAAGTGTAAGCTTGGCCGGAAAATAACCAGCTTTCCAACACTTCAACAAGATTTTGTATTGAAATTTATTGCAATGGACATACCAGAGGAAGAGAATCGATTGCAGTAATAACGGATGAGGAAATCCACAGAGTAAGCAAAGCACCAGCTCCGTAAAACAGGATGTAGTAAGTGTCATTTAATTCCAACTACTCCAAAGCAAAGAAGTGCGTAAAGATCAATTTCTAAACAAAAAAACAATGCACGGCAAGGCAAAACATAAATTATATCAACTTAGACTTCGTTTGGGACTGCTTTTTTACTGCTTCTTAAAACAAATTTTAAGTACAAAAATTAAATTTTTTTACTAAAAAACAGCTTTAAAAAACAATAAAAAAACCGTCTCCAACAAAGCCTTAGTCAAGACAATGAAAGCATGCATGATTAACACAATCTATAGGAAAGAAGACTGAAAATCAATATTTGTTTGGTTTGCATATAGGTTTAATGAAAATCAACAAGTCAACGAATGATGCGTTATAGGGTTGGATCAAACCAATCATTAAAAAAGCGGACGAGGCGTCCACATTGAGTCGCGCCTCAAGTCGAGGCGGAAGTCATGCGTATCGGGGCTTACGCCTCGAACCATCCAGCGAAGCCTACGATTTTTTCGCATGAGGCGTACGCATTAGATCGTAACGCCTCGAGGCAGTATGAGGCACCGCCTCGAAATTTTTTCTTCGGTATATATGTAAATACGACACAGCCGATTCGTGTTCGTGTATTCGCGCATAGGATTAGGGCTTCCTGTGAGAATTGAAAGGCGAACTAGAGGCGAAGCCGTGAGGGAAAGAGACGAAGCTGTGAGGGAAGGAGACGAAGACGTGAGTGTAGGAGACGAAGTTGGAAGGAGACGATGCAGGGAAAGAAACGAAGCCGAAGTTGTGAGTGCAGGAAACGTTCAGGCATCGATTAGGTCGGAAGAGCAGGTACGCGGTGTTGTGGCATTGACTTTGACGTGCAGTAACGAAAGCTTGAATAACTCCTTATTCGGCTTTCTTTCATTCGTCCGATCAGTACATGCTCGGTACCGAGAAGGTACAAGCTCGGTACCGCTCAGTACATGCTAGGTACCGCTCAATACCGAGTGTACCGAGCAAGTACAGGCTCGGTACTGAGCGGTACATGCTCGGTACTGAGCGGTACATGCTCGGTACTGAGTATTATATGCTCGGTACTGAGCGGTACATGCTCGGTACTGAGTAGTACATGCTCGGTACATGCTCGGTACTGAGCGGTACATGCTCGGTACTGAGTAGTACATGCTCGGTACTGAGCATATACAACAAACCCCGCCAGGGGGCAGCGCCCCCTTGGACCCCCGGCAGACTGGTATATTTTTTTATACATGTTGTTTTATTATTAGTGATGTAAATAATTGTTAAAATATGTCATATTGTTAGCAATGACTAGTGGCACAAGAAGGAAAGATCCTGCATGGAAATATGGAACTCAAGTTGAAGTGTCAGGCGAAGGTGCAAAGAAGGGATATGTTTACATGAAATGTAATTTCTGTGAGAAACGCATAACTGGTGGCGTCAAGAGATTGAAGGATCATCTAGCCTGCACTCATGTCAATGTGGGACCATGTGCAAAAGTTCCTGATGAGGTGAAAAAGGAATGTACAAATTATTTAAAGAAGTTTGCCACCACAAAGGAGGTCACACAAAGAAATATGGAAGAGATGATAGGAAACTCTTCTTACTATGGATCACAACATGAAAGTTCCAGTACTGGAAGCCATCTAGTTTCTTCTGATCGAGGCAGTCGGGGGCCCATGGATAGATTTATGCTAAATATTGATAACGATGAAAACATAAATACTCAGGATATTCATACAAAGAGAAGAAATCGATTGGCGGCAGATCGAATGAACAAACTAGTTTATGTTATGTTTAACAAAAAACTAAAAGATAGACATCTCAAATTGCAAAATCAAGGAAATATTGAGAATGAAATCGACCCTTTGCTTGTTGATGAGTTACAATCTGATGATGAATGGGTTACTCCTAAAAATGATGATGTATCTGAAGTTGAAGCAGAAGGAGAAAGTAATGTCAATGAAGAAGACAATCAAGCGACTACCCAAATATATAAAAGAAAGAAACAAAGTGAGATTGGAGCTTCAAAAAAATTTAAAGGTATTCTTAAATATAATGAATTATTTTGTATGTTACTATTGTTTCATTTTAGACCTAATGAAATATTAACTGATATAGGAGATAAAGGAAAAAATATTATAGATAAAGAAGAGTTGGAGGATGACTTTGACATTAATTATGAAGATTCTTCTGAAGACAATCAAAGTGATGATGAGCCTGCTTTGGGTCTTGATCCTAAGGGAATGTTTTATTTTTAAGTGAGTTTATTTTAAATCTTGTATTCCAGTAATATTATCTTAAAACAAATCTTCAAATTCATAGTTTACATAATATTTTGTTATTTTTTGTCATTATTTATAATTTTAAATTAATTTTTTTAAATCATTTTGAGCCTTACGCCTCGATCCGCCTCGAGGCTTACGCCTCGCCTTGCTTAGAAAAAACGCCTCGATTCCCGATTTCGCCTTTTAAAACCTTGGATCAAACATTAATAATATGAGCTTGAATTGAAACCAACTACAGCTCAAGATCAAATTGAAATGCAAATGCCTATCCGTATGAAGACATGTTGATATAAACGAAACACCAAAAACACAAAAACTCAAAAAATAGAAATACTATTGCAATAAATGTCTATAGCATCCGCTAGAAAGAGTTCATTTTTTTTATTTCATGTCCTAACTCTTCTAAGAGGGTTTATTTATAGCATGATAAGAGAACTTAAAATCTCATTAATGACTTAACAATTCTGGGTTCCGAAAATTTGAACCCCGGCCTTCCTTGCTTTGAGGAGAGTTTTAACGAATTAAGTTCCGAGGTAAATTTTCAGAAGACAAATTGGGTTTGAAATAAGACATTACCCAGAGATTTCACCCTCATTTTGCGAGGACTTTAAGATCTGAGTTATGGTTCAAGCCTCTATAGTTAATTACCCCTCCCGGCAACGAGAGAGAACTTTCGATTAAGGCTAGTCGTCAATCAGATACGTAGAGATACGTGTATCTAGCATATAATAGCAGCATTAGTTTGGTTATTGAAAATTTAATATTTAAAATCAGATATTAACCACCTTGCACTTAAGCGGATGGTGGGGGGATGGATGATGAGCCCGATCAAGGTCCTATGATTCTGTCGTCCCGGGCCATCATGGTCCCTGATCTACTTAGTCAGAGGAGGTAGTCAACCCAACCTAACAAAAGGATCATTGCCAGCAGCCATGGGTTGCGTCATCCAAGCGTACCTTGTGGAGCAGTACTTGGGAGAAAGAGACCGGATTTTGATAGAATTGAAGGAACATCTACAGAGAGCACAACAAATCATGAATAAGCAAGCGGATGGACAAAGAAGAGATGTGCAATTTAAGGTTAGGGGCATGGTTTATTTGAAGATCCGACTTTACAGAAAGAGGACGTTGGCTCGACGAAAGAATAAGAAGCTCTCCCCCCGCTACTTTGGACCCTACGAGGTAATGGAGCGCATTGGCTCAGTAGCATATCGCCTACGATTGCCAACGACATCAGCTATCTATCTTGTATTTCATGTATCGCAACTAAGACAAACCATTGGAAACCGCACACCCTCGTTTGCACTACCGACCACACTGTCAAAAGATATTGAAGTGATATTAGAACCATTGGAGGTGAAAGGGGTGCGCCAAGGAAACAAGGGGATCAAGGAGGTGCTAATTAAGTGGAAGGTTTTACTAGAATATGAGTTGACATGAGAACTCTACAATACTATTCAGAAGCAGTTTCCTTTTTTCCACCTTGAGGGCAATGTGACCTTTTGGGAGGGGAGTATTAATGCAACTGACAGCAGCAGTCCAGCTTCCTAGGTGGGGCCCAAGACCTCCAGCTATAAGAGAAGAGGCTTTGAGAGAAAGCTCTTAGAGAAAGATGTAAGGCTCGTTTATTATTTGATTTGGGTTGTTTAGGGGTGGGGGATTATGGAGGGTTAGGGTTTTTATATTATGTTTTGAATTTATACAGCAATTTTTGTGAGGTGTTTGGGTTCCTTGTAGCTGCTAGGAATTGTGGGAGAGACAATTCACCTCTCGAATAATGAATCAACTTGTATCTTGTCATGCTTTGCCTAAAAATTAGTAAAAACAACCCTCTTGTATTATTTCTGGATCTATTTGGAGTAAGTTGTCGTCTTTTTATATTGTTGTGTGTTGTTTTGATCATCGAGTCCTATCAAGATGTGAAGAAAGAGGGCAAAGAATAAACTTGCAAAGTCAAGCTAATGGTGTTGATCAAGAAATATATTGCATCAAATTATTAGAGCAGCAAAGCTTGGTGAAGATGAGCTAGATAATCAAAACCATGTAGTTGCCTTTACCAGAGTGGAGGCTCTTCAAGAGATTGATATGAACCAGGATAACTATTTGGAAGAGGCTTTCAAAATGAGGAATCTTTTGGAGGAATTCAATGAAGACTATGGACTACGCCCACCAACCATTCTTGGTGTACGTAGGCACATTTTTACATGAAGTATTTCATCTTTGGGATGGCTCATGTCAAGCCAATAAACAAGTTCAATGACAATTGGACAAAAGGGTTATGGCTACTCCACTGAAAGTCTGCTTCCAATACAGGCATGTAGACGTATTTGACATGCTTTTTCACATCATTAGAGGTGACATATGCAAGGCTTCTTGTGGAATCAACCTAAGGATATCTTTGTAGGATTAAATTCGACATTAAGGAAAGGAAATATCATTCATCATCCAACCATGAGTATATTAAGGTTGGGAAGGGTTGTGATGTTGGACTCAACCAAATCTCCCTGTTTGAAGTAAAGGTTGCATGTATCAATGGAGAACAATTACTTAGCAGAGATATCTATCACTTGGGCCACCGATTTGACTTCTTCCGCATGCTTTCTTACTACTTCACAACTGTAGGGTTCTATGTCAGCTCAACTGGATCTGAAACTACTGATTCAACAACCTTTATGCTTCTCACTACATTCATGTGTTTCCCTATTGTCACTTGATTTTTTGCGCCATTTCTTTTTAACCGTTCTAGCATTAAGTGGAAAAGAATAGTTGATGACTAGAATGACTGGAGCAAATGGATAAAAAGTGAAGGCATTGGCAAAGATGTTAAACTGTTGAAATATGATATATTCTCTAGAGTGAAGCAAAAGCAGATAATTAAGGATATAGAACTGGATCATGCACTAAGTGGTTCTCGACAAGAAGCATATTTTGTTGTTAAAACAGATGATCAGGAGACAGTTCTATTCCGTAAATCTTGAGGACAAGGTGCATTTTTTGGGAGGGAGTATTGATATGCTTGGGGGGGGGGGGGGGGGGGGGGGGGGGTGGAACAAGCATGAGGAGGCTTATTTAGGAAGGTTACTAATCAAGAGGTAGTTGTTTAAAAACGTTCCTAATTAAGAGAAATTATTTAGAAATATTCTTTATCAAGGGGGGAGTTGTTTGGAAAAGTTCCCTAATTGTGTTTATGCTATTTAAGATGTATTTAATTGTTTAAAAAAGTTTCCTAAAATATGTTTAATTATTTAAGAAAGTTTCCTAAATCATGTTTAATTATTTAGGAAGGTTTCCTCAATCATGCTTAATTATTTATGAAGGTTTCCTAAATTATGTTTATGTTGATTAGGAATGTTCTATTTATTTAGAAAGGTTTCATAAATTATGTTTATGCTGATTAACAGGTTATAATTGTGCTATTGTGTTCTAGGGCTATTTAAGGGAGAGTTGTTTAGGATTATAGGTTTATGCTATCGATGAGTTTTGTGGATGTTTGATGTAGTTCTTTTCTTTGAAGACTTCCTAGCGGCGTCTAAGTTGATTGAGAGAGTAGAACTATACCTCAAATTATAGATCATCTATATCTTGTTTTCTCTTATTGAAATTTTAATAAAAAATCAGCCACTGTTTTAATTTTATTGTAGCTTTTATATTATTATTTGTTGTTTTTGCTTCCAGAGCGTAACAGTATGACAATATATGGCATGAGGAATTCTTTTTTTTTTTTTTTGTGGATGTGGAGGCTCTTATTCAGCTACCTATTCCAAACCTTTGATCCTTAATTAAGTGTAAGACTCATATTCCAGAAGATATCATCTACTTATACATGCGAGAGGCTTATTTTTCTAGTATCTTTACCTGCCTCTTTTATTTTTCATATTTCTTCTTTTTCTATATTTGGTGTTAATGATAGAAAGCTAGATTATATTTACTCAGATTTGTTCCAAGTCTAATTTATGTAGATTCCATGAAGTTTCAATTATTTGGGTGGCCTTTGTGACTCTTATTTCTATTCATTAATTTCTACTATAAGCCATAAGATTTATCTTGATTGATGTACACCTTTCTTATCTTTCATCAAAAGTGAGAAATAGTTTAATTGAATTAATAGTTGGTGTCCTGCAAACTTTAGAATTTTTGTTTCATTGCTTTCAGCATCGAATAATAGATTTATAATAAAAAGTCTGAACCCTAAATCATCCAACTTCATAATGGATATCAAGCTCTAGAAAAGGCCTTACAACATAAAATAGAATGTTTGCAACCTTAAAAAAACATCCTATATCATCCTATATTGCAAAAGAAATATGCTTGTTAAACCAAGAGAATAAATATACAATTTCTTGAAAAGTTTAAGTTGAATTAGATGTTGTTCTAAGAATTTGGGTAGAAATTGTCATGCCCATGCTTTGTACAAGATGAACATGAGCAATAATTCTATCCAATTCAAAGAAACCTAAAAAATGGCTATCTTTTGATTCAAAAGAAATCTATAAATGAGAACTTCAAGAATAAACGAATATTCCATAGCAAATGAAATATACTCGTAAATCTATTATAGGGCCATATGTTTCCTTTCAAACCAATCACGAGATCCAATTATACAAAATATGGAAGGAATTAGAAGGGAGTACTAAAATGAATGAAAAATAACGCTATATAAATTGAGGGAAAAACATGGGAAATAAAAATTTATGTTTCCCATCAATGAAAGGTTCAAAAACTAGCAACATCATCTATAAGAACAGTACTCAAGTGAGATGATTATTAGAGTTTTTTTTTTTTTTTTTAAGAACTGAAATTTGGCCACAGTTGTAGCTACGTTGAAGCTCACAAAAAATTTCAAGGACCTACTAAAAATATATATACCATTATTAAGGGCAAAAAAAAAACAACTTATCTCAACTGGAAACAAAATTATCACATTGTTTATTATCAGAACATCAGCTATCATCAGTCTAAGATGGGCCTAGGGTTTACAAGATTAAAGAGAAACAAAAAAAAAATTAAGGAAATAAATTCTTATTCCATTCATACTCATCACTAAATATAAAATTTGACCTCAAAGCATCCATCTTAGCTTATCACTTGAATAACTTCTTTGATCAAATTTGCAAAAACTTCTAAGCAGACTTAAGACTGAAAATGATTAATCTTTAGGTTTTGACAATTTGCCAATCCCCCTTAATCTCTGATTTTCATCTTGAAGTGAAGTTTCAACAGCTTCCTGAAAAAATTATGCTCGTTCATATTTTTAATTAAGATCTAATTTATAAATTGCATTTGAGATTGAGGTCACAGATGCAACTTACAGTCAAATATACATGTTTGCAGAAAAAAGAAGCTGCAAGTCATGGTAAATGTGAATATTATATATCGCAGGCAATACCTTACTAATTTAAAACAAATGGAATGCCACTTATAAGAATGGAGCCTGCCTAAACAAATGCTATTAGCCATTGTGAAGCGCATTAAAGAAATAAGCATCCAAAAATCAAAACGCTCATCGACCATTCCAAGCAGCAAATCGTATTATAGAAATATTAAAGCACATAATTTACACGCAAAAATTAAGACAAATATTGTAACTGCGTAACTCGCGAAGCAAAGCCCCACCATACAAAAACCTCACCTTGACATCAAGCTTGCTAAGGAAATCTCCAGCCTCGCCTTGCTCACCACCACCATTCGGAGTCTCAACAATTGTTACTGGAGCCTTCTTCGGCTCCGAAGGCTCGTCGAACTTCTCTGACACGATGGTCGAGGTCTCCTCAGAGGCCGTTGCTAGTGGCAAATGCAAACCTGAAACGAAATAGGGTGAGCAGAACTAGTGTAGAAATTAGGGCTTTCGCACAAATACATTCGTTTGCGTCGCAGCCAAAGAAGAGATGAATCGTCGAAGAAACACCTCGACTCACTTTATAATGTATTGGGTACCTGGTTTGGAGTGAAAAGATAGGGTTTTGGATGAAGAGAGCGATGGGTGATGGCGAATGATCGGACGGAGACGAAGTCGGGGAAGGGAGAGGATCGCCGTTGGGCGGCAGCATAGTTCCATTTCAAAGCCTAGTGAGCACCGCTCTGGAATGGTGTATTTATTTATATAGGCTAAAACAGAAATTAATTCCACTACCTTGTTTTTTAAGCTTATGAATTAATAGAGTAAATAGCTACTAATAATTAATTTAGAATTTATTTGAAATAATTTAAAATTTTTGTGTTAAAATAAAAAAAAAATAGTAAAAAAACTATCTCAAAAGGATCCTTAATCAAGCTGCCCATTAAATTTTTAGGTGGGAGCTTTGCCAACCAATCAAATAATTTCGACTTAAAATTTTAGGTATATAATATATATGAATTTGTCTGATTTGCCTCAATATCACCCAAACAAAACTTTTGAGAAAATCTTATAATAAAGTCCCATGTGTCTTTTAATATGATTTGATAATCTAATAAAAATAATATCTCTCGCAGCCCGTGCTCACTTGCCTCACCCCCGTAGCCTGCGCTTGCATCCTACTCGCACTCATGGATTAGCGAGTTGGGTCGGGTCAATTTGAGTTAGCGCGAGTTAGAACTGGGTCAAAAATTTTGTCTAATTTGTTTAATATGGGCATATTGGAATTCGAGCAGCTAAAGAGGTGTTAGTTTCAAGTTGAAATCGAACATATCCCGAAAACTCAATTTGACTGTGCTAAACCCCTAAACTTTTATCTTCTTCATTATTATGCCAACTAAATAATTTAAAATGTATATGAATAATTCATTTTTTCTATAAAACAAATATTTATGATGTGTTTGCATATCTATTATATAATATTTATATGTCTTAATCATGGTTAAATGACATAAATTTGATTAAAAAAACACGAATTCAAATTTCTAAAATTTGTAATCAAAATTTATTTATTTTTTTGGGTGTAAAATCAAATTCAATTCATTTAGCTAATTTTTTAAAGCAAAAAAGCATGCCCTCCTTTTTTTTTTTCGGCGGCGGCGAGGATGGGCGGAGAAGAGATGAAGCGTCCGCAGCACGTTTAGCTGTCTAAGCTCGCTGAGCAAGCAGAGCTCTTTGAAGAGATGCGGCTATTCGTAGGAGGACATGGTACGAAAAACGCTTGCGTAGAGCGTTCACAGCGGAAGAAGAAACCATGGTTGTGTACAAGGAGATACAGGTTTGCATTGTTTAAGCTTGCAGAGGGAAGGACTAGGGTTTTGCTGTCTGCTCTGAAGTTCTGCTGCTTGATTGAGTTTTTACTTTTTTCAATAGAAAGTTCCCATTTTGAGACACCTTTCTCTGCAATTAGCTTTTATAAGTGCCAAGCCAGGGACAAAATAGTTCGCGCCTAATCCCATTAGTAGTTGCTCTGGACCTTCTGGCGCCGTATGATGCCATCTTAATTTGTTTTCCAGCGAACTGATTGAAACTTCCAACCCGTCTTAAATTTAACTTAAGTCAGGGTGTTGCATATTCAATTCACGTAGCGGTAATCCAGATTCTAAAGTGTTATTGATGTAAGCAATATCACCTCTGCAACTTAAGTTAGGTTTCATGTTCCGACTTTGTATTTCTTCCGGACAAAATTCTCCTTGCAGGATTAGCCATGAAAAGCAAGTGAACTTTTCTTGAATCTTATTTTGTTTCTCCGGAATTATTATGAACAATTAGTGAATAAGCAAGTTTATACGTTAAATTTATTGTTTCCTTCAGTGGTTCAGTGACATAATTTGCTATAAGATGAATAAAATTTATGTCTTGTATTTTTCAATTTTGTGAGGATGTGTGATTCCTTCAAGTATGGTACAAGTATGACCATTTGATTCCATAAGAACTTATCTTTTTGTAGTAATGTAATGCCAGATTTTTCTACTTTGATAATTTTATTCCTTGATCTATCTCACATATCTAATGTATTATTGTGTTTTTAGCGATAATGATTTTATTAAAAAGTGGCACGTTGGAAATCTGTTTTGTGAAAATTAATTTGATTTGCACTTTGTTTTTATTTTTGATCATTTCAAAATTTTGATGAAAATTTCAGATATCTTCTATCATTTCATTATCAACTAATCTTAAACTCTAGTATCATTGGATTTCATTTTTAAAAAGCTGGTTATTGAATTTATTGGTTATGTTATGTGAAACCTCAAATTTCTTTATACGAATGCATATTTCACATCATATTAGTTGTGCATTAAAAATCCCTAAACTTGAGTTGTCTTGCTTCATCGAGTCATCATCATTAATCTTATCGCTATAATTTAGGTTAGCTTGATGAATCCTCATTTTTTATTTGTTTCTTTGAAGTGTTATTTGAGGAGCTTGTTCTTCTTATATCATATTACACAACTTCTATCCATTTTATCTTAAGATGAACCCTTTCTCCTTTGAAACCAACAACAACAACATCAAGCTTTTATCCCACCATGTGAGGTTGGCTACATGAATCCTTTTTCTCCATTGTGTCCTATTAAAGGTCAAATTCTCGTTTAAATCTAATAAAGAAAGGTCATTTCTAATATTTTCTAACTAAATCTTTTTTTGGTATGCCTCTACCTTTTTTAACATAAATCAAATCTAATACCTCTACTCTCCAAACCGGGTCATTGGAAGGTTGCCGTTTTATGTGACCAAACCATCTAAGGTGACTCTCTCTAATCTTATCTTCTACTGGAGCTACTCCAACCTTTTCACGTATATGCTCATTTTGTATCCTATCTCTAAGGGTAAAGCCACTCATCCACCTGAGCATCCTCATCTCTGCCACACTTAACTTAGTATTATGCTTCTCTTTTAATAGCCAATATTCAGCACCATAAAGCATTGCAGGCCTCACTGCCATCTTATAGAATTTTCCCTTAAGTTTGAGGGGTACTTTTCTATCACACAACAAGCCTGATGCATTCCTCCACTTCAACCATTCAACTTGAATTCTACTGATAATATCCCCATCTATTTCACCATCACTCTGAACAATAGATCCAAGATATCTAAAACGTGTAGTCTTATTAATGACTTGATCGCCCAAAGTCACAATCCCCTCACTAGGTCTATTACTATTAAAATTACAATCCATATATTCCGTTTTAGATCTACTCAAGCGAAACCCTTTAGTCTCTAATGTTGACCTCCATAATTCAAGTTTACTTTCAACTCCCTCCCTAGTCTTATCAACAAGAAGAATATCATCAGCAAAAAGCATACACGAAGATGTATCCTCTTGCAAATGTCTAGTGAGAACATCCGTGACTAAAGCAAAAAGATATGGGCTTAAGGTTGATCCTTGATGTAACCCAACCGAAATAGGGAAATACTTGGTCAAACCACCTTGTGTTTGAACACAAGTAATAGCTCCTGCATACATATCTTTAATGATTTGAATATAAGCATTATTAACTCCTTTCTTTTCAAGAACTCTCTATAGCACTTCTTTTGGAACTTTATCATATGCTTTTTCTAAATCAATAAATATCATATGTACATCCTCCTTATTTTCTCTATATTTCTCCATCAAACCTCTTAATAAATGTATGGCTTCCATAGTCGACCTACCCAGCATGAATCCAAATTGATTTTGAGAAACATTAGTATCACGCCGCAACCTATGCTCCATAACTTGCTCCCATAGTTTTAAAGTATGATACATTAACTTAATTCCTCTATAATTTGCACAATCTTATGCATCACCTTTATTCTTAAAAATAGGAATTAACACACTCATTCTCCACTCATCTGACATCTTTTTAGTCTTCAAAATAGTATTAAAAAGTTTAGTAAGCCAAAAGATTCCTTCATCTCCTAAGCATTTCCACACCTCTATTGGATTATCATCAGGTCCAACAGCTTTTCCACCCTTCATTTTCTTTAAAGCCTCTCTAACTTCGGTTTTACTAATACGTCGATAAAAACATAAATCTTTATTTTCATTTAGGATGCTAAGGTCATTATAGTCAATCTTATTTTCACAATTTTCATTAAAAAGTTTAGCAAAATATCTCATACACCTTTGTTGAATATCTTCTTCTAAGAAAAGTATTTTTTGATCTTTATCCTTAATACACTTCACTTGAACCAAATCCTTACTACTATCTCTTTGTTTGGCTAACTTATACATATATCTTTCTCCCTCCTTAGTATCTAATCTATTATATAAATCACTAAAAGCTAAGGTCTTTGCATCGCATATTGCTTTCTTAGATTCCTCACGAGCCTCTTTATACCTTTGAAATCCATTGACATTTATTTTAACCATCTTTTTATGTATGACTATGAGATTCAGGATTTATCATGGAAAACATTTCGACTGTAACATGGCTAAATAGATGTGCTTTTATTTCCTGCTAATATGATTAGATTGCCTTACTCAGCACTTGTCTTTGGCATATTGATTTTCAAACAACTGATTTTGATATAGTTTTGTAGTGCCTTGAGTAGGTTGTGATGGAATTACGGATATTTGTTGAAGCTGTTTATTGTAAAAAGAATAGTGACGTAGCATGTGGTTGTAGGAGGATTTTGAGTGAATTATAAAAGATTTTAACAAAATAATTGTTGTCAGTTAGAATATTTGCGATGATAGAGGTAAAAAGTTGAATTTATTAGCTTTATATGAAAATCTAGCATACACATATAAAAGAAGGTCATAAGAGATACTATAATTTTTTATGTGAAAAATCTGAAAAGATAAAAATCATTTAATTTGGCTTAGTTGAAATTATTCCATTAGCATACGTCGTTAGCTACAAATGATATCATTTCTTATAATTGAGGAATGTATTGATATAATATAGTAGATCTAAACTACAGAGAATGAATTTCATGGTGTAGTTTGTAAGACCCTTGGAGCTTTAAAGTTATCTTCATGAGATTATTTTTCATTGTTGAATTGTTCTCTTTTGAAAAGAGGAGACAAAAAACCGATAAGTCTAGTATAATTATTGGCTTTGACATCTGGAGTTGGACTTGGTGTCGATAACGTGCATTAGCCTTATAGGCAATAATTTGTGTCGATGTTGGTAGCGATGGTGGGCAACAAAGTCAACGAGCCTTGATGGTGTGAATTAGCATCGTAGTCAATGGCGTGCATTGACGTTGGTGGCGACAAAGTTGGCGGCGCAAAAATTTTGGCATCGACATGCATCAGATTTATAGGCAATTGCATGTGTTTATGTTTGTTGGCAATAACGAGCACTGATGGTTGTTAAACTCTAGTTGGGTGATGATGGTTGAGAGACTGTAGTCGGATGATAGTGGTGAGCAAATTATAGACGGACGACAATGCTATGAGATCATAATCGAACGACGGTGATCATGAGGTCGTAGTGAGGCGGTGGTGGTTATGAGATTGTAGTCAAACGATGGTGGTCGAGAGATCATAGCGGACGATGGTTTGTCGGGAAACCATAATCGGACGATGTTGGTTAAGAAATTGTAGTCGAGTGATGATGGTTGGAAGACTGTAGTTGGATGACGTTGGTCTAGAGATTGTAGTCAAATTATGGTGGTCGAATGGTCGCACTATGGTGGCCGAGTGGTAGCAGTTTGATAGCGGTGATCGGGCAGTGGTGGTTCAAAATTTGTGGTCAAGATGCTGCAACCTGATGGCGGTTCGACGATTCAATAATGATAGTCGAGCGCTAACAATTAGATTTGGAGCTCTCTCTAATTTCAAGTTAAGGCTCAAGCTCTCTTGAAAGTGTTTTAGATCTCACACATGATTGAGTATCAAAGTTCTAAAATAGATGCTGAAGAAGGTTCTTGGTGTAGTGCCTTCGACAGTCCTCCGTCACCTGCAAGAAGAAAAGCCAAAGAAGCAAAAGGAAATACAGAGAGCCAAGCCTCTCTTACGGAACTTCTAAACTTTGTTAATGTATTTTCATCAAAAACTGCTTCTATCCCTTCCTCCTTTCCTATGTATACTTTCTATGCTTTTTGCTATATCAGAAATACTATAAAAAAAAGAGTACTAAAATGAGTGCTAGCAGTAAAAAGTAAAATGTCACTAAAGAAAGCAAAACGGGATAGTGGAAATGGTCTGAGTTTGTTAGCCCAGATAAAGTGTTCTGCCATCCTTCCTGGGCTAATGTGCTCTGCATCAGTCCTCCCCAGCTTCAGAAAAGCTTGACTCCGACGAGCTAAGTGAAGTGATTGCGTTGTCTGCTGGTTTATAGGCCAAAATGTCTGAGACATTGAAGGTCGGGGATGTATTCCAATCAGCCAGTAATGCCACGATATAGGCATTGTCATTGATCTTAGCTGTGATAGGGACCGGACCCAATTTACGTCGCGCCAACTTGCTGTAAGTCCCGAGTGGGAACCGCTCTTTTCGAAGCCTGACCATAATTAGATCTCCAACATTAAAAGTTGTGTGTCGACGATGAGCATCTGCAGCTTCCTTATACTGTTGGTTAGATTTAATAATTTTTTGACAGACCTCTGTTAACATTTTTGTATAGCTATCGGCGAAGTTTATAGCGGCGGCGGATGTGCATTTCGGTAAGAGGGTTATGTCCAAAGCAATGTTAGGTTGTTTAGTATAAACAATACTAAAAGGAGACTTACCAGTGGAACAATTAGTCATAGCATTATAAGCAAATTCCGCCTTGCTTAAGACTTCTTCCCATTGCTCTGGATTGTCCCATACCAAACATTGTAGCATATTTCCCAGAGTACAGTTGACGACTTTCGTTTGTCCGTCAGATTGTAGATGGTATGCTGAGCTAAGTCGAAGGTCGGTGCCCAATCTATTCCAAAGTTCTCGCCAGAAATGGCTGATGAACTTGACATCGCAATCGAATGTGAGACTTCTAGGCAGGCCATGTAAACGGACAATTTCGTTAAAGAAAGGAGTTGCAATATTTAAGGCGTTGGAAGTTTTCTTACAAGATATAAAATGGGCCATTTTGGAGAATCTATCCAAAACGACCATTATCGAATCGTTGCCACGCCGAGTTCTAGGCAAGCCCAAAACGAAGTCCAGCCTGAGATCTTCCCATATTGAGTCTGGTACCGGGAGGGGCATATAAAGGCCTGTATTTTGAGCTCCCCCTTTATAAACTTGGCAGATGGGGCAGCTGTCTACCAACCAAAACACATCTCGCAGTAACAGAGGCCAAAAGAAACGAGCTTGGAGTTGCCGGAAGGTATTATCTCTTCCTATGTGTGCTGCTAGGCCCCCACCATGGGCTTCACGTATAATTTGTTGCCTCCAGGATGAGACAGGGATGCAAAGCAAATTTCTTTTAAATAAGTAACCATGCCTAATGGAGTATCCTTCTGAGCCGAGCTCCTCTTTGCACGATTTCCAGATTACACCAAAATCTGGATCCTCCTCATACAGTTCTTTAATGAACTCTAATCCTGTGAGTTCTATTTGTAATTGTGTCAGTAAAATCTGTTTTTGGCTAAGAGCATCCACCACCCGATTCTCTGTGCTGGGTTTATGCCTAAAGGTAAATGAAAACCTTTGCAAAAACATCAACCAGCATACGGTTCACTGTTCGCTGGCTATTAATGTGATGTAAGGTTTTGTTATCGTTGCAAAGTATGAAGTCTTGATGTAACAAATATTGTTCCCACTATTTAAGCGCCCGAATGACCATATAAAATTCCTATTCATAAGCTGACCACTTCTGTCATGCTGGGCATAATTTCTCGCTGAAGAAAGCAATAGGTTTGCCTTCTTGCGAAAGGACTGCTCCGACCCCAATGGATGAGGTGTCCGTATCTACCGTAAAAAGCTTGGTAAAATCAGGAAGAACTAGCACCGGTGCTGAGCTGATCGCGAGCTTAAGGGCTTCAAAGCTTTGTTGCTGCTCATCACCCCAACAAAATGTCTTAGACTTCAAGCATTCCATAACAGGAGCTAGTATGAGGCTAAAATTTTTGATAAACTTGCGATAGAAGTTTTCCAAGCCTAGAAAACTTCGAACTTCAATAAAAGATTTCGGAGATGGCCAATCAACAATAGCAGCTACCTTGCTTGAGTCCATATGTACTCCTTCATTCGAAATTACAAAAAGATACCTTCATAGTCCGAACGACATTACTTTCCACTCATACAAATCTTGAGGAGTTTTAAATGTCGTTTTTCACTCATCCCCCGGACGTATCCGAATCTGGTGATAACCACTACGAAGATCTATTTTGGAGAAGATGGCGGACCCCGTGAGCTAATCAATCAACTCTTCAACACGAGGCACTGGAAATCGGTACGTGATTGTTATCTTATTGATGGCCCGACTATCTATGCACATTCTTTAATTTCCATCTTTTTTTGGGACTAAGGGCGTCAGTACTGCGTAAGGACTCAAGCTTGTTTGGATCAACTATTTCTCAAGTAGTTGGTCTACCAATTCTTATAAAATACTTTGCTCTTTCGGATTTAGTCTATAATATGGCAGGTTGGGTAATGACGAGCCAGGTACTAGGTCGATTTGGTGCTGAATATTGCGAAGGGACGGCAATTTGGCGGGCAGCTCCATGGGTGTGAGATCCTCAAACTGTTGCAGCAAGGCTTGAACATCATTAGGGACCTCCTTTGGAGAAGAGGTAGAGTTAGACTCTGTTATAAGCAATGCAAACACAGGGGCTGGCTCTCACCAACAGTGGAGAAGGGTAGACCCGGTTACTACATGCAATGTCGCACATTTTGTTGGCCCAGGGTACGGAGTCTTGGAGTCCAATGAGTTGGGAAGAAGTCTGAGTCGTTTACCTTTCCATTCAAAGGAGTACACATTGGCTCGGCAATCATAAGTGGCGCTCACATCAAATTGCCACAGTCTACCCAATATTAGGTGGCAAACATCCATCTCCACGACGTCCCACAAAAATACTGCTTGCCGGTGGAAAAGGTCACTTTGCACGACTCCGTGACACTTAATTCCACATCTTTCTTCACCCAACTTATTTTATAAGGATTAGGATTCCTTGAGGTCTTTAATTGCAGATTTTGTACAACTGCTTTTGATATCACATTCTCCGTACAGCCACTGTCAATTAACAAATCACACACCTTGCCGCATATAGTGCAATGAGTTCTGAATATTGCATGGCGTTGTGAATTAATGGATTGGCGTGGGGCTAACAGCAACTTTTCTAAGATGCAAATCAATGGCTCTCCCTCATCCGCTAAGACATCCTCGGTGTCGCTTTCTCCCTCCAACTCAGCGTCAACATGCTCCGCATCTTCTTCGCCCTCCATAAGGTGGATTTGCTGCCGTTGGGGGCACTCATTAGATATATGCCCCGGATGAAAACATCGAAAACACTTGAACGTGGACGGTCTTGCATATGGATTATCTTTGGTGGCTGGCCTATTTTTCAATTGATTCTTTGGTTCGACATTAACAGCAGGAGCAGAGGTATTTTGAGGAGCAGGGGTGGCGGATGAGGAGTTATTGGGAATTTTGAATTTGTTGAATTGTTCCTGCTGCTTGCGTGAGAGGGTTCCTGCCAATGCTGGCGAGCAAATGAAGTTTTGGACTGCTATTTTGTTGCATTTCGGCCTTCAAAGCGAAATTAACCGCTTGAGCCATGGACCAAACAGAGTTCAATTCGAGTTTATCCTTAATACTGTCCATCAGGCTGCCAATGTATCGTGCTTTCAGCTGGTTGTTGGATTCATTGAGGTTGCTTTGGGCACTCAGTCTATTGAATTCCTCTGTGTACTCTCTCACAGACCGTGCGCCTTGAACACAATGCTGGTACCTCATGTAAAGAATTTGTTCATAATCTGTGGGCAAGAATTGTGCCCTTAAGAGTTGCTTCATTCGAGCCTAATTTCGCACCCGCCCTTTGCCTTCTCGCTGCCTCATTTACAACACTTGTGCCCACCAAGCACTCGCACCGCCCTTCAATTGACTGGCTACATACTTCACCTATTTATCTGGATCAACCTCCATGTATTCAAAAAAAAATTTCAACGTATTTCTTCCAATCTAAATAATCTTCGATATGTAAATGCATATCAAAGAACGGGATATCCAATTTAACTTTAAATTCTCCCTGATGATGATGGATATGCCCAGGTCGGCGTCGACGATGATACTCCGGAGGATATCTCAAGCCCTCTTCTTCTTCTTCGAAGTCGATCCCATCGGTTCTTTGATATATTTGGAATTCTTCTTCTGAATCGGATGCTTCCTGCTGAAGTGCAGGAGAGCGTCAGAGATTGCAGGCGAGATTTGCTCCTCTCCAAATCACCGGCCTGTTTGCAGGCACTTCCCCCCTTGGCATTGGTTGCTGTGAAAGTGCTCTGATGGCACTAGAAATTTCGTTAGGGATGTTAGGCCCTATGAACCGGCCCAAGGCTAATTAAGAGAGAGAGGTGAATCGGTATTTAAAACAAACATAATCTTAAAACAAAGATCAAGATTCACCATAATGAAAACCAAAGTGAGGAAATTAAATGCGGAAGTAATAAAGGAAAGAACACACCAGATTTATAGTGGTTTGGTCAAACCTTGACCTACGTCCACTCCTTGGAGGCACCCTCCAAGTATTGCACTAAACTAAGTGTCTTTCCTTTAGCCCCCACAGCTAGGCGGAAAAGCCCTTACAAAATCACTTCCACCTTCCCCATTGCGGCAGAGTCGCCGGGTCCTTTGACACCAAAGAGATCTTCTTCTGTGAACTTCCCTCAAAACAAGCCTTGAATCCGACAGTATTAAGGTGCAAGCCTGCCGGAGCAACCGTGTGGAATCCCCCTCCACACTCCCTTGAGTCCCCCCTCACAGGATCTTCTCACTCTCTCAGACTTCACCCATTCCTCACTCCCTTTCAAGCTCTCTTCAAGTTTCCCCAAAAGAACGAAGCTACAATGGCTGTCAAAGACACTAACCAAGTGTCTTGTCAAAGCTTAAATAGAATCTCAAAACGAGCTCATTAATGTAATTTGCCGACTTTATCGTCCAGGCCGATAGGCATATCGTCTTGGTCGATCAATACAAATTAAGCTCAATCAGACCGGGACGATTTTGGACGATCAGAAGAAAATTGGTTACATCGTCCAGGCCAATGCAATATCGTCCTGGCTGATTAGTTTAAAATCGATTACAATCGTCCTGATCATCGCCCGGAATAGATGCTGGCTGATGTCAATCGTCCAGGCCATCGTCCTGGCCGATCCTGCGATCGTCCCGGACGATGTGATCGAATCAATCAGCCTTTATTGTCCTGGACGATTAATTTAGGCATAATTGAGTTAGATTGTCCTGAACGATGTGGATATCGGCCTGAATACCTTAACTGATCATGGCGGCTGATTCTTTCTTAATTGAGCCTATTGTCCTGGTCGATACAAGTATCGTCCAGGCCGATCGGCTTAATGACGGCTGACTTAATGAGGATGACCTAATTAGGGTTTCTGCTTTTGAACCTGTTGACCTCAAAGACAAAAAAAAAGAGAATAGAAAAGAAAATCCACATCATACCTCTAGAATCTGCAAAACCCGCCGAAATCTCGCCGAGGTTCCGCCCAAAAATCCCGCAAAATACCTGTAGTTCAGCGCCGCTCATGTCTCGATCGGAAAATCCTGCCTAAATCCCGCGACCTGCCTCGCAGAACGATCCCGATCGTTGTTAAATACCAGGGCAAATGGAGCCTTCGGCTGCTGCTTCCACACGACCGAACTTCCGCACGACTCCTCTCCCGCTCTCTGCTTCTCATCCTGAGAGCCACGACTCACCTCTTCCATTCGCTCCCGTCGCTGCTCTCCCGCTAAGACACCGACACTTCCTCCATCCCATCGCTGCATCCCGATCCTCAGAGAGAGAGAGAGAGAGAGAGAGAGAGAGAGAGAGAGAGAGAGAGAGAGAGAGAGAGAGAGAGAGAGAGAGAGCAAGAGAGGCTTTACCTTACCTTACCGAACCAGCTCCGACACCCGATCCCCATCTCCTCTCTTCCCCGCGACCAAGACTCAAACCCGACTCCTCCATACTCCCGATCCCCTCTGCCTTGGATCTCCCCTAGCCGGTGCCCCTCCTCCATCGGGTCGGAAGTTCTGACATTTTGATCTCAAGCAACAATAGGAGCGGCTTGCTGTGAAGGTAACTTTCTCCCTTCAGCTCGCTTCTTCGGCCAAGTCCCGTAAAACCAAGAACTGACAGCAGTAGGGAGAGGAGGGATTTGATTTTCTTTTTAATATTATAATTAATTATAATTATTAGCATTTATAATTAATTATAATTGATTATTAATTAAGTATAATTAATTAACTAAATATAATTAATTAATGATTATTTATTTAATTATAATTAATCTTTATTAATTATTAATTAGTTATAACTTTAATTAATAAATTAATTATAATTAATTAATAAACTGCTAATTATAATTATTTAATTAATTATAATTAATCATTATTAATTATAATTATTTATTAGTTATAATTATAATTAATTAATTGTTAATTAATAATAATTGATTATTATTGATTAATTAATTATAATTAAATTATAATTAATGATAATTGAAAAGAAAGTGGTCCCCTTTACTCTATTACCTCGACATTCGTGTCGGACCAGAAAACTGTCCCAAGCACGCCTTTGGTGCGCGTGGTGGGATGGGACCCCGGTGCGACACCTATGACGCGGTAGGCGAGTGACCCCTCGATCCACGTGTCAACCACGACAGCCCCGCGGAGGTATGAATTTTTCTAAACTCAAACCTTTGCTTCAACGTTCGTGGCGAACCGGAAAACCGCCCCAAGCACGCCTTTGGTGCGCGTGGTGGGATGGGACCCCGGTGCGACACCTATGACGTGGTAGGCGAGTGACCCCTCGATCCACGTGTCAACCACGACAGCCCCGCGGAGGTATGAATTTTTCTAAACTCAAAACTTTGCTTCAACGTTCGTGGCGAACCGGAAAACCGCCCTAAGCACGCCTTTGGTGCATGTGGTGGGATGGGACCTCGGTGCGGCACCTACGGCGAGGCGGGGCCGGTCATAAGTACCCCCGAGCGGGGGGAAATCAAACTGCTTTTTCAAAAATGTTTTTTTTTTAAAACCTCATGCACGCCTTTGGTGGCATGGTGGGAGAAAACAAAAAAAAACCGCCGCGGTGTCTCACCAACACCAACCGTGCACGCCTTTGGTGGCGTGGCGGGTAGGCGGCCTCTTGGTTTGTTCCCCTTAACGGGGGAGACGCATGGAGGCTGCCAAAATTTGGATTGAAAATCCAAGGACTTGAACAATTTGGAACATGGACTTGATTGAACTCAGAAGGATTACAAAGGACTTATATCTGGACTTTCGAACAAGATCTAAACGACTTGATAAAGCAATTGAACCCAAATAAAAAAAATGTGCAAAAGGCTTAATTTGAACCTAAATCAAACTTGAATCCGACTTTGACTTGACTATGACTTGCAAGTGAGCATAAAAGACTTGGACAATTATCAAGGACTTAACTCGACCTATATGAACTTGAACTTGCGATGTGAACTTTAACATTGAACTCAAACAAGTGGACATAAACTCAATTTGAACAAGAACTTGGACTTACAAATTGACTGCAAGGAACTTGATTTGAACTCAAGTGCGCTTGCACAATTTGAACTCAAATGAAATAAATTGAGTATTAACTCAAGCTTGATTTGGAAACAAAAGACTTGTTTTAAAATCTTAATGATTGTAATTTGCTCATAAACAAATAAAAGGCTTATGTGGAATCATCATGCATGTTGCCAATAACATGTGGAGTTGCAAAATCAAAGAGAGTGATCCAAGCAAGCACTCACACACGAATTCATTACAAACTTCGACATGAAATCTCTCCTTGGACAACAATAATACATTTGTATTGATCATCTCAAGTGAGATAAAATATCAATTATCATGCATATGAAAAACCACCTTACAAAATATAGAATTTACAAGCAACAAATGAGTTCCATGAACATTGAAAGGAAGCCTACAATGAGCATGGTAGGTTGTTGACAAATGTATGTATGAAGATTAGTAATGGTCGTAGTCATCCCGACAGTCAACAACAAATTTGTAGATACACGCATCGATCTCTTATAGATTATTGAGATGCAACGAGTTCAACGGGTCATTAGCAAGCACAATTGGGGGAAATGTCGTAAACACAACAAATTACCCAGGGACCTACCATGAAAGCAGACATATCTATCTCCATCAAGAAGTAGAATCAGATATGTAACGAACACAACCTTCTTACAAACAGAGTTCAAATTGAAAGGATAACCACATGCTTACAATCAATCAATAGCATAGAGTTCTTAAGGAATTTTGGAAGATATTCAAGCTAATCAAAATGCAAAGGAGCGAATTCTTCTAACACCTACAAGAGATTATAACTCACCAAAGTGGATGTAGTAGTACCTTGCAGTTCAAATGTAAGCAAAAATTATGAATCTATTACAACTAGATGCATTAAACTCAATGAGTAAAGAAAATAAGAGGGAAGGTGGAATCCGGCAAATGCAAGTTCCTATGAGTTTCTATAAGAGATCCGGTATAAACATTAAGTGACATCTACGAGCAAATACATAAGGCTTTCAGCAAATACGAGCTCCTATGGGTTAAAGCAGGAGATTCGTTAGTGCACTACGATCCGCCTGCTGAAAGCAACAAATAGTGCACGACAGTCTTCCTGTACAGAGCAACAAACAACTGATCCAGAAGCTGCTACGCCACGCCACCGGATCTGCAACATTCGTACAAGCAGACAGAAGGCGTCCACAACTACAACGTCACGCCACCGGATCCGCAACTTCTATGCAAGCGGACAAAAGGCGTCTATGAATACTTTCAAAATATCCTCGCACATGCATTGTAGTTTGTACACACTTATGTACACTAAAAGAGGGTATACAATCAACACCCGCATGGGCCCCGGCGAGCGTGTTATAGAAATACACGTGACGTCTAGGGATACTGCGCATGTTATCAAATTTTGAACCCGATCTTCCTTATCAGGTAAAAAGGAGTGAACAGGGTTCAACTATACAATGCCCCCAAACACCCGCATGGGCCCCGATAAACGTGTTATTGGTACACACGTGACGTCTAGGGATGCTGCGCGGGCTGACAAGTGAATTCTAGTTCGAAACCGATCCTTCTATACGGGTCAATAGAAGTCGACAGGGTTCGAACCAACAAACAAATATACGGTTGTGGCAACCGTCATATTTGTCTTAATACATTCATATTAGGCCTTCAAGGCCTATAACAATAAGAATTTGCTATCAAGGGCATAAAGCCTACGAAACCCGATCCTCTGTCGACAACCAGACAGAGTCGACAAGGTTCAAGTTTTAAATGGAAATGACCCCAAACAACCCGATGATGGCCGTGTTGATTGCTTATCTCAACCGGAGGGGTTCACAAATAATTTCCAATGTCATCCAAAGCTCCACAAAGTCCAAAATCCAAAAAATCTCAAAATCCCAAAAATATTTAAAATTGAAATAAACTATCAATCGCTTAAAGCAAAATCCATTCACCCTCCGTAACAATTTGTCGGGGTGGACAAATTAAAATTTACTTCAGCTCACAAAAGAGCTAAATGCCTAGTCGAAAATATCACTAGGATCCATTCTCAAACAATCTCCTGCCAGTAAAGAAACCGGCGGTTCGCCGCCAAATGGCACCGCAGGATAAACGGTTATGACCCGGGGCCCACTGAACCGAGTGGTTTTGCCGCCAAATGGCACCACGAAATACCGGTTATGGCCAGCGCCGTTACGTTCCTTATTGGTATCAAATCCTTGAGATATGAATCAATAGGATATGATCGATAGGGCACAAAGCCCTCTGTAAGCTAAGGTAGATTCAAATTTTGTCCCCTTAGGCAAACATTCAACCTCGGTCTATAAGGTCCCCTTGGACGAAGCAACCCATGGCTGCTGACAAGGATCTGTCAGGTTGGGTCGACTACCTCCTCTAACTAAGTAGACCAGGGACCATGATGGCCCGGGACGACAGAACCATGGGATCTTGATCGGGTCTATCATCTATTTCCCCACCATCCGCTTTAAGTGTAAGATGGTGAAATTTCTATTTTAAATAACAAAATTTCTCAAATATCTCAGTTCTCTAATATTCAAACTTTCCAAGCTTTCCAAATTCCCAAATTCTCCAACTATTTTCAAACCCAATTTTCAAATTCTAAATCTATGCTGCTACTATAGCCAGATAACACGTATCTCTACGTATCTGATCGACGACTAGCCTTAATCGAAAGTTCTCTCTCGTTATCGGGAGGGGTAATTAACTATAGGGGCTTGCGCCTATAGGAAACCAGATTTCAGATCATAAAGTCCTCACAAAATGAGGGCGAAATCTCTGGGTAGTGTCTTATCTACAAACCCATCTGCCTTCCAAAATTTACCCCGGAACATATTCCATTAAAATTCCCCTCGCCGAATAAAAAGAAAAAGCGCGGCGGGGAGGCTGGGGCCGAATTTTTGGAGCCCACAGATTTCTGGTGACTCCGCTGGGGAATGGTTTCTCTTTCCATCTCTTTCTAGTCTCTTATATGCTATAGTAGCAGCTAATCTATACTGAGTTTTATACGGTGAACATCAGGATGTGACATTTGGTTCTTATGTCCAAAAATCCATTACTGAAAGGTCCCGATAGAGCTAAAAGCCAACCAGATATTATGATGGCAGAGCAAATAGAGAATAAAGATGTGTACGGTGAACATCAAGATGTGACATTTAGTCATTATATCCAAAGATCCATCACTGAAAGGTCCCAATAGAGTTAAAAGCTACTATTTTTATGATGGTAGAGCAAGGAAAGAATAAAGATGTGTACGGTGAACATCATGATGTGACATTTGGTTCTTATGTCCAAAGATCCATTACTAAAAAGTTCCGATATAGGTAAAAGCAACCATCTATCATGATGGTAAAATAAAGAAAAAAATCAAGATATGTACGGTGAGCGTCGGGGTGTAGCATTTGGATGTATATCCAAGAATCCACTGCCGAAAGGTCCTGGCATAAGGGAAAAACAAGTATAAAGACTTAAATCTCTAAAAAAAAAAAGAGTTCAAATAATGGTGTGACATCTGGTGTGTATCCCTGGAGATCCACCATTAAAGAAATTTATCAAAATTGGGTTACAACGAGAACCCCTACTGAAAATATTCTTGATGGTCGACGCCTTGAGGAATCCTCAAAGAAATTCCATCACTTCGCAACTATATCCTCTTAGACTAAAGAACCTCGCCCAACCTTCATTAGTGATGTTCTTCTCAAAGAGTAAGCGGAGGAAATGAAAGAGATTTTCTGTGAATTTAGAGACTGCTCTGCCTGAACATATGCTGAGATGCCTGACTTATCCCCTGATATAGCAGTTCACAGATTAGCCATCAAATCAGATGCAGCACCCGTCAAAAAAGCTCCAAAAAGAATGAGATTGGAGATAGAAGAACAGGTGATTGCCAAAACCAAGAATGCTCGATTGAGAACAGAAGAACTCGATGCGCTCAATGAAATCAGACTATAAGCTCAACAGAACTTAGAGATCTATCGGGCGAGGATGACAAAATCATTTGATCGAATGGTACGCCATCGAGCATTTCAAGAAGGGGAACTGGTCCTGGTGCTGAGAAGGCCAATCATCCCACACCGAAAAATTGGTTGAAAATTCGTATCCAACTGGGAAGGCCCCTTCGTCATCGAGGTGTACTAAGGAGGAGTATATCAGTTGATCGATCTGAACGATCAGAGACCCATGCCGCCTATCAACGGTCGACATTTAAAGAAGTATCATATATGAAAATTTCATGACTAATCTACTTGGTGATGATCAAAGTTTTATGTGCATATTTATCGATGCATGCTTATATTTTGAAATTCTCTTGTATAGCAAGAATGCATTTCAAAATCCCCCATCAGACTGGGGGCATTTAAATATATATTAGGGTCGACATTGCGCTGCATGTCGAGATCGCCGAATAAATATTTAAAATTTCAAAAATACAAAACCTATCTAAAATGTCCCTACGAGACAGTGTGCATTTTAAATATTTATTTGGGTTGACATCGTGTTGCACGCCGAGATCCCCAAATGAATATTTAAAATCTCAAATATTAAATTTATTCCATTCTAAAATGTCCCTGCGAGACAGAGGGCATTTTAAATATTTATTCGAGTTGACATCGTGCTGCACGCCGAGATCCCTGAATAAATATTTAAAATCATCAATTCAAATGTTCTTTTGTGCTAAAGAATACAAATGCTTCTTTTTTAAATTATATGCAGGTGATCTTTCAAAAGTTCAAGACACCACCTTCTCCAACGTACTAAGGTTCAAAAGTCAGGAAAGAGACTTTTGTAACTACACACTCCAACAAATTTAGCCAGAAAAGCTTGAAGTCTTTCGACAGTCTGAAGCTTTAGGTTCGAATGGGTATATAAGGCCGGATCCAACACGCCCACATATGACTGGATCGCTGGCAGCTCCGTCTACTCAACACGCCATAAGAAAGGCCGTAGTAGCGAAACCCCCACTTCGTCAACCCGTTAGTAGGGACTCTAGGAAGTACGAAGGCAAATTTGACTCGACAAGTTCAAGTGATCGTAGTCTACAAAGTTCTCCTAAACGACTAGAGAATCAAAGTTCCAGTGGAAGGATGAGTCTCAAACAACCACTAAATGTTCGTAGGCTCCAAAATCTGCAACCACAAATGATGACTCCAAATCTACCAACTTCAGCAAAATCAGTATTAGGGAGCGCAATTCCCATAGCTCAAGTCTGAAGCCTGAATGGGTGTAAGAGGTCGGATCCAACAAGCCCAAATATGGCCGGATCGCTGGCAGCTCCATCTACTCAACAAGCCATAAGAAAGGCCGCAGTAGAGGAACCCCCATCTTAGCAACCAGAGGACGAAGAGCTATCAAATTCTAGCTCTCCCAATCTGATGAACTCAAGTGATTCAGATTAAAGTCTTCTCAAGTGGTTAAGGATCAAGATACTACCTACGTTCGGTACTATCAACTGAATCCAGAACCTGCAAATCCTTCAACAAATCCGTAAAGCACAAAGTGAGGATCGAAGGAATTTTTCTTCAACAAGTCCGCCAAAGCACAAAGCACAAGACCGAAGAAAACTATCCCAAAGTTCACACAAAGCTCAAGGCTGAACTAAGTGGATTTTGTCATCAACAAGTCCGTTATGCACAAAGCTATGGACCGATGACTTTTCGCCATCGACCTGATACAAACCTAAGGGTTTAGGTCATCGACATCTACTCCTTCAACAAACCCGCCAAAGTTATAAGCATAGGGCCGAAGGTACAAATATCACCTGACAAGTCAATAAAGACAAATCAGGTAATCCTCCATCAATGTCCGCAGCACAAAGCACAGGGCAAAAGAAATTAATATCTCAACCATCTATTGATACATCCAAGAGATCTATGAAAAAAGAAAATCTTAGTGTGACATCCAAGCAAAATTTTGGAGATCTACTAAATGGAAACCGTAGTGTGACATCCAAATAAACTTTTGGAGATCCACTAAATGAAATCCCTAGTGTGACATCTAGAACAAATATCTAGAAATCCACAGGGCCAATCAGCATACAACAAACGTGATTCGCTCTAGTCGCGTACCACATTTGTTGGGGGGCATTTGTTGACCTCAAAGACAAAAAAAAGAGAAGAGAAAAGAAAATCCACATCATACCTCTAGAATCCGCAAAACCCGCCGAAATCTCGCCGAGGTTCCGCCCAAAAATCCCGCAAAATACCTGTAGCTCAGCGCCGCTCATGTCTCGATCGGAAAATCCTGCCTAAATCCCGCGACCTGCCTCGTAGAACGATCCCGATCGTTGTTAAATACCAGGGCAAATGGAGCCTTCGGCTGCTGCTTCCACACGACCGAACTTCCGCATGACTCCTCTCCCGCTCTCTGCTTCTATTCCCGAGAGCCACGACTCACATCTTCCATTCGCTCCCGTCGTTGCTCTCCCGCTAAGACACCGACACTTCGTCCATCCCGTCGTTGCATCCCGATCCTCAGAGAGAGAGAGAGAGAGAGAGAGAGAGAGAGAGAGAGAGAGAGAGAGAGCAAGAGAGGCTTTACCTTACCTTACCGAACCAGCTCCGACGCCCGATCCCCATCTCCTCTCTTCCCCGCGACCAAGACTCAAACCCGACTCCTCCATACTCCCGATCCCCTCTGCCTTGGATCTCCCCTAGCCGGTGCCCCTCCTCCATCGGGTCGGAAGTTCCGACATTTTGATCTCAAGCAACAATAGGAGCGGCTTGCTGTGAAGGTAACTTTCTCCCTTCAGCTCGCTTCTTCGGCCAAGTCCCGTAAAACCGAGAACTGAGAGCAGTAGGGAGAGGAGGGATTTGATTTTCTTTTTAATATTATAATTAATTATAATTATTAGCATTTATAATTAATTATAATTGATTATTAATTAAGTATAATTAATTAACTAAATATAATTAATTAATGATTAATTATGATTATTTATTTAATTATAATTAATCTTTATTAATTATTTATTAGTTATAATTATAATTAATTAATTGTTAATTAATAATAATTGATTATTATTGATTAATTAATTATAATTAAATTATAATTAATGATAATTGAAAAGAAAGTGGTCCCCTCTACTCTATTACCTCGACGTTCGTGTCGGACCGGAAAACTGTCCCAAGCACGCCTTTGGTGCGCGTGGTGGGATGGGACCCCGGTGCGACACCTACGACGAGGTAGGCGAGTGACCCCTCGATTCACGTGTCAACCACGACAGCCCCGCGGAGGTATGAATTTTTCTAAACTCAAAACTTTGCTTCAACGTTCGTGGCGAACCGGAAAACCGCCCCAATCACGCCTTTGGTGCGCGTGGTGGGATGGGACCCCGGTGCGGCACCTACGGCGAGACGAGGCCGCTCATAAGTACCCCTGAGCGGGAGGAAATCAAACTGCTTTTTCAAAAATGCTTTTTTTAAAACCTCATGCACGCCTTTGGTGGCGTGGTGGGAGAAAACAAAAAAAAACCGCCGCGGTGTCTCACCAACACCAACCGTGCACGCCTTTGGTGGCGTGGCGGTAGGCGGCCTATGATTTTTTCCCCTTAACGGGGGAGATGTCGGGAGGCTGTCGAAATTTGGATTGAAAATCCAAGGACTTGAACAATTTGGAACATGGACTTGATTGAACTCAGAAGGATTACAAAGGACTTATATCTGGACTTTCGAACAAGATCTAAACAACTTAAAAAAGCAATTGAATCCAAATAAAAAAACTGTGCAAAAGGCTTAATTTGAACTTAAATCAAACTTGAATCCGACTTTGACTTGACTATGACTTGCAAGTGAGCATAAAAGACTTGGACAATTATCAAGGACTTAACTCGATCTATATGAACTTGAACTTGCGAGGTAAACTTTGACATTGAACTCAAACATGTGGACATAAACTCAATTTGAACAAGAACTTGGACTTACAAATTGACTACAAGGAACTTGATTTGGACTCAAGTGCGCTTGCACAATTTGAACTCAAATGAAATAAATTGAGTATTAACTCAAGCTTGATTTGGAAACAAAAGACTTGTTTTAAAATCTCAATGATTGTAATTTGCTCATAAACAAATAAAAGGCTTATGTGGAATCATCATGCATGTTGCCAATAACATGTGGAGTTGCAAAATCAAAGAGAGTGATCCAAGCAAGCACTCACACACGAATTCATTACAAACTTCGACATGAAATCTCTCCTTGGACAACAATAATACATTTGTATTGATCATCTCAAGTGAGATAAAATATCAATTATCATGCATATGAAAAACCACCTTACAAAATATAGAATTTACAAGCAACAAATGAGTTCCATGAACATTGAAAGGAAGCCTACAATGAGCATGGTAGGTTGTTGACAAATGTATGTATGAAGATTAGTAATGGTCGTAGTCATCCCGACAGTCAACAACAAATTTGTAGATACACGCATCGATCTCTTATAGATTATTGAGATGCAACGAGTTCAACGGGTCATTAGCAAGCACAAATGGGGGAAATGTGGTAAACACAACAAATTACCCAGGGACCTACCATGAAAGCAGACATATCTATCTCCATCAAGAAGGAGAATCAGATATGTAACGAACACAACCTTCTTACAAACAGAGATCAAATTGAAAGGATAACCACATGCTTACAATCAATCAATAGCATAGAGTTCTTAAGGAATTTTGGGAGATATTCAAGCTAATCAAAATGCAAAGGAGCGAATGCTTCTAACACCTACAAGAGATTACAACTAACCAAAGTGGATGTAGTAGTACCTTGCAGTTCAAATGTAAGCAAGAATTATGAATCTATTACAACCAGATGCATTGAACTCAACGAGTAAAGAAAAAAAGAGGGAAGGTGGAATCCGGCAAATGCAAGTTCCTACGAGTTTTTATAAGAGATCCGGTATAAACATTAAGTGACATCTACGAGCAAATACATAAGGCTTTCAGCAAATACGAGCTCCTACGGGTTAAAGCAGGAGATTCGTTAGTGCACTACGATCCGCCTGCTGAAAGCAACAAATAGTGCACGATAGTCTACCTGTACAGAGCAGCAAACAACTGATCCAGAAGCTGCTACGCCACGCCACCGGATCTGCAACATTCGTACAAGCAGACAGAAGGCGTCCACAACTACAACGCCACGCCATCGGATCCGCAACTTCTATGCAAGCGGACAAAAGGCGTCTACGAATACTTTCAAAATATCCTCGCACATGCACTGTAGTTTGTACGCACTTAGGTACATTAAAAGAGGGTATACAATCAACACCCGCATGGGCCCCGGCGTGCGTGTTATAGAAATACACGTGACGTCTAGGGATGCTGCGCAGGTTATCAAATTTTGAACCCGATCTTCCTTATCAGGTAAAAAGGAGTGAACAGGGTTCAACTATACAATGCCCCCAAACACCCGCATGGGCCCCGATAAACGTGTTATTGGTACACACGTGACGTCTAGGGATGCTGCGCGGGTTGACAAGTGAATTCTAGTTCGAAACCGATCCTTCTATACGGGTCAATAGAAGTCGACAGTGTTCGAACCAACAAACAAATATACGGTTGTGGCAACCGTCATATTTGTCTTAATATATTCATATTAGGCCTTCAAGGCCTATAACAATAAGAATTCGCTATCAAGGGCATAAAGCCTACGAAACCCGATCTTCTGTCGACAGCCAGACAGAGTCGACAAGGTTCAAGCTTTAAATGGAAATGACCCCAAACACCCCGATGATGGCCGTGTTGATTGCTTATCTCAACTGGAGGGGTTCACAAATAATTTCCAATGTCATCCAAAGCTCCACAAAGTCCAAAATCCAAAAAATCTCAAAATCCCAAAATCCCAAAAATATTTAAAATTGAAATAAACTATCAATCGCTTAAAGCAAAATCCATTCACCCTAATTTGTCGGGGTGGACAAATCAAAATTTACTTCAGCTCACAAAAGAGCTAAATACCTAGTCAAAAATATCACTAGGATCCATTCTCAAACAATCTACTGCCAGTAAGGACGTGGTACGTGTCCTCTAACCGGCGGTTCGCCGCCAAATGGCACCGCAGGATAAACGGTTATGACCCGGGGCCCCCTGAACCGAGTGGTTTTGCCGCCAAATGGCACCACGAAATACCGGTTATGGCCAGCGCCGTTACGTTCCTTATTGGCATCAAATCCTTGAGATATGAATCAATAGGATATGATCGATAGGGTACAAAGCCCTCTGTAAGCTAAGGTGGATTCAAATTTTGTCCCCTTAGGCAAACATTCAACCTCGGTCTACAAGGTCCCCTTGGACGAAGCAACCCATTGCTGCTGACAAGGATCCTTCTGTCAGGTTGGGTCGACTACCTCCTCTGACTAAGTAGACCAGGGACCATGATGGCCCGGGACGACGGAACCATGGGATCTTGATCGGGTCTATCATCCATTCCCCCACCATCCGGTTTAAGTGTAAGATGGTGAAATTTCTATTTTAAATATCAAAATTTCTCAAATATCTCAGTTCTCCAACATTCAAACTTTCCAAGCTTTCCAAATTCCCAAATTCTCTAACTATTTTCAAACCCAATTTTCAAATTCTAAATCTATGCTGCTACTATAGCCAGATAACACGTATCTCTACGTATCTGATCGATGACTAGCCTTAATCGAAAGTTCTCTCTCGTTATCGGGAGGGGTAATTAACTATAGGGGCTTGCGCCTATAGGAAACCAGAACTCAGATCATAAAGTCCTCACAAAATGAGGGCGAAATCTCTGGGTAGTGTCTTATCTACAAACTCATCTGCCTTCCAAAATTTACCCCGGAACATATTCTTTTAAAACTCCCCTCGCCGAATAAAAAGAAAAAGCGCGGCGGGGAGGCTGGGGCCGAATTTTCGGAGCCCACAAAACCGATAGTCCAGGCCGATATAAATATCGTCCCGGACGATGTTACCAAAAACAGTAAACTCTAGGGAACAGTCAGAAAATCTTCCAAGGTGCGTGTGTGCAAAGTTACATAGCTTCAGGAGCCACACCAATTACAAAAGACTCAAGAAAGGAAAAATGTTACAAACTGACTCAGACCTAGTCTACCCACTTTTGAGCTGATTCCAAATTGCAGTCTGATCTTGTGGACTTGAAATGGCAGTAGATAAGGCAGTCGTAGAGAAATAAGAGTGTTTACTATCATCAAAATCATAATTCATGAAAACATATCCGCAACATGCTACGGCGGTCTGGCACACTTGAGATTGAACTCTTGCCTTAAATATCATAGAGCATAGTTGAACCATTGACTTCAAAAGTAGCCTTTACCATTAACTTCAAAAGTAGCCTTTAGAAATGACATTTTAATGCCTTAGAAGAGAAATCCAATAAAAGAAGAGTTGGTTGCAGGCAAAAGGTTGATGCATTTGATCTATTCCTTAAAAAAAAATTCCCTATTTTTATATATTTAAGATTTATGTCATGGTTATTCGATAAGTTTTACGCTAAATATTGGCTACCTAATGCAATTATCAACTTTTCTCATCCAGGGCTTCAGACCTGCAATGACTGTGTTAAAAGACTAGAGAGGAGTTGAAGGAAAACTTGAATTATGGAGGTCAACCTTAGAGTCTAAAGGTTTTCGTTTGAGTAAATCCAAAACCGAATACATGGAGCACTATGATGCGCCAACACACCTCTTGAAGAGAGAATGCAGTGTCGGACACGGACACGGACACGTGCCCGACACGGCTGGGACACGTGTCTGACACGACTGGGACACTTGTCGAACACGACAGACACATGTCCGATTAAAATAATGTTTAAATTTAATCTGACACGGCTGGGACACATGTCGGACACGGTTGGGACACGTGTAGGACACGGCTGGGGCTCATTTGTCCTAATTTTTTATAATAAAATTATTTTAATTATAAATAGATGATATCCAATGAACTATTATGAGAGAGAACTAGAGAAGTTTAGAAGTAAATATATATGTTCTTTGTGATTTAGATTAGAGGATAAAGAAATATTATGGGAGAGAACTAACGAACTAGGGAAGTAAATATATACAAAGAAGAACCAACTTTCATTATATGATATCCAATGAACTATTTCAAATCTTTCTCTTGATGAAACAGAGTTGGAAGCAATGATATTCAATGATGATGATATTGAAGGCCAAAAACAAATCTCTGAAGCTAATCCTATTAGTTGAAGTTTGAATGTTTGATGTTATAGCAAGTGGTTATTTGCTTATATTTTTGTGGATGTACTAGATATTTTTGTGGTTGTACTATATATGTAGGATGTTGGTGTTGTAGTCGAGAGGATAGAATGAGAGCAGATATATTTTTGAAGTATAGTGGTGTTGTAGCCGAGATGGGCATATTAAAGTATAGTTAGAGCAGAGGAAGTCAAATTATGTCCATAGTGGTTGTGGTTGTGGGAATAGCACGATATTCAACTTTGGTAAAGGATTGTGCCATGTTGGATTGGTTTTTTACACACCATGATATCAGTATTTTGCTTAAGGGACAACAACTTGTAGTTGATTTGCGATCATGAGGATCGCCAACCTAGTCGGAGTTAATGAATGCTTCGAGTTAAAGTTGGTTACGTTAGATTGGAAGGCCATAAGGAGTTGTACCGTTGATGTATCAAAACAGATTTTTTGAGCATTTGAAAGTGAAGATTGAGGGGCTTGTGCATGTGTTGGCACACCCTGTTCATTGCAAATGAGAGGTTTGCCTTTATGATGGTGAGATACTATAGGAAGCCTACCTGATGACAATAAAACACTGTCGGTGAACTCAATAGCAGGATTCTTTATGATTAGTCTTTGGTAGAAGTGGGGTTCATTGAGATGTAGACCATAAGTGCTTGGCAAAGCCTAAAGGTCAAGAAAGTATGAGGGTGATCCTAGATTTTTCATATGAAAGGTAAAGTGGTTGTTGTTGAGAAGGTCCAAAATAGCGTTGGAGTTGTTACTAACCAATAGGATATTGTTCACATAAAGTAAAATTACATGGTGATGTTGTTGCATTTGTAGTGCAAAAGGGAGGTATTGGCCATGCTAAAGGTGAAGTCTAGTTGTTGGAGATTGCCAGAGAAAGTTGCAAACCACTAATTGGGAGCTTTTTTGAAACCTTAAATGGCCTTCTTGAGAAGACAAATAGGGCTCATATATGTCTCGTCGAGTTAATAGTGGATGACATCAAGAAAATAATTGATACAAAATATAAATAAGACTCTTAGCTGGGAAAACAGCTAACTCAAGAAGGATCCACTAACTGTTGAGAGAAAACAACTTCTTGCGCATTGTATTATTCCAGCTTGCCATGGTTTTCCCAAGCACCATTTCTGATTTTTTGCAATTCAACAAAATTTCCCACTCTTTCTAATACCACCAGAGTAAAAACAATAATAATGATAATATTATTAAACTAACGAAGTAGCCAAAGGCTTCTTGCTGATCTTGTCCAATTTTATGGTTCAGGAATTACTGCAGTTTCCCTCTCCTTTGGCTAGATATGACGGGACACAGACAGAAGTAGCTAGATATGAACTGGATTGCAAATTCCAGCAATCTAAAACGGAATTTGCTGAGATCTTGCATTTTTCATTCTAAAACGGAATTTGCCGCAGCTATAACTGATGGAAATGAGTCTAATGGTTCAAAAAGAACGTGAGCTAGCTTTCCACAAGGACACGGAAGCTATTCCGGTGCAAGTTCCTTCCACTTCCCAATCTCCAGCAACTGTTTTCCCTGGCCTATAAAACTCAACTGTATGTAATGTAAAGCTTCCTTTGTGGATTCTCTAGGAAAAGTCTTCAACAGCCAGCTGCTCCTACAGGAAAAACAATGAACAAAGTTATGCAGCTCATCTTGATCTGTTGGTTGAGAGTTTTGACTATCAATCAAACAGTTTTGGATTCAAAACTTACGTACCCGATGTGTATTACTTTGACTTAATTTGCTCAACAGTCCTAAAAAAAATGAACAAAGTTACTGATATTTTTGCTTCAACTATGGCATTTTTACTTCCATGATGCTGTCTACTGAGAAGTTCTTACTGAACATAAAAACCAACCTTTAAAAAGCTTAATTTGGATTATCTTCAGCAATTCTCCTCCCAATTTCTTGCAAGAGATCCACCTCCTCTTGACTGAATGGAGTTGCCCTTCTATTGGTTGTTGAGTTAGGATACTTCTCCTTTGGTCAAAGAATTCAGAATGCGCTACAGCACCTAGCTGCCACCTAGGACCGCAGGGTACAACCACCCGATTTTAAATTCTATCCGTTAGAATTCTGCAGCAGTCCACCTTGGGAAACCCCCGGAGATTTTTTCCAGATTGTTGAAATCAATTTCGACAGAATCTTGGACTCCACTGTGATCTCCAACCTCTGAAATACTTTTTCTTGCTGCTGTTTTTGGATTTTCTGCTACAAAGAACTGTGAAGAAACCCACTTGCAATGGTTTCAGCAATGCCAAGATAGTTGAGGCGAAATTGTAGAAGCTTTGGTGATCAATTGTGGTCTATTCATAGCCAGGTTATCCCCTTTTTTAAAACCTGCATTTTGTTTGAGTAATTTGTATGAAGATGTTTGCGGATAACTTTGTTGGTCTCCTACTCTTATTTCTCATTGGTTTTTTCATAGTTCCACCCTTCCATTTAGAATATTCTGGCACTATTGGTACAAAATAATAGCATAATATCTTATCCACATTCTTAACATTTCTGTATTATCCATGCATTTTAAGTGGCTGAAATCCCTCATTTATATCCTCACTTGATGGCCTGATCGAGATTTTAATTGACTTCTGGGAGGAATTGGAGTTGTTTTCTTTGTTCCCTTTGCTTCTATTAATTTTGAGATTGGTTTAATGGCTTTAGAGGATTGAATTGATTTAGAATACTTTGGAATAAATTGTTTAGCATCTTTATAAATTTGTACTTCACTCCATTATTGATATTCTTGATGTATTGTTGCAGAGTGGAGGGAATGATGCTATATCCGTGAAACTATAGTCATCCTAGGATAATTTTGGAGGCGTCAGAGTTAATTACGTGAAACTTCGTGTTTGTATAAAGCTTTTTGAATCTAAAGAGCAAGATCAAGGATCCTAAAGTCGATCAAGGATCCTAAAGTCATCTGTTCTTGCTCACCGAAGCCTTGCACCAACATCGTATGTTGCTCGAAGCGCTAGATATCAAGGGACAAATATCTAAATTCTTGCTGACTCATGAGATTCACCAAAGACCTTGGGTCAATGAGAATATGATTCACAAAAATTCTGTTTCTCTTCTTCGTAATATAAAGTGAACAATTATGTTCATAAGTTCCAGTAAGGAATCTACATATAATATAATGAGTAGAATATTCTAGTCATGAAGCACTTCAATCAAACATTGCTCCATGGAATGTGCGCTTTGTATTGCTTCGAATTTTAGAGATTCCAAACTCCAAAAGGTCTTTTGACATGAGGAGAGTTTCATATATGTTGAGATGTGGCGTGGGATCTTTCATAAATGTAAAATGATATTATCTTCATCCCTTAATTGAGGTCAATTCCTTCTTGTAATACTTTGGGATATCATCTTCGTTGCTCATTGTATTATTGTTTTGGTCTTTATTTGACAGACCCTTCTTTTGTGGTGGTGGTAGTACTTTGCACACCTTAATTTAACTTTAAGCACTTCCTTTAGATTTCTTTGATAAAGAAGGATCTTCTAAATCAATTTCTTTGACAATCAGATGATTAGATATTTGAAGCTTTGGTGTCACTTCTTAATTTTAAATGCGCCATCTTTGATGCATTGGGGACTCCAAACAATTTTTATCAGAAAAGTATAAATCTTATTTGGAGGTGTCATTTGCTGCAACACTATGAGGCAAGACTATGTACCTTCAGGGGTTTCTTTTTCATTTGGAGAAGAAGATCTATGAGAGGCAAGACTATGTTGGAGTCATGTGATATATGTCATTGTTACTGCCAACCCTCTGCTACAGGCTTGAGAGTTAATTCATTGTGAAATGAACTAGAATGTGGAAATGACTCAACAAGTTTCAATCAAGAGTAACTCTTTATATTCTTCTCATGATGGATTTATTTTGAGCTTGGCCATAAACCTTGTAGGCCTAATAGGATGCCTTGCAGGTTGATGGTAGTCCTCTTAATTGTTAATAACTTTTGCATGATGGATTTCTTCTTTTTTTATTTTGTTTGTTAGGTTAGTCTTTTGGCGTTTTTTTTTTCTTGGCAAAATCTGATTATACTCTCCCTGTATTGGGACGAATTTGGCTGGCTAGGTTGTTTGTTATATGGCAGCACTTTGGAAATGGAAGTACTTAGACTAGGGGTGCAAACGAGTTGAGTCGAGCTCGAGTCAGGGCGTGTTCGAGTCGAGCTTGACTTTCAAAGACCAAGCTCGAGCTCGAGTTGAGCTCAAAATCCGAGCTCGAGCTCGACTCGTCTTCTTGTCGAGCTCCGATGTCGAGATCGAGATCCATCCGCTGGTTGTAGCGTCCGTCCTCAAGCTCTTCGTCGTCGTTGCTTCTACCGCCAAGATCATCGTCATGCTCGCGTCGGGAATCAAGCCGTTCGACTCCAAGACGGATCACAGTCCCACAGGAGAAGGGCCTTGGCCACCGAGGCTACGACAGAGGCGGTGTGCGAGGCAGAGGAATCGGAAACATTAGTGCCGAGCACATCGACGAGGAATCCGGCGATGCCTCTACAAATGCAGCTGTATATCTCAAAGATCTCAATGATGACACAATTCATCGCCTCAAGGATTAGCCCCACCTCCATTCCGTCAGCATATGGCCGGATCTGCATTAACAGCTCAAGCAGATCTTGCATCTTCACCAACATCTCGAGATCACCTTCGATTGAATTGACGGAGAAGGAGGAAGAGAGGATGGAGCGGTAAACGAGCTCGTCGAGCTCTCATCGTCGTCCCGTCGAGCTCATCGAGCTCTCTTCCTTCTCCCGTCGTCCCGGTGGCCTCGTCGAGCTCGTCCCTTCATCTGCCTTCGAGATCATCCTCAAGATCAAAATTTTCCGCTATTGAGATCGTCGTCGAGCTCGTCCAGTCGTCTGCCGTCGAGATCATCGTCAAGCTCAAAATTTTCTGCTTTTGTGTCCGTCGTCAAGCTCGTCCCACAGTCTGCCGTCGAGATCGTCGTCGAGCTCGCAACTTTGATTTCCCGCTCGAGACATTGATTTCCCGCTCGCAACTTTGATTTCCCGCTCGAGACATCGATTTCCCGCTTCGTGTTTGCAACTTTGCATTTCCTTCCTGCAAGTAAAGCCGTCGAGCTGCTCGACGAGCTAACGAGTCGAGCAGCAGCCTGTTCGAGCTCGAGCTCGATAAGCTGTCGAGCTCGAAATCGTGTTCGAGCTCGACTCGCGAGCTCGATAAGCTCGGCTCGTCGAGCCTGTTACCGAGTCGAGCCCGAGCCGGCTCGCGAGTCGGCTTGACTCGTTTGCACCCCTAACTTAGACATTGGCTTCCTATCAATTTAAGCACTAGAGACTTCCAACAAATATTAGGAATGCCCTCAAGCTATTTTAACTTTTTTTGTAGTTTTCTTTGAGACTATCACCTCCTATTCTTTGCCTCGAATTTCCTTTGCTCATTCTAGTTCTTTTGGCTTTAGAGGAATAAGAGGATGTAATTACTTTCACCGACTCCTTAGGGTTCACTAAAATACTCCATCCTTGTATGTCTTTTCTAGTAAATCCTAGAAAATATAATAATCTTCACTGGAATGGCTGAGCACCCAGTCACATGAATAGTAGTTTCCATTATCTGTTTTTGATCAACTTCTTTGGCTCTTTTTTATTTTGTAACTACTGAACAATTCTGTATTCTCAAGAAAATAATTTCGCACGTAGCCTCTCCAAAATGAATATTATTTATTCCTTTTGTCCTTGAGGGATGTGAAATTGCTGCCATGATTCCCTATTGATTTGGAATGTTTATCGCCAATAGAAACATGTCTGGGTTTATCATTTTTTTTTCCATGTATCAAGTTTAATAGGGATTTAACTATAACACTATTCGGTTGCTTCCCTTTATGAATGTTTCAAGTAAAAGTGGGTTATTTTCTTTTATTAACTTTGTAGGAGATAATTGTACCTTTTTTGGCATCCAATGCTTTGTTCTACCTGGAATCTTCTAAATGATTTTTCCAATTTCTCAGATTTGGCCACTCATTTGCTCTTGGAATGTTGTGATTAAAGCTTTGTGTAAATATAAAGCATTCGGCCATCAATATTAGTCATAAACAGTTGAACTACATGTCCCTCTTCTATCTATCATTCACATTTCATACTCAAATTGTGTCATTGAGTAACATACTTTGTCACCGATTCATCTCTTTTGCATTTTCAATGGCTAAGTCAATGATAGTTTTATTATTGCGTTAGAAAACCTTTGAGTGCCTTGATTTTTTCATTGATAAGAGTTTTCATTTGGGTTGTAGTCATTACTTCTTATGTACTTAGATTTTCTTGAGTGAGAGGTTGAGTTGCTTTTGACCTCTTTTAGATGGTTTGAACTGAAGAAGTCTGAGACACAAGATTGTGCATCGCTGTCCATCTGTTGAATTTTCTTGGCGCATACATCAATTTGACGACTCCAACGTGTTCTCCACGGTTCATTATCTGAAATTATATATATACAACAACTTCCAGGGTTTCAGGATGCAATTCACCCAACATATGTATGTTTGTATGTTGGCTGAAAAAGGCTCTCTATGGCCTCAAATAATCGCTTCGTGAATGGTATGCCAAACTGTCTAGTCGACACCTACAGGACTTTGGTTTTCAAATTAGTGCAGCTGATCTATCCTTGCTAACATATAAATCAGGTCCTGCTATCTTGTATATCCTCATTTCGCAGATGATATTTTGCTTACTGAAAATACACCCACGAACTAGACAGGCTTCTCTCAAACCTACACACAAGATTTTTGATGCGCAATTTAGGCTTGTTGGTTCAGTTTTTAACCATCCAAGCAGTCCCTACTTCCTATGGAATTTATTTGAATCAGCATCAGTATGCCCATATGATTCTCGAAAGAGCTGGCATGCAAAATTCAATATCAGTTTCTACTCCAACTTCCTGCAAATCAACTCTCACAGCTGATTCCAATGCTGTTTTCTCTAATCCACAACTCCATCGCTAATTAGAAGGATCATTGCAATACCCCAGTGTCAACCTGCCAGACATCCAATTTGCTGTTCATCAGATCTGCCAACAGATGCATCATCCACTTAACTGTCATTTTGATGCTCTCAAACATCTAATTCGCTATATTCAGGGAACCTCTACCAGTGGCTTGCCCTTATACAAAGATTCTCTCACCTTACACAGTCATGTTGATTCGGACTTGGCTAGCAACTCCAATGACCGAAAATCAATGTCCGGCTATTGTAACTTCCTGAGTAAGTCTCTCATCTCTTGGCAAGTTAAAAGCAATCTACTGTTGCTCGGTCCTCCACCGAAGCTGAGTATAGAGCTTTAGCCATAGCAGCTTCTTAAGTCATTTGGCTAAGACGACTTCTAGCTGACTTTCATCTGCTGCAACCTTCTCTCACTATCCTTTATTGTGATAACACATCTGCCATTATTCTAGCAAACAATCTAATCTTTTATGCGTGAACAAAACATATTGAAGTTGGTTGTCATTTCATTCGGGAATGCATTGAAGCCAAGCATCTCTCCGTTCATCACATCAACACTCATGATCAGCTGGCTGATATCTTCACAAAGTATCTTCCCATTCAGAGGTTCAAAGCACTTTCTAGCAAATTGACCACTGTTGTTGCACCATCAGTTTGAGGGGGCTGTAAATAGCAATGCTCTACCTCAATACCGTAGATTTCAAAAGCAGCAATCGGTTACAACTGCATCCAGGCCCTCCACGTATCATGAGACCTGCATCAGGACCACAGCTTAATGACAAACTCTGCTAAAGCAATTATTCTCTTGTAATCCTTTGTCTATATAAATACTGAAACTCACTGTAATACGGTAGATAAAGAAATACAGTATTATGCTCACCTGCACTGCTTTGAACTCGGTAGTATTTCTTAAGCTTGGAGGTTAACACCTATATCATATATTTGCATGATTACTTCTTTCAGGTTTTCTGCTTCTTGGTGGTTGTGAGTTTCTCTGCCTGTTCATTATGTGAAATCTGAGTTCCAAATCTGCAGCATAAAAGGTACTGTTCAACCATGAGAGACCATCAGGAACTGATCAATATTTTTTTGTCAAGCTATTTAAAGTTCTTAAAGGTATTGAAATTTATATGATTTAGCCTATTCTTTTATTTATTTATTTTCTTCCATGTGATGAATGATAGTGAAAGCTGGTTCTTCCAGCTATTTTCCGAATTGTAGAAGTTAGGTGCCTTTTTTGTATTTTGCTTGTTTTTCTCCATGAATAGAATATTTTCTAGAGTTTTGGAAAGAACCAGAACTACAATATGGCTTAGCGCACCCATTGATTGATGTGACTAATAACATATCATATAATTCTAATTGAGCATCTCTTTGGAAATATAAATGAGAAGTTAAAGCTGCAGAGAAAATAGTTAGAAGATATGAAATCTTATTAGGTGTAATAATAATAATAATAATAATAGTTTGTATTATTATAAATTTATTTATTAGAAGATAAAATGAAGTCTTTGGCGCTTTGGATATATTTAATGAATGAGAAGTTAAAATTATTATTAAAGAATAAGGAAGAAAAATTAGTTCACTTAAGATTTGTGCAGAATATGTTTACAACCTTATTCAATATTGGCATGAATGAATATAAAATGAAGATTTATAATGTCAAATAATTAGGATAAAACTAATGATGATGGTGATACTGATGATCAGGATTAGCTAGGCTATATTTTAATTAAAGCATTAATTAATTAGCCTGCTGGAAGATTCAGCTATACATTAACAGGGATTAACAAAATCATTTTTCATGAATGATTAAATGGTATTTTCCCTTGTTTGAATTCCTTCAAATAAAATAACCTCTTAGTATTCATTAAAATTATCAATTGATTTTTTATTACTAACTAATGATTAATTAGGGTTTCATTGGCTTAATCAAATATAAATTGGGCTAATTAAACATGGATGACTTAATTAATAGATTCTTAAATCTATGTAATTAATTATCAATTAGAGATTGGCTAAAGTCTACCATGTTTTAATACTTGCTACTAAAGTAGTATATATATTAAATAGGTTCCCTAAGACTCTTAATCAAAAGAAAAAATCTGCATTCTTTCATTACATTTTTGTCCCTTAGATTTTTTTTTTCTCAACCATCAATCAATGAGTTAAGAAATTCGTGGCAACTTTAGCACCTTATTTTTTTTCAATTATTCGCAGGTACAAGTTGCTTTTCTTTGCACCAACTCTCTCCCAGCATCCAAGATTTTAGGTAAGCATGCATAACTTGAATTTTCTTACATATTTGACTGATTATGATTCATTTATTCATATGCAACACAAATGAATAGCAAAAGTACAATTATAGCCTTCAGAGGTCCTCTGAAAAAGAAAAAAATTACATCAGAATATTCTAATTAAAATTTAATCGAGATGAGCTTCATTGTCATTGAATCTAAGCTCATATTGATTTTTGTACTAATTTTAGAATATATCTAGAGATAATTAAGCTTATCATGATTGGACTTGGATCAAGAAACACAAACACAAATTTTTTCCACTTGTCCCCACAATATAGTCCCTCACAAATTTCATGACAAGCCTTATATATTCATATAAAAGAAATTGAAGGAGTAGTGGAAGAAAAAAAGGCCATCTGGATGGCATAATGCGTGGAAACTGGAAAGTTAGAAAATTCTGGGAGCCACTGGGAGAATTTTAAAGCTGGAAGGAGAAGGTGTGGCATGGGCCCCTGCACCGCAACTCCATCAATTCATTTAATCTTTTTATATTATCATATGTGTTAGCAGTTAGCATATATGATAGAGATTTACTCATAACAGTCTTTGATCCAATTAGGAGAGTAAATGTATTAGATCCGGCCTATTTAATAAAAGATAAAGATAGCCTTAGGCTTTATTTCGGACAACTTTCTTACTGCTTTTTGAAACAGCTTTTTAGTACAAAAATTTCTGGAACTCGAAACTTTATGCACTATAAAACTGCTTTAGAAAGCCTTAAAAAAACTTGATTAGAAAGTATTAGATTTGAATGAGAATTTGACTCTTGATAAGGCACAATAGAGAAAAATGATTCATGCAGCAAATCGCATGTAGTGTGATAAAGACTCAATTCAATAACAATAATTATAATATTTTATAGATATCACAAAGTTTTTGATTTGCGCACAGCAGCGTCCTTAACAAATTCAATCAGTTTGCCTCCCTTCCTAACACCTCCTTCCATGATGAGATATAAAGGAAGGGGGGGGATGAGGCACGTGAGGGTGGCGTGGATTGCTCAGCACGGGGTTTTATTGTTTATAGTAAGTGGCCAGGTTGGCCATTTTGACCACATCTAAAGCTTATTATAGGCTAGCTTTGGTGATTTAGCACACTATAGACACTGTGATCGATCATGTGTGTGGTAATTTTTAGGATTGCTAGCATTACTATAATGACCCAAAGATTGTCTTCCTCTGTATTTTAAGGAGGATATCATATTGTCTATGAGTTTTTTTTTTTCATTAATATATTTTTTATATGTTATTATTAAGTTGTGAAATTTTACTTTGGCGGGGAGATCTGTAATGCTTTATGGTGCAGAATGTTGGTCATTAAAAGAGAAGCATAATATTAAGTTATTGTGCAGAGATGAGGATGCTTAGATGGATGAGTGGCTTTGCACTCTGAGACAGTTTGTAATGAGTACATACGTAAAAAGGTTGGAGTAGATCCAATGGCGGATAAGATTAGAGAGAGTTACCTAGATGGTTTGGTCATATAAAAAGTCGGCCTTCCTATGACTTGATTAGGAGAGTAGATGTATTATATATGATCTATGTTAAGAAAGGTAGAGGTAGACCTAAAAAGACTGGGTTAGAAAGTATTAGAAATAATCTTTTCTTATTAGATTTAAATGAGAATTTGACTGTTAATATGACACAATGGAGGAAAATGATTCATGTAGCTGACAATGGGATAAAAATTTGATATTATTGTTGTTGTTATTATTATTAAACTATGAAGTCTAATTTTGTTTATATGAAGAAACACATTTTGTAGACTCAATTGTGCAATCATAGATTTGTTTTATGTGATATAAGAGCTGTAAACCTTTATAGAAGAAGTTATAGTGAAATCTGTAACAGCAGCAGCAGAATTTAATCATTATGTGTAAAATTTTTAGGTGTTTTTGTGATTTGATTTTGGTGATTTGAATTAGGTATCACCTAATTCTGAAGAAATATAAATTAACAGGATGAGTGATAAAGATTTGGCAAGAGTTAGTTTGAAAGTTAGCTTGAAATTGATCATTTTTTATTGGGTTTGAAGTTGGTTCAAATTGAAATAAAAATGGTTTATTTCTGATTAAGATTGGTGCTCAAACTTATACAATATTATCACTGAATTCAACCTTTGAAGATTCTTACATGGTATGTGTTAAAAGTTGGGATTAAGGTTTCGTTTGAGACGGCTTTTTTACTGCTTCTCTAAGCAATTTTTTAGTATTAAAATTTTAATTTTTGAACTAGAAAGTTGTTTTAAGTAGTGAGAAAGTCATCCCAAACGAGGCCTATGATGGCATGACTTCTTCATCTCTTATGAATTATATTTCTGTTCTTATAAATATGATATTAAAGGAATCGAAAAATTTAATCAAAGGAATGATTCACAAATATATATGCCTATGGGCATCAGCAAGTTTTTTGTAAATATTATGACTTCGTTTGGGACGGCTTTCTTCTGCTTTATAAAAAATTATTTTAAGAAGCAGTAAGAAAGCCGCCCCAAATGAAATGTATGTTGGTGTTATTATGACAAATAATATATAAAAAAAAAATTTAGTGCTAAAAATAAATCTAATCTATGTTATTAATTTTAAAAATATTTCTCAAAAGTTGAATCCTTGATTTTTAATTCTCAATAAGTCAAAATTTGTCATAATCACCAGATTTCCACAATCCCAATGATTTGACAGTAAATTGATAATACGGTAAGCTAAATTCACTTCACATTTTAACTCCCAGCTCCCATTCAACTGTTCACAGACTCCGAGATTAGAGTCTCCATTACTTAATTCTTGGATTAGTCAGCTCTTAAACTAATTAATTAACAAGTAATTAGGAACATAGCCATACAAGCCGAGGTGATTAAAAAGATAATTAAGAAAATAGCGATCATTGCGGCGACAAATACAGAAGCCATGGCGGATGTTCTGGATGCTTTAGAATGCACATGCTTGTCTGTGTGGCCTTGTGCACATAAATTAATTAGTTTTAACAAAGTTGTTAATTAATGTTAATTAATGATTAAATCTTGGATTAGATCTCCATTTGCGCTGCTTTTGTACCCATCTGGAATCAAAGAAGGCATGCCATGAGATTAATTAATTAATCCTCCATTGTTAAATCTCAGATTTGATGTGTTTTTAGATCAAAGCAGAGAGATGGGGCTCTTTAGGTTGAGAGCTGTCCTGAAATGGTTGGGACAGCAAGTGATTCTCATGATCCAAAGTCATGATTTAACTCTGTTATGTCATAAAAGTTGGTGGCATTTCATATGGATTGATTATTTGCTCTTTAATTATCATTAATATTTTATTAGTTTAATATTTCAAGTCAAATTACTAATTAACAAGATGTTAATCAATGTAATTATCATAATAATGTTTTAATTGTTAACTTTTATGTTGATCCACAATGTTCTATTATCAATTTTAAATGCAAGCCCAAAATAGAGCCCAGAGTCAAGCCCAATTACAAGCATAATTTGGGACAAGGAGCATGAGATTACATAGAGATTATAATGAAAATTATTTTTAAAAAGTTAGGATAATGAAGTTGAATATGATATTTTAAATTATCAAGCTTGAGATCACTTAGGCTTAGTTTGGGGTAGTTTTTTTGTTATGCTTTATAAAACGGCTTTTTAGTACAAAAATTTCTAATTTATGAAATGTTTGTACTAAAAAGCTGTTTTAGAAAGCAGCAAAAAAGCTGTCCCAAAGAAGCCTTAGTTCAGAAGGTGGTTGACACAATTCATATGTGAGAAGCTCTGTTAGCAGCCATAAATTTTCTCTTTTATACAGAATTTTGTGACATCAAATCAGTACAAGAAAGCAAAATCAATATGATAGATATAAAAAAAATGTCGGAAGTACATTTCATAGAGATATAAGTAATAAAGTTTTCGTTTTAGATTGCTTTCTTACTGCTTTAAGAAGCAGTAAGAAACTTGTCACAAACAAAGCCATAAGCTTTCTAAAGCAGTTTTACAGTACAAAAATTTCCAATTAAACAAATGAAGCAATAAGAAAGTTATCCAAATGAAGCCTCAATGCAGCATACAATTGATCAAGAACACGATTGAGTTTACGACGCAAATTCGATGTGCTGTATTTATTGCAGAGTTAACCATTTTTAATCCTTAGAACTGTTTCATAATCCAAACAATTAAGAAATTAAGCATCACATTAAACGGAAAATTACATTTTTGAAAAAGAAAAGAAAAAAAAAAGAAAGAGATCACTATTTGCATTATGATTGCTGATTGCTGGCTACTTGCAAAGCAACAAAGCTAAACACATGGACAATTTCCTTATTGGCCACCACCATCTCGTCGTTATCGCTAATTGTCTTATGCTATGTTCATGATTCCTATCATCTTGTTGAGATCGGTACATTTTATAAGTTAATGGCTATATAAATATATTATGAAACTTCTCATATACATTTCCTTCTCATTACAATTTTTATCAAAATAAATTTTTATGATATTGGATTTATTTTCATTGAGCTTGATGATAATCAATGATTTTGCTTTGAGATTGGTGTAATGTGAAATTTTCATATACAATATTAAGTTTTGTTTGGGATAGCTTTTGACCACTGTTTTTTTTGCTGCTTTCAAATTTTTTTTTTTGCTAGAAAAATTAGGGGTGTCAATTTCGGGTCACGGGTCGGGTTCGAGTCGAACGCGAAACTGACCCAGCACTATTCCGGTCAACCCGAACTCGACCCATTTTTAAAAACAAGACAGTTTCCTGGATCCGAACCTGACCCGCTTCGGGTCCGGGTCAACCCGAACCAACCCGAATGACCCGTTTTTAAGAAAAAAATTGCTAATTTTCGGGTCAAAACGGGTCAATCTCCTCTTTTCGAGTCAAAACCGGGTCAAAATCGGGTCAATCTCGGGTTTGCCTGGTCAAAATCCGATTTTCGGGTCAAAATCGGGTCAATTTCGGGTCAAAGGATTAACCCGACCCGATTTTTGAAACGGCTCGAAATGTTGAACCCGAACCCGACCCGTTTCAGGTTCGGGTTGACCCTAACCCAAAATTTTCGGGTCGGGTTCAAGTCGGGTTTTCGGGTTGTGTCAAATATTGACACCCCTAGGAAAAATGTTGTAGAAAGTAATAAGAAAACTACCACAAATGAAACACGTAGTCATAGAGTTTATATCGAGTTTTCTTTATATAATTGTTAATTAAAATTTATATTTTACTCTTTTCAAAAGGATATTTAACAACTTCAAAATTGATCTTCATTAAGGTTTCGTTTGGAACAGCTTTCTTATTGCTTTATAAGCAGTTTTTTAATATAAAATTTTTAATTTTTGTACTAAAAAGCTGCTTTAAGAAGCAGTATGAAAGTTGTCCCAAACGAAACTTAATTTTTGTAAAATTCTCTCCCTATGCTTCACCAAAAAAAAACTAGAATTTTTTAATAAAAATAATTTTTGGGATTATTAAATTTGTTTAAAAATAGAATTTATACTAAATTCATTTTAAAATAAAACAAATTCAATAATGAATATGAGGCTCCCTCCTCGGAATTTCCCTCCTTTGTGGTTAAGGTGGAAAAATACAAATTTGCCTCCATTTTGCATATAGCGCTAAGTTTCCCTCCTCTTGAAATTTTGGGGATAAAGTTAGCCTTATCAATGTAATGTGTAAAGCTTCCAAAGTTAGCAATTATTATAATTTAAAATCATATATTGTCCACTCAAATCATTATCATTTGAAAGGCCATTAATGAAGACTAAAGTCAAAACCAAAGATATATTTTTTATCTAAAAGATTAAAAATAAGAAATATAATTTTAATTAAGATTTTATTTGGGACAAGTTTCTTATTATTTTTTAAAATAATTTTTTAGTAAAAACAAAAAAAATTGAATCAGAAATTTTTGTACTAAAAAATTGTTTTAAAAAGCAGTAAGAAAGCTGCCCCAAAGGAATCCTAAATTAAATTAATCTTATTTAAGTTTATTTATATTACCTTAGATAAAAATAAATAGGATTTTAAATAAGAAAAACACAAATTTACATTTTTTTTAGAAAACAAACAAAATTATAATTATATTTTTATAGAACTTTTGATGATCTTATTTGGAGTAAAGATGTACAATAAATATTGAGAAGATATCAAAATAATATTTGAATTTATTAAATCATTGTGGTTTAAAATCATTGTGATGCCTTCTAATAATTGTCTTTCATATAAAACTACAAAGTATATAATAGTTATTATTTAACACCTCACTCCAACATATGGCATAGGGTCATTGTCTTATATATGTCTTAAGCATGTTGGAGCCTCTTGTATTAAACATAAATTTTTAGAAATATTACCTCTGTTCTAGGAGAGGGCTCCTTGTGTAATTAATAAAAATTGTTAGAGGAAATTTAAGCGATATGAGGCTTTATATTAGGTAGGGGTGTCAAAATCGGGTTTTGGGTCAGCTTTGAATTGAACTCGGAACTGACACGGGTTGACCCTAACTCAACTAGGGTATGTAAATAGGTAGAAAGTTCAGACACGGACCTGACTTGTCGGGTTATTGAGTTGACTTAACCCATCGGGTTACCGGGTCAATCTGAACCTGGCCCATTTTTTCAAACGGGTCGAATCCGATAACTCGAAGCTGGCCCGTTTGCGAAATGGATTGACCATAAAGCGAAATTTTTGGATCGGGTTAAACTCGGGTTTTTGTGTCGTGTAAAATATTGACATCCCTAATATTAGGCATGCATCTAATTGGTGAAAAACAGTATGTTAATATCAATTTGTTGGCCCTTATTTATAAGCACAAGTTTTTACCATAAAGAAGTTATTTAACTGCCGATGTGTGACCTAATTTTGATTCTTTGGCTTAAAATTCTAACAAGGGATATCACAAATGATATACATCTTGACTGAGTTAATCCGGTACTTGCACATTCACATTACGATCTCACTCCTTTCCTGCCTTTACTACTACTCCCACTTGCCACTATTCGTTAGTCACCTACCGCTGCCCACTGCCACTGTCGTTTCCTCCATTCCCCCATCCAACCACTCCCATTGCCGCTCACCGCTCATCGCTCCTAACACCGTCTGCCATTGTCCGTCATACTTCAATTCTTTGAGAAGGTATGTGCTACATTCATAATAAAAATTAGAAGAAGAATATTTTGAGATAATACTTATCCAAATTAATTAAAGACTATATTGAAAGGATATATACCGATGGAGGAAGCAACCAAGAAAGAAAACTCATTCCACCCAATTTGACATCACGTTAGCAGCCAACACAAAAGATTAAGAAGAATCAAAGCAAAAAAAAGAGAGCCAAAGGAATCCAATGAGGCTTTCTAATATTTTCTTCTCTTTGTGGGATCATGTGCTTGTGTTGTGTTCCTAAGCTCTATGTGGCCTCCATCTCTATATTCCCTTTTTATATAACCATTATAAACAATTTATAATTGGAGACTATAAGTTTGGAAATTTGTATGAGTTGTGTTATGGTGTCTGCTTATGTAAGGGATTATTATATGTTGTTGTTGTTGTAGATCAACTAAATTGTTCCTTTTTTTTTTTCTTCTCTTCCTTCAAAATAATATTATTATTTTGTAGACATGATGTAAGAACATAATTTTAGGGTTAGTTAGGTTGAAGTAAAATTATGTTATTTGCTTGAAAAATCTTTAGTGAGTAGTAAGTGTTGTTAAATTGATTGTATTTATTGTATGATGTAAGTCAAAATTTTGAATTAACCAATGATTAAATTTCAAAAATGATATGATTTAACCTTAAAAGCCTTCTAATTTTTTGTGTGGAAAATTGAGAAAAAGAAAAACTTATGAGGCCTTGTCCAATTAAAATAATTTCACTAATATATGTTATAGGTTACTAATGATCCTCTTCCGGTTAAGTTGAAAATGTTTTGATGCAATGCAGTAGATATAAACTATTCAGGATGGATTCGATTATAGAACTTAAAATAATACTAAACCACTGGAGTTGACTTCATGTGACTACTTGTAGTCTATTCAGTTATTCTCATTTAAGGGGAGGACTAAAAATCAAGAAGTCCAATATAATCTTGATGTTAACAACATGAATTGAAGTTAGTGTCGATATTATGCATCAATTTTATAGGTGATGGTATGTATCAATTGTCATAACCAAACTCAATAGGACGTGTTCTATCGTGTTGAGCTATGACAGACAAATCTCAAGATCCAGTTTTAGAATATTTTAGATTTTCTTCCACTTCCAATATGTATTTTAAATAAACAGCATATAATAGAGCCACTAAAACATTCAGAGTACTGAAAATAAACTCATCCACAAAATCTTTTTTATTTCATCAAAATATATATACGTGATCTATACTGCAGTACAAGATTACAGAACAATGAACAGAGAAAAACATCTAAAAACTAGTAATGGCTGTATGAAAATTAAAGTTGAGAAAATACCTATAAACACTGACCAAATCCTAAAATTGCTAATCAACTGGCTCCTTCCCTTTTCCAGATCTTAAAAAGAAAAACCACATTTAGCTCAAACAGCTCAGTAGGCCACAAACATCGATCTAAATTTTCAAATACTTTTTTTATTAAATATTTAAAAATAATTAAATACAATATATTAAATCACTGTGCAGTAATAATATCATAGTAGTTATTAAAATATTCTAGTAATAGTATTGAGCAGTTTAATAAATTGAAATTCATATCAAAGAATAAAATATAACAATTTTTTCAGCATGCGAATAATGCATTTATATTTATAGTTTTTTAGTGGATTCTGATAAATTTAGCCAAAATCTCAAAACACTTCATTAGATGGCTTATGTAGATTCATTTGATCATAGATAATTTTTTTCAACATTTAATTGCTTTAATGGTGTTACAATTTAGTAATCTTAGGCTCCTGAATTCCTCTCGTGCAAGATTCACATATCATTTTGTCCTTCAATTTATATCACAAACTTTTTAAATTACACTTCAAGTTCTTTAGTTGGGCTCATTTAGAGTCAGTTAGGATCCCTTTTAGTGTCATTGGTTCATATCATCTAGATATTCAATTCGAAATCAGAGTATGAATAATTCTAAATTTAATTTAAATATTTTTAACCTAAAAATTGCATCAAAATTCATACTTGATCAGTTGAATTTTCTAATGCTCAAAGAAAATATTAAAACCCATTAAAAATAATTAAGGAGATGGGTACATTTCCCTTTACTACAAAATGTCATTGCAAAAACAAAGAATATGTAAATTAATAGATTTACCCATATCCTATATCTCAAGGCATCCAACTAAAGATAGTGCATCTATACCAAGCTATTAAATGATCATATTCAAAATATTTATCAACATTTTTCACAATAAGATCAACCAATCATGACTCATTATAAATCTAACCACATCAACACTAATAGCTAATAGTGGGCCTTTCTTGCCCATCAGATCTCACACAACATCCTATTAAGAATTACTTAATAACAACAATAATATAATTTACATTTAATTTTTCTCACCAACCCTAAAATTTAGAGCATAAATATTTATAATCACATAAAATCATCTAAACCTTAAATCACTTTTTTTGGGACAGCTTTCTTGATGCTTCTTAAAGCAGCTTTTTAGTACAAAATTTATATTTTTTTGGTACAAAAAACTGCTTTAAGAAGCAGCAAGAAAGTAGTCCCAAACGAAGCCTAAATCACTTTGCCAGTGAAAAAGGCTCTATCATAAATTTATTGTCCCAATAGCCTCACCACTTATTTCAAAAGAATTTGGCCCACCTCCCCCTCAATTATCATCATGATAATGAAATTTAATATTTATCTTAGGGATGCTTTAGAAATATATTTTTATGTGATATGCATACAAGTCAAGGTCTCTAAATAAAAATATATTTGTATTAAGCAATTATATTCATTACTTGTCATATATTTGTAATAAATAAATATCATTATAAGCATATTCTTATATTAATTAAATTTTAAATATTATAAGGGTTTTTTAAATTATATAAATATCATAATAAATGGAAAAAAAAAAAAGATGAAAATCTGATGTGTGATACTGAAAAATTTTAATGCAAATGGTTGGGATTCTTAATTGCAATTTACGGTAAATATTATGGAATACCTTACTAGCTTCTATGGTACAAAGCTTGCTGCACATTGATTCATGTTATTAAAATATTTTAGTATAGTTCTTAGAGCTTTGTGTTACTTTAAATTAGAACTAAAAAAAGATTTTAAATTTATATAAATGTTTTTCATTAGTATTATTATGTTTTGATTTTGCTAGTTTGCCCATGTGATGGGCATGTGACTAAAGTTTGAAGAGTAGGTTTTATTTTTTATTTTTTCTTTTTTTGCTAGCAAAATAGCCCTCCATTTTTTTTTAATTTTACTTTTTTTTTCCCTCAAGTGGTTGAGGTTTGGACTGTGCTCATGAATTTTTTGTCATCGTTACTACCAATTGAACCCTTATAGTAAGTGAACATAAATGAGAACCATAAAAATATGAACGACAATGAATGAGGGAAGCAGAAGATTGAGGTCAATGATATACTAAGAAGAATTAATTAATTATGACGTGGGTCAGTATCAGCAAGCTAAGGGTTCTTTCAATATGATAGATTAGATTGAAAGAACGATCATAGTTTCAAGTGATTAAGATTTATGACTAAGATGGTAGTAGGTTCCGCACAAATGTTCGTTCATCTCCATTTTATGAGCTTTTAGATCTATGCTTCATGTTGATCTCTTGGGCTCTTTCACAAGCTCCCAAGAGCAACTTCAGAGAGGAGATATGATATAGGAAAGATGATGAAGATATTTGATATTTTGTCATAAGTTAATTTCAAGAAATAGAAGGAGCCTTTTTATCTAGTAAAGTGTTAGTTCATTCATGCTTATCAATGCCAATATGATGGCTCTTGGGTATTGGTAGAGTCCCCTCATTGTTATAATTGAAGAAATGACTTTGTAACACTAGTATTTTACAAAGAGATGATTCCCCGCCTCCATCTCCACTTATCACCATCTCTAACCAAGTCACAATTATCACCCAATAATCACCAATAATGATTTTAGCATATTTAAAAGGCATGTTGAAGAGCCCGACTAGCCTCATTCTACACAAGAAAACCTAAATGAGCTAGTTCGCATTATTATACCTCCTAATCGAGCCATTCACCATCATAACCTAACATTTTACAAAATCGACTCATAATCAATATTGGGTTTAGGTTTATCCAAGACATCTAGTCCGTTCAACAAGTGAATTTTCATAAGCATAATTATTTGATCATTACATATTTCTCCCTTGAAAAAACACTCTTGGAGGACATGCTAGTCTCTTATGTTCATTACAATTATGCATGAAAAATTTTGATCCAAACATATCTTATATATGTCATACTATCTTTGACTTGATTTGGGATAACTTTCTTAATGTTTTTTAAAACAATTTTTTAGTACAAAAATATATTCAACAACAACAACAACATCAAGCCTTTGTCCCACTACGTGGGGTCGGCTACATGAATCCTTCTTTGTACAAAAATATATAGTTAAAAAAAATACTAAAAAATCACTTCGTAAAATAGTAAGAAAGTGTCTCAAATAAAGCTTTAGCGGAAAAATAATGTTTAAGACACAAAATGTATCACTTAAAGAAGATGATTCTAAGTGGAAATATTTTGCTATGGCTCCAATAAATCAAATAATATCTTCACAACTATGAGATGATAACACATGACATTTATTTAAAGTTTTATTTATTATTTATTATTTTGATATTCTAGTAAAGTTATTTGATCCGAAAATTGAAAGAAGTAATTAAAGTTAAAAAAAAAAAAACAATAAAATATATCTCAAATAATCAGCTTAAATGGCAATAGTTTCATCAATTAAATTTTTTTCCATTATCGAATTCTCAATTTCTACCTTAACATTTTAATCGAACTTTCCCTTCGTAGTTTCCAATTCCAGTCCATAACCTACTCTTACTCGACTATTAATACTCTCTTCCGTTTCCTCAGCAAAAACCCTCCTCCTCAATTCAACGCTCTACAGTGTCCTCTTCTTCTCCTCTCCTACCTTCCACCTCTTCACTAAATACTGAACAAAAGCTCCACCTTTCGTCTCTCGTTCTATAAAGATCTTTGCTTGAAGGAGGAGGAGGAGGCGCTAGAAGAACACTAAAGCTCTTTAATCTATCATCGTATATCAAGAAAGACTTTATTTTGGCAGACATGGGCTTAAGCTATCAGTGCGCTTCTTCCATCCTCCTTTGTTCTGAAGACAACAGCAGCATCTTCGGCTTTGAAGAAGAAGAAGAAGAGGTTGAAAGGCATTGGTCTGATTGCCGCCCTCAGCAAAAAAACTGCGACTTTTATAGAGATTTCTTGATGGATTTTCCCTTGCTATCAGATGACTGCGTGCGCTTGCTGCTACAGAGAGAGTTAGAGCATCTGCCTAAGGAGGACTATGCCAAGAGGCTGATGAACGGGTCTTTGAATGTTTCCATCAGAAGCGATGCCATCGATTGGATGCTAAAGGTGTAATTTTTCTTCTGATTTTATTTTTTAAGGATCTTACGCTGATGCTTTTCTTTTCACCATTCCAAGGGATTCTTGATCAATGTTAACGCTTTTAGATCAATTACCTTTACGGTCTTGCCTATTTTGTTGCTTGTTTTATCTTTTGTTGTAAATTATTGAACTTGGTTTTGATTAATAGAATTTTCTGCTAGAGTTTTGATTCTGTGGTCATGGGCTAGGCTTTTTTTCATTGTCATATTTACTTTTGATGATTATGGGTAAACTGGATGTGATTTACTCTCTTTTTTGGCATCTTTTTCAACTTATTGGATGTTCTAATTCTGATGCCAGGTTCATGCCTATTACAATTTTGGACCTTTGAGTTCTTATCTTTCTGTTAATTTTCTGGATCGATTTCTTTCTTCATATGAGCTCCCTGTAAGTACTCGAGCCTCTCTTAGTTCTTTATATATTCCGATCATAGATGTCTATGCAAATGTTCCATTGCCCTTTTCTCATCAGTCATAGATCTGTAAATTTAGCAAGGAAAGGCCTGGATGACTCAGTTGTTATCAGTAGCGTGCTTGTCTTTGGCTGTCAAAGTGGAGGAGACTCAAGTCCCTCTATTGCTTGATTTGCAGGTAAAGAAGAAAGTATTTATTTGCTCATTTGGATTTCATTTTTTACTCCTTTTGTATGTGAAAAAGAAGCCATCATATTTATAAGGTTGATGAATTTGACCAAATTTGTTTTTTTCTAATTACATCGAACCAAATTATTGGATCTGGCAAAATTAATTGTTTTCTAACACATGCTATCAATCTTCAAGGAATTGAATGAACTTTTATTAGTATTGGAATATAGACTTCATGATGAATGTTCTATTTAAAGTTTAAAAGACTTATGAACATTGTTTGATCAATAGGTGAGTGAGGCCAAGTTTGTCTTCGAAGCTAGAACCATCCAGAGAATGGAGCTCTTATTGCTAAGCACTCTCAAATGGAGGATGCACGCCGTGACACCTTTCTCCTTCATAGATTACTTCCTTCATAAGCTCAATGGGGGCAATTCCGCATCCAAGCTATCATTATCGCAATCTGTGGAGCTCATTCTTAGCACCATTAGAGGTACTACTTAAATTTTGAGTTTATCATTTGAGTCACAAACTATCAAACAAGGGAAAGTGAATCGAGATCTGACAGTGAGACTTGATTCAGGGGTTGATTTCCTAGAATTCAAACCTTCTGAAATCGCTGCGGCCACTGCACTATCAGTAATGATTGAAGCCCAAACAATGAATGTTGAGAATGCGATTACTTGTTGCTGCAATGTAGATAAGGTGAAGATTGTTTCCTAATTCACATGGTATCATATTACCATCTTTTTTAAAGTATGTTATTGAGCTAGATGAGTGTCATCTATGGCTGCAGGAGAGAGTGCTAAAATGCTATGGAGTGATGCAGGAGGAGATACTGATAAGTAGTTTAACACTCAAGTATGGGATGCCATCAGTTCCTTCTATGCCACAGAGCCCAATTGGAGTTCTGGATGCTGCTTGCCTGAGCTATAAGAGTAACGAAATGATTTCTGAATCTCAGCCAAGTTCTCATCACTCTTCTCCAGCTGCAAAGAGAAGGAAACTAAGCAGAGCTTCCATTTCATGATGGTGAGAAGAGATATCTTTTCAGGTTTTGTGCTGATTTAATTGTGAAAGATGCGTTGATCTATATGGCTATTAAGTTTACTTTGAAAGTGAAAATTTTTTGAAGGAGCCTGGAAGATTCACAAAAGGGGCTTATGGATAAAGCTTGGAAAGATTAAATAGTATGAAAATTGAGAATAAATGGATGTGATTGGATTATTTGTCCATGTTCTGAATATAAATAGGGATGCCAACAACTACTATAATGATAATGGGGAGGGGATGGTGTTGTATGTGTGCCAGGAAGATAATAGTGTGAAAGAGTACTTGTTATTTTTCAGTTTATATATATCTATATATATTTTTTGAGAGAAATAAAAACGATTTTCTTTGGATATGAACTTTGCAGCAATAAACACTGAAAGAATGAGTACTACTTGTTTATTTTGTAGTATGTTTCCTTTAATGTAAAGTTAGATGAGATTGTAGTTATACAACACTCTCCAATTACTTCATATTTAAGTTATTTGATTGATAAGGATCTTAAAAATTATTGTCAAGCTTCTTAGATTGAATTTCAGGCATCAACTTTTAACATATTGACTTATGTTTCGTTTGGAACGGCTTTCTTTTTGCTTCCTGAGACAGCTCTTTAGTATAAAAATTAAAACTTTTGTACTAGAAAGATGCATTAAGAAGTAGTAAAAAAGCCATCCCAAATGAAGCCATAGTAATTCTTGTTTCATGCATTGGATTCTCCATCTTTTTCATAATCCTAAATTAATACTTCTCCTGAATGAAAGATATTTTATCCAAACAAGACATGCATCTCCTAGATATGAAGGGTGTCTAGTTGGGATCGGATTTGACTCAAAATGAATTTGACCTGAATAAATTTGACTCAAATTCAACCTGAATTTGATCTTTTGGACTCATTTATTATACACATGATGTATTTATTTCATATTGACGTGATTTGTTCAACTTTAAAATGATCAGTTTCATTTGAACTTGATTTGTTAAACTTGAATTCAAATGATAATCATATCAATTCATATTGTGATGTTGATGCCTGATCCAAACATTCAGTTGCTTGTTAGCTTGTTTGTAAGGGTCATCGATTTATAATGTTCTCAATTCGTATTGCATTGTTGGTCAGTCCATGGCTCAGTGGTTAGGGAGCCTCAGGTCTCTTATCAAGACTCAAGCTTGAGTGACAATCTTAGCATATCTGTGTACTCAATCGATTAAAAGTCCCTCAAAACAAGTTCACCTTGTAATGTTGCCTTGTTTAGGATCATAATCCAATTGTTCTATTGTTTGACTTCTCTGTTAAGAATTATGATGTTCTTAGTTCTCATTGCACTGTTGCCCAACAAACACGGTGTTCGCAGTTCACATTTTGCGGGTTGGGTTAGGTCAACCCGGTAATCCACACAGGTCGGTCCGGGTTGACTAATTTGACCCGTTTGCAAAACCGGGTTAGATTAGTGTCAACCTGTTTACGTCTGAGTCAAGTCAGGTTCAACTTGAGTCAGGTTCAACCTGAACCCGATCCGTTGACCCGAATTGACACCCTAAGTACCGGAGAAATTGAAAAACTTTGTATGTTTCCTACTTCAGCTTTGCTTGCATGATTTTGCTCGTGCTTTATTGAAATCAAATATAGGCGGAAAGCATCCCAACAGGATATGGATGACTTCACTTTTTGCTCAAGAGGGAGCGGTTCTAGCTTTTGTTCCGGTGGTTTTTCTATCGTATAGGTATGGAGCAGGTAAATTTCGATCTTTTGTTTGGGACTAAGCCCATTCAGTCTCTCTCTATATTGTTGGCATTGAGGTGGAGACATTGGAGAAATAATAGAGAGCTAGTAGTGAAAGTTTCCCCATTTCCTCCCAGCAAAGTAAGTTTCCCCATTTCTTTCTTGGAAGTTTCGGTCCCAAGATTAAGACTTTACAGAGCTTATATAACTAAGAGGACAATTATTCTCTCCCATGATGGCCCATTGTACTCAATTTGGGCATCGAATCTCTCTGCTTAGTGGACTCCCAATCTCTTGTCCATATAAAGGCCTAGACAAACGCCATCCACGGCGCCCTTTGGGCCTCTTGGACTCTCTCTCTCTCTCTCTCTCTCTCTCTCTTTTATGTGATTGAATATTTATTTATTTTTAAAACTGATAAATCAAAATAATTTTATCCTAATCGGCAACATGATGATGATGATGATGGTGGTGGTGGTGGTGATGGTGGTGTTAAAATTATAAGATAATTTGATCATTAATCATATTTGTTGGTTTACCTCTAATGAATGATCAAAATAATGAATGAATAATTTCTTTATTTTATGAGAGACTATAAACTTGTTTGGTTGGGGATTAAGTTAAGCAATGCTAAATAGTATAAGCTAAGCTAAACCTTTGATTAAGGCTAAGACATTTAGTTTATATAAAAAGCTATGTTGAAATTTTTGTTTGGTTGCATTTTGCCTTAAACTAATTTGCTTATAGAGTGATAATTTATAATTAGAGGTTAATTGCCCTTGATAAAAATTATTTTATCATAAATTATTTAAATCATTATGAAATCATTAAGGTATGCAAGAATTAACTTAGCTAAAACCTTATTAACTATATTTAAATTATTATTATAGTGAATCATTATTTGATTAATTAATAATTTCAGCACACTAGAATTTTATAATGGTCCGATCAACTTGACATACGTCCACTCCCCGGAGCCTCTCCTTTGGGTATTGTACTAAACTCAATGACTCTCATTTTGCTCCCACAGTAAAGCGGAGAAGCTTGTATAAAACTCTTTTCCACCGACCCCAGTGAGGTAGAGAACCTGACCTCTTTCGCTTTCTCCTAAAACTTAAATAATTTCATACTTAAATATCAAAATTTTCTTAATCAAACAATCTCATCAATCATAGTTAAATTTTTTATTACGAATAATCAAGGGTTTGTTTGGGATCATTTTTTATCTTTTTTTTTTCTAATTTTTATTTTATTTTATTTTGCTTATATTTTAATGTGACAATATTTGCTAGTAGTTATCATCATTGTCGATTATAGAACAAAGTTTCAAACTTCTTCAAATCTTTATGCTCTCCCCCATTATAAATTTGTAATGCCTTTCATATGAAAAATGTAAGTCAATTAATAATTTTTTAGAATGAAAATTTAATTTTTTTTACCAATATTATAAACTCTCTATCACACCAAATGCGTTAATTTTCTTGATTTAAAGATTATTTGGTCCCTCAAATGATATTACAAACTTTCCAATTATACTTCAAGTGATTGAGTTGGTTTCACTTCGAAGGAATTAAATTCGGGGTCATGAAAAATGATGATAATAACCCATCATTTATTTCAAAATACTTATTTTTTGTGAGAGCAATTCTATGTCATAAACAACTCACTAAATGGAGTTCTATAATGGTCATAGGAACAAAGAAATTTTGATTGAATTGGATGTATTAAGAGCAATCTAACATTTTTTTATGGTCGATCACCACCCTGTCGCTCATGGCAAGAAGAATATCCTCACTTTGTCATTTTTTCTTTAATGCTTTTAGTTACATCACTTGACTTCGTTTGAGACAGTTTTTTTATTGCTTTCTAAAACGAAGTTTTAGTATAAATTTTTTTTTTTTATTTTTTAACTAAAACTACGTTTTAGAAAGCAATAAAAAAGCCGTCCCAAACGAAGCCTAGAAGCCTTAGGTTTCGTTTGCGATAACTTTTGATCATTATTTTTGTTGACTGCTTTCAAAAAAGCTTAGTACAAAAAACTGATTTAAAAACCAGTAAAAAATACTCTCACAAACAAACCCTAAACTTTTCCCATATTCTTAAAATAAATGGGAAGAGAATAGAAGCACTTGTTCTGGGCGTGTTCAGAAATCGTATAAGGTGCAAGTGGATCCTCTCGTGGAAAATGATTTTACCTTGGTGGGGGGAAGTCGTAGTCGCAGGAAATCCAAATAATCTTTTTGGAGTTTCCTCGGTTTGGATGATGTGGTTAATTGGTTGTCTGGCTCTTTGGATTTGGATTTGCACCTATTTTTCGTTAGATTGTTTGGTGTGGCCGAGATTTTTAATATGGGCAATGATGATGCCGTGCTATCTGTTCGTATGACTTGTTGGCATACATTACTAGCGGCTTCTTGCTAGTCTTCATGCAGGATTTGATTTTGCTGGCCTATTGCTTGCCCTTTGGAGGACCTTTTTTTTTTCCCTTTGGAGGACCCTTGTCTATTGTTTGAGTGGTCGTCGGTGATTCCCCTTTTCTTTTCTGGTCGGTTGCTCCACTATGTATTTTTTCTTTAGCTGTTGTTTGCTCATGTTTCGTTGGATGACTGTATCTTCCTTTTTATAGAATAAAATTTCATGTTAAAAAAAATTCTCTTTAAAATAAAGCATAATTTTAGTAAACTCCTAGCATACTTTTTGTCATAAAGTTTGGTGTCTTATTATAAGAACAATGTCTGCCCAACAGAGAAATTATTCTGTACGCAGTCCGAACGTAGGGAACGGTTCGGATGCTGCGTATTTACTGCTTATTTTGCTACATATTTTTAATACATAATTTTTGAATGACAACTAAGTATCAAATAAATAATACTCACTAAATACATAATAAATACACAAAAAATACATTAAAAAAATTGTGTATTAAAAAATACACAGTAAAAAAAACAGTAAATACGCACAATCCGAACCGTTATCTACGGAATGCGTACACAATAATTTCTATAAGCAAAAAATTATAAATTTTGGAGATTTTTTTATTTTCTTGTATTTCCATTTTACTTACATATAAGGTTTATTTTTATTAGATCAATCTTAGAGGAATAAAAAATAAAAATAAATATATCTTTATTATTATGATTATTATTATTGCACTGGCTGCTATTTTGTTCTAGAAATATTTTATTTGCACTATTTTACTTATTCCCGAGAGTGAAATTGTACTAAATATATAAAGTTATATTAAAAATAATGCTTTTAATTCATATAAATTAGTAAATTACAATAATATCCATGTTCTTTTTTCTATTTATATAAATCATACAAGCAAACATGTGAACAAATGCACAAGTATCATTAAACTGTCTAATTTTTTTAGAGTTTATTGAGGCCATGCAACATTAATCTAATTTCAAACATTTAAATATATTTTATTTAAGAGAATTTGAACGAATAAAATATATTTTACTTTATAACTTTGTTTTGGTAGCTTGTTTCAATATAATTATATTAGATAATTAAATTAAAGCTTCGTTTGAGACGACTTTCTTCCTGCTTCTTAAAACAATTGTCTGGTACAAAAATTAAATTTTTGTACTGAAAAGTTGCTTTAAGAAATAGTAAGAAAGTCGTCCAAAATGAAGCCTTAGGCTTTGTTTGGGATGGCTTTTTTACTGCTTCTTGAAGCAACTTTTTAATACAAAAATTTTAATTTTTATACTAAAAAACTGCTTCAATAAGCTTTAAAAAAGCCATCCCAAGCAAAATCTTAATTTAACAATGTATTCCAATTATGTATTCGTTAGTAGTGAGAAATATGGTCTCTTCCTTTTCTTTTATAAACAGACCGTTCTTTACTTCTAAATTTCAATCTTTATACAAACTAGATTCAATAATTTTTCAAATATGATAATTCATGAAAAAAAAAAGAAATTTTGAGTCATTTTCACTCTTATGACCTAATTTTTTATGCTAGACATATATCTCTAAAAATGCATCTAAGTCTAATAACCATAATTCCATTAAACAATCATCATTGAAAATAAAAAAATCTTGAATGTTTTAATATTTCATAATAATTGCTTATAACTAATATGTAGCAAAGATCAAATAGAAATTATGATTGCAGCCTGAAAAACTAAGCAGTAAGAAAGTCGTCCCAATGAAGCCTTAATTATATAAGAAATTGACTCCATATATCTCTAATATATCCTCTTTTGTACTTTTAAGCATTTTATATCTAGAATTATTAGAAGAGAGGCCAATGGGAATGGGGGAAAAGATGTGACAAAGCTCCTCATGTATTTTTATGACAAAATAAATAATAAAAATGACAAAAGAAACATTTGATAAAACAAATTTAAATGTTTTATGATAAAGAACATTGACCTTATAATTAATAATCAATCTATAAATTTGATCTATCACCAAAAATCACCTTTTTTTCTATGTAAAAACTCGGGTGCCTCATATGAACGCTGCACCCCAGTCTTTTATCTGTTTGTGAGCTGAATATTCATTCAAAGCAAAGACATTAAGCTCTATATCTGTCTATCGTTGCAAATGATTCAGGACGAAACAATATTCTTTATATTTCTAATCAAATGTCTCTCTTATTATTATTATTTTTTATTTTATAACTTGGTGTAAAAATAAATCATAAGTTAGCTTGTGGCATAATCTAATAAGGCTACAAACTTACAGGAAGCAATCGATCCTAAATAAACATTGCCTCATAGCCCAGCACAGCAGAGAGAGCTGGCACTGATTCTCCAGTAGTTCTGCGAGCACAATCAACTACAGAGCGTACTTAAAATATTTTAAAATCATATACCAAACTGAGGAAGGTCATCTTAAATGACAAGATAACAAAAACACTTTTAACTATTTTTTATATGTAAATAATCATAAGTGAAAAAAATTTGTTAAACTCTCACTACAAAAAACTTCGACCTATAGTGACGGTTATAACTGCTACTTTTTTCTTGCAGTAGTTTTATGACCGCTACATGGTCATTATAGTCTCAATGCACTTCAACGATATTCCGCAACGGTTTATAGGCCGGCAGGATAGTTTTGTCGAAGTGCTTAATTTAAACGTTGCATACTTAAAGAATTATAGTGGTTATAACCGCTATAGATCTGAAGGAAACGAAGTGATTTACTGAATTGTGGCGGTTACGGTTGTATCCGCCACAATTCTATATGTCGTGGCGGTTATAACCGCCACAAAGGTCCATATTTTTTTTAAACACAGAACTGAAATGATTGAGCAATGCTTCTTTTCATTTGGATGCAATGGAAGAATACAATACGATCGAGCTGCGCATGAAGAAGGGGCCGGGATCGAAAGAGAAAAAGATCAGAAAAAGAAGATGGATCACGAGTCGCAAGAGTCCAGCCAGTATAAGAGGGTAGGTTTTAGCAATAGCATCGGTTAAAACCCCTGGCTTTTGCCCTGGTTAAAACCACAGCTAGGTTTCGGCAATAGCATCGGTTAAAATAGTTGCTAATATCTCATTTTGACAAGCGGTTTTAAAATCGCCCATAACAAATGTTATGATAAGCCATGTTTTTTATTAGTGTCTACAACCCAATCTGAACTTTAGAAATTTTAACAGAGCTTAGTTCTTTGAATGTTGGATGCACCAAATAAGTTTACTATCATGTTGTGATGAAAATGAGAAGGTGCGGTAGAATGAAAAGGAACAAGCATCTCCATGGCCATGTAAACTGAAATAAGCCAGACTTGGTAGTAGGATAAGCTGGCAATCAGATCTGAAATCAATTTGTTAGCCTCTCCTGGCTCAGGCTGATGCTTCAAATCACTCTACTCTCTATAAGAATCTCCAGCTATCATTCACAGTTAATGGATACGAAGCTGCTTTGATCAATGAACACTACAAAATTTTTATAAGAATTTCCAGTACCAGCATCAGCAACAGGTCAGAGCCACAAAAACAACCCTGATAGCTGGTAATGATGCCATGCCACCACCTGTAGCCATGAAAGACACCAAAAAGATAATAAAAAAAGAAGTGGCCCCTGAGAAGACCTGTCTTATAATAAATAGATTGTCTCAAAATCAGGTGACTGAAGTCTGTGGAGACTGGAGAAGGAGATAGATTCAACAAAATGAACTGTATGAAGGAATCAAATTGCAAGTTTAACAGTTTGAATTTCATAGATCCAGACGACAACTACAGTAAACCAACAAATGTGTTTAGCTTTCGCTTTTATTGTGAATCGAGCTTGAACTGTATGCATCGTTCATGGCACTCTTAAGCTTTGATTTCCTTAAATAACAATTCAGTTAGACTCTCGTGGAGAAGATGACATCATTGAATGATTTAAGCTCGATTCTAGAAAATTTAGCAACTTTACTTCTGTCGTAATCAAATCTTGTAATTAGCAGAAGCGCTGGTGCTTGTTTATGAAAATTTAGCAACATTACCATGAAACCAATCAAAGCATGGTGGCCAGAATACAGATAGCTCTGCTATGTGGATATATAGATGGGGACCAGAGAACTACCAGTGATCTCAAGTAAAAAAACAAAAGACCTGTCTTGAAAAAGTCAGGCTGGCTTTGCAGTCAAGGTGAAGAAGTTAGAAGAGTTTAGGATGGACAGAAGTTAGAAGACCCCTACAGAAAGCATGTTTATGTTCTACAGACTAATCAAAGAAGATGAGTGTAAAAACCTGATCTAAGTTCATTATGACTCTGAAATTAGGCTTTGATTTCTTCAACAATGGAGTGCAGAAACTAAGAAGAAGGAGAAATTATTCTGTGTGGACACAGGATAGAGAGAACCGTCCGGTTTTGTCTCTGTCTACAGCTGTCTATAGTAAAACTGCTTTTACTGTAGACAAAGAGAACATCACGGTTTTCCGGTTGAATGTCCGCACAGAATATTTCATCAAGAAGACGGCCAAAAAATCTTATAAAACATGTAAGGCTTTTTCAGTTCATTTTACTTGTTTGATTCATGATGATTTTGATAAGATTGTTGAATGATTGTGAAAGAAAGTAAGAACAGTCATAAATGTTTAATCAGAGATAATTTGAAACTTTGGACTATACTGTTATTTCGATGTTATCTTCAATATTAACCTATAAAAAATAAAATATAAATTTTAATGCATATTTTAGGTATAGCAAAAAAATCAAAAAAGGAATTTTTTTTTTTTGAAGTACCAAAACCAGAGACATGGAATTAAAATTCAAATTCAAAAGGCGAATTACAATCCCATTACCAACACTCTTATTTCACTTCACTACCTTCAACGGTCACAATTACCCTTTTCTTTTTTCTTTTACTTCCCTCCTCCCGCTTCATATCCTAGGAAATTGAATTCCTCCACCTCCTCGTCCCCTTCCTCACAGCGGCCACCTCCGCCGCACCTCCACCCGCCGTCATCTGCTCCTGCCCTTCCATGCCTCCCATCTTAGTCAGCCTACTCAATCTCTTCCACCCACTCGTCCACCCCGATGACGCCGCCGTCGACCCATGCTTCCCCGTCTTAGCAGCCAGAGCCGTCGTCGCCGACATCTTATCAAACTGCCTCTGCAAACCTTCCATGTCATTTTGAAGCTCGGAATACTTCGTCTTCATGGTTTCGAGCTCGAATTTCAGTGTGTTTATATCCTTTTTGGCGGCGGCCCAGCCTTCCTGGAAGGATTGGGGCGTGCCTTCGATGAGCTGTTTGCGTGTGGAGATGATGGGTTGGTATGGGTGGCCGTCAGTGGCGACAGAGGCTGCGGCGGCGGCAGCTTCTTTGAGGGTGGAATTGGCGATGGCGTTGCTGATTTTCACTTGCTCGGAGAAGAGGACTTGGACAACGATTCGGAGGGGAAGGCGTTCGTTCTGGGCGGCGTGCATGCAGGCGTCGATGGAGAGTTTTTGGCAGTCCATTACACGGCATAGGCGTTTTCTCTCGTGTTCTGTTAGGGTCGGGTGAGCCTGTTTTCAAACGGCTCCATTCATTCAATTTGTTAGATACTTTTGGATACAAATTTATAGCAAAAATTGTAGAAATTTATCCAGCAGAAAGGAAGCAACTTTACCTTGAGGTAAGAGTCAACAGCCCTGTAAAGCCCATCATCACAAGACCTCGCCGAATCCGGCAAAGCCTCCGCCAAAACCTGAAACTTTGTCAGCGACAAATTGCGATCTCTCGACACCTCCGTCAAGTAACTATCAATCAATCTCGCCACCCTCATCTTTGCATTCGTTCCATGCTTTCCCGCTGGCGGACTTTCCCCTTCCGCCGTCTGTTCCTGCACCAAAAAATGCTCCACCAATCTCTGCACCAAATCCACATCAAACATAGTCTCGCTCTTACTATAATAAGCCGGAATCATCAAATCGGCTAAGCTCGCCTGCTCCAATTGCATCCCCACCCTCTTCTCCAGCTCCGTCACCAATGCCTGCGCCACTTTCAATAAGCTCGCTTGGCGTAGAAGCCGCAAGAGAAATCCGCATGTTACGCTGTCTCGTTGAGCTGGAATGATGCTTATAAGGCTTTCTATCACCATCCTCTGTTCTCTGGCAGCCGATCCTGTCCACTCTGCTTCCCTAACTCCAGCGCTGGCGGGGCCTGTGCCGGCGGCAACAATCATGTGGAGTCCTCCGCCGCCGGCTGCAATGGAGGAGTAGTCGTCGCTGCTGCTGATGTTGTTGTTGTCCTTCACTAGACCAGGTAACCATTTCGCTGCGTATTGCATGATGGCGGCGCCGATCAGCTCGTGTCGCATTCCCTTCACCTGTTAGATCTTATCATTGTTCTAATAAGTATTACATTTGACGCAAATTTTAGTACTGAATTTATTATATTTTGACATAAAATTTGATTCAAAATTTTTTAAGTTACCCTATTTGAATTGGATCAAATTTTATTTTAATTTTATAATAAAAATAATTACAAGTATGTGCCCTCACATTCTTAAAAAAAAAACTATATCGTTTGGATGGCAGTGCCAAAACGGGTTGATGTTTTAGCTACGGATCAAACCCAAAGTTGACTGGGCTCGAATCCAATCAATTTGAATTCAATCAGTTTAACAACAGGTTAAAAACTCCAACTCGATGCCGACCCACTATCAACTCAAATGATCCATACCGACCCTTCAATATATTTTCATTAATTTCTTTTTATTACATATCAATTATAAATTTGTTTAAAACAGCTTTTAAGTATTTTACTTTTCAGATTGCAATCATAATTTATATTTGAATTGCTTTAAAAAAAATTATATTAATGATATATTTTCTAAAATAACTTTAAGAAATTACTTTCTCTACAACATTATTACAAAATCTTTTTATTTTAAAATCTAATAGCAAACCCCTATCATTTTATGAAGGATTGGGAAGTCCAAAACATTTTTGATTGAGAATTGTGATGAAGCATTCAATCAATTGAAAACTCTACTCTCTTCATCACAAATTGCTCCTTTATCTCATAATGATTGAGGACTCAATTAGCTCAATCATAATCAAAGAAGACAAAAAACAATGGCTTATCAATCATGTCAGTAAGACCCTTCAACCATTAGGACAAACAATTTCACAAAATAAATTAAATAAAGCTCACCCAATGCCTCAAGTCAGCCATAAACCTATTTTAGGCAATCAAGTAATAGTTAGCCCTAACTTGATTGTTACTCTCGTGTTGTTGAATTTGGATTAGGACTTAGTAAAATCGCCCACTCATTGACAAAATTATTACGTGTGGTCATCAGAAGCCGTCTGGAGGCCAATCAAGACGAGTCATATTACCTGACACATTCTGATTGACCTCCGAAATGTCCAGTGACCGTCCACTCGTTTAGAGTATTTGATTGAAGAGTTCAAATGCCATATTTTTTTATACCGTGATTATGAAAAACTCTTTTGCACTAACTTAATCACGAAAGAATTTTGAGTTTATTGATTAAAGAGCAAGATTGTTTCTTCAATGTTGTGAGTTCAATTAACTTTTTTTTTTGTGTGATTTAATATTATAATCACATAAGCAAGTAAAAAATAGGCTATTATTTTTGGAAGGATCAGCTAAATCTAAGTGTATTTTTTTATTCATTAGGCATCTCATTATTTTGCTAAAAAACAAAATATTAAAAAAAAAAAAAAGAATTATCAGCACCTTGATGGCGGTCACAACGCGCACGAAGTGGTCGATCCGAAGGATGGACACGTCTTCAAACCACCAGTCCGCCGGCACCGGCGAGTCCCGAGGATCTCCCCCGCCGGCAGCGGACCACTTAGGGCTGTTCGTACGCGACTGGCGGCTGCCGTACGCCCAACGTATTCCCCTCGGGTTTGCGCACGCCTTCCACGCAATTGACTCGCTGCAACGCCGCACGATCTGCAGGTTCTCCGCCCATGGAGAAAGTCCCTCGCAGCTCTTGAGCACCACGATGGAGTCCCGCCATGATGATAGAACCACATAGCTCAGAAAAGCTTCCGTTTTGAATATGAGGTTGCCTTCCTCCAGATCCTCTGTCATTTCCAGGTATTCAGCCGCACACCGAAGGCCGGCGATGTTTGCAGCGGTTAGATCCACTGCGATCCCGTAGCAGAACTTCGCCGCTAGCTCAAAGGCCTCGAACCCGCCGGGGAGGTCGTTAAGCTCCACTACAACGTTCGGGTCCAGCTCCCGCGAGGTCTCGTAGATCATTCTGTTCATTTTACCGCTTCTCGAGAGCAGAGGATACTTAAAAAACAAACAAAAAATCGCAAATTTTAGCACCGGCATAAAGAATCTCTCCTCGAAAAGGAAGAAGACGAATCAACGAAACTAACTTTATGCAGATTGAAAGTCAATTCGCCGACTTTGATTACAAGATCGCTGGGAATGTCACTGGAGACGTGCCTGCAGCTCAATATCACAAGATATCAGAGGCTGCTGAACTTATTGCTGTTTCAGATTTTAAAAGAGACAGTTTTGAAGAGAAAGTTTTGAGAAAATACCAAGATTGCTCTCTGCGAATGAAGCCATCTGGCTTGAAGCCGTCTTGCTTGTCGGCCTCGCCCTCCGGGAGGAAGCTCCTGTCTCTTACTCCGCTGTAACTCTCGCTCTCAGACTCCCACATGACGAACTTTCTCTGCTTTCTTATTCGAAAATAAAAACGGATATATATACTAAGAAAATGAAGCTAGTGTAGGAGAAGGAAGAAACAGAGAACTGTCGCTTGTTAAATTACAGAACTTCTGTTTAGTTCTTGAAACTGAAAGAAAGAACCAAAAACCCAAGCAAGCAATAACAGAATGACAACGAAAGCCACAACAATGCAGAAAAAACCCCAAAATAGAGAAACAGAGTACTCTGAAACACCAAAGGAAGGATTTCATGCACAAAAGTGGCTTTAGTTCTGGGAACTTCTGCTGAAAATGAAGGACATGGACAACAGAAACATCCAAGATCCAAGGCCTAGAACGGAAGAAAGTAGAATTCAGAGCAAGGTGAAAGGTGAAAAGAAAAGATTCAGAAATCTGGGTCTTCGTGATGAAAGGGTACAGTTGTGGTGATCAAGAAGAAGAAAAAAAAAATCACATGGGTTGTTTGGAGTTATGTGGGACTCTACTGCTCTCTGTCTTCCATAATTCTACAGGCTGTGAGGTTATGGGCTTCCCGAAAATCCCCTGCTTTGCTTAGCTTCAATGCATTCAAACTCTCCATTTTTTTTAACCCTCATTCCGAGAGAAAGCTCTGAATTTGCGTAGCCATTGCTGTTTGTTTCTTCGCTTGAGGACTAATTAATTAATTAATTATACTGTGCGTCCTTACCCCACAAGCAGCAACACCCATCTTGTTCTGTTTGGTTTTTTGGCTAACTATGGAGGGCATGATTGAGAAAGTTTAACAAAAGACCTTTACCATATGAAGAAGAAAATGATTTCTGCTTTCATATTTCATTATCTTTTCGTATTCTGGAAAATTTTATGTAGCAAAGTGCACAGAGAATTATGCAAACCATTTAAGTTTGGGAATCATCTTGTTATTCTTCAAAGGACCATTAAAGATTTCTCTTCTTTTTTGTTTTTTGTTTTTTTTAATGATTTTCTATTGTTATGAGAGGTTAAAAATGTCTTATATATTTTTCTCAAATATAAGTTTTGCATTATTTTAGTTTCTAACTAAGGATTAATTTCATTTTTACAGTTTTAAACTTTGTTACAATATGGTTGATATAAAGTCTTGTTATTACAGATTTGCCCATGATTTTTGGTTGCTTTTGATTGGTGATTAATTATTGGTGATTAATCAAAAAAATAAGGTTTCATTTGGGATAGCTTTCTTTCTAATTTTTAAAGCAGTTTTTTAGTAATTTTTTTTAGTTTAAAAAATTTGGTACTAACAAATTGGTTTCAACACTGTAAGAAAACTATAACAAACAAAGTCTAAGAAATATGACTAAGGTTTTGTTTGTGATAGCTTTTTTTACTGTATCTTAAAGCAGCTTTCGAGTACAAAATTTTAACTTTTGTACTAGAATGTTAAGAAGCAGTAAGAAAGTCGTCCCAAACAAAGCCTAAATGTATCATTGTTTCATGATGGAGTAATGATGATTTTTTGCACACATTCAAATAGTAGAAATTCAATGCATATGAGATAAGATTATTTTCATGGAAATCTAAAATAAAAATATATATTGAACTTTGTCAAATAGAAATAATTTTTGATAGGTAATAGTCTGCATTATAAAAATTATTCTTCCTCAAAATTGAAGGAGACATCAATATAATATTAAAAAATAAATAAGTTATAATGTATGTATATTGCATTGATGGTGAAAGAACTTCATAGGAGTTAATGTTGATGATAATGATGATTGGGATGGTCCCTTGCCTTCAAGAAGAAAGGGGATCAACGAGTGGAAACCATTAGAGATTATAGAGAGAGAACTTAATGACTTGAAGTTGGTTGGCAACTAGGTTTAGATTAGATGTGCAAAATAGGTAGAATTTCAACAAGCTATATAGGAATTCGAGGCCATGAATGATTTGCTTATAGAGAGAGGATGTTGACTCTTTAGTTAGCCAACCCTGGCTGGTCGGAGAAGTGGAGGAAAATCATCACTTTCTTAAGTGGTCGCTTGAGCATGAATGTCTATGATTTTGTTTGGGACAGCTTTCTTATTGTTTCTTAAAATAACTTTTTATAATAAAAAGTTCTTTTAAGAAGCAGTTAAAAAGTTGTCTCAAATGAAATATGTAATGAGAGAAAAGGAAGCTACTTGTCCCAAAGACTAAATCAAATTGATCAATCATTTCTATATTTGAATCATCTTAATGAGATAAATATATTGATCCCTTTTAAATGTTATTAGAGATAAAATTTTGATTAGGATTCATGTAAATCAAATGTGAAATTTATGATCTTAACTCCCTCCCCCTCCTTTTAAATGTTAAAATTTGCAAATCTAAGAAAATTTTGGGTCTTGAAAAATATACCATCTAAAATTTTATTGCTCAAATTCTTAATATTTGGCCATTTTTGCATACATCAACATGAATCCCCCCTTAGGGTGTTGAACCAAGTTATTTTTCCTTTTTTGTAACTTAATATATGTTGGATTATAGGTTTTATTGGCACATTTTCATAACAAATAAATTCTCAAAAACTCATGCAAAAAACTCTAAATCTATTAAGGTTTGAAAGTGAAAAAAGAAAGCTCTTTTTTTTTAACTTTGTATCACTTATTATGATAAAAAATGACACATTTTTTAAGAAAACAAATTCCCAAAAATTCATGCAAACCCCTAAACCTATCAGGGTTTTGAAGTTTGAAAATTGAATTTAAGGGTCTATTTGGGATAGCTTTCACACTCATTTGTTTTTCAAACATCAATCATGATTTTATTTTGCTACTGCTTTTTTGTTGCTTTTTTATTACATTATAAAACACTTCAGTCATCCCAAACATATCCTAAAACATAGAAAAGTTATTTCAATGTGGATCTTCTCCTTAGGGTCTTAAACAAACTTATTCCCCTTTTTGTTATACTTTGATGTGTGCTGAGGATATGTGCTTTATTGGCACAATTTATAAGCAAACAAATGTTAAAATGTCAATATTTGACCATTTTTTTAATATCAATATGAATCTTCTATTATGATCTTGAACTAACTTAGCACCCTTTGCTATATTTTAATGTTTGTCGAAGCTATGAATTTTAATGACATAATTATAGGCAAACAAGTTCTAAAAAATTCAGATAAAAATCCTGAAGTTATAAAAATTTGATAGCCTTAAAAAGAAATTTGGGATATAAGAATATTGTTCCAGTTGACTAAAATTTTTATAATTGATATAAATATTTTATTATTTTTTTACCATTTATTATGAATTTTATTTATATTTATGAATTTCTTATTTATTTTTTCAAAAAATAAAAAAATGTAAAAACATGTTATTTAATTGTGAAAGATCTAAAACATCTACTTTTGGATTAATTATTTTGTGTGGATGTTAAACGCCGTCTGGAGACAAATCAGAATGCGCCACATCACCCTTCGCTCGTACCGCAGCTCAGTACTGCTCTGTAGCGCTGCTCGGTGCCGGTGAAGTGGTGCATTTTGATTGGTCTCCAGAAAGCGTTCTGCTTTCGATTTCCACACAGAATAATTTCCGAGCAGTCATTACATAGTTGTAATTTGTCTTTCTTTGTCATCCTGTCATGAAAAATTATTATTTGGTTATCAAACTGAAATTTAGCAAATCCATCACTGATTTTTCATCATATGAAAATCATTGTAATTTGTCCATTATTGAAATTGCCAAATAAATTTGTTGGATGATTCCCAATTTGCATAGACACACCAGAATTTTTTAGGGAAAAATTTTTTTTTATTATGATTTTTCTAGAAAATTCTTAAAATAGAGAGTTTGCATGGGTATAATAGGGTTACTCAAAAAATCTATAAAATTTAATATAGACTAATTTAAATATAAAATTTAAATAATTCTAGTTTTATAGTATAGACTAATTTAATTTAAAATTTAAATAATTAATTACAATTAAATAATTTGATATTTTTATTAATTAAAAATTGATCAGAGTCAGTTTTTCTCTGATGGTTATGTATGGACTTTATTGGAGAGCTGAATTCTATCCCATTAAATTCTCAACTGTAAAACAATGGGGTGGTTACTGTTTGAATGACGATAAGGAAAGTTGAGTGGCTTTTTTTATTTTTTATTTTTTTATTAAAAAGATTAACTAATTACATGAAAGAGACTAATCAATGATTAATTCAGCATTTTAATGTATGGTGGGTTATGTGGGGTTCATTAAGAGGTCCATATATAGTTGGGAATGAATGGTAACTGCCCATAGAATTTCTATTATTTTTTTTTGTCCATAGTTCTTTTGTATTTATCTCATGATCACCATTGCCTGATAATATTCGTTCTGCCAAACTTATTGTCAACAGCATTATTACACGTCCTCGCCTGTAAGGCCAATGTACGTCGACGGCACAAAGGTCGAAGGCTATCTATCAACTTCAGCAACCATTTTTATGAACAATGTTGACCACGTCATCGCTTAAAAGGCTTATGCATGTCGTTGGCACAAATGCCAGTGTCCAAAGACTTGATTACTCATCGCCTTCAATAGCATTGAATTATGTTTTCGCCTATAAGATTGATGTATGTCGTCGAGACCGACGACAAAGCCTGCCTACTACACCACCTGCATTCTTCAATAACATTAACATCTGTCATCACCAATATGGTTAATGTGTGCCATCAATGTCAACTCTTACTTTTGACTTCAACACGAAGATTTATAATGAACTTTTCATCATTTTTGAAAATATGATCCTCTAACCACATTCATCTATTATGGTCCTCTGATCACAATTGCCCGAGTTCAATCCTCCTACAACTATCAGCCGAATAAGGTTCTCCAACCTTTGTCACCCGAATGCGATCTTACCATCCACTATCGCTCGACTATAGCCCTTTATACATCTTCACCCGACTATTATTCTTCAACCTTTGTAGCCCAATTATGATCCTTTGACCACAGTCGCATAAATACAACCTTCTAACAATCATCTTCCAATTATGATCTTCCAGCCTTCATTTCCCGACTACTTCCCTTTGACAACCATCACTTAATTACAATCATCTGATCATTATCGCTCAATTATAGTCTTCAAACCACAACTTTAACAGTCCAAACTCTTAACAATCGAGATATTGTTGCTTTGGCATAAGGGCCTCACAGTTTTTCCCTGTTAGTGTAACTTTCCAGTAGGTCACTCATCCCAGAATTGCTCTGGGATGAACACGCTTAACTGCAGAGTTTCTTATGAAAATTTTAGCCATTACACCAAAAGGCGCCTCGATGTTTAAGAGTTAGGCTTTATATTACTTAAGGTGTTTTCACAATCTCCCCCACTTAAGTAATTGACGTCCTCGTCAGCATCAGCATCTGTATCCCAGAATCATCCACCAAGCAGATAGGACTCTAGTGTAATATCTCGTTCCCTTACTGTTCCTCTCTGATTTGGATTTTCCTCCCAGAATCGGCCAGGACGAAGTTTGGATCGTCCAGGCCGATCAGTGCATTGAACAGCTGATTTCTGGTGTGTTTTCTGGAAGAATTTCTGCACAGATCGTCCAGGCCGATCGTGAGATCGTCCAGGACGATCGTACTGTAGAAATGATCGGCCAGACAATAGCCCTGGGTGAGGTCCAGGACGATCAGGACTTGGTCTGATCGTCCCGGGACGATGTGAACATCGGCCTGGCCGATCAGTTCACAAATATAAGAAAATAGCTCGTTTTGAGGAGAGAGAAAATCATTTTATAAAAACGAAAATATCTGAGGAGAGAGAAAGAGAAAGGGAAAAAGAGAAAAGCTTGGTTTTGGAGGCCGCGGATCGCTTTTCGTCCGACGCTGCTGTTGGGAAAAGTGAAGATCTCGTGGTAAGGACTCCGAACCCTGTTTCTGTTTTCAGAGATGTTGTGTTTTGACCTAGTTGTGATCTGTTTTGTGTTTTCGTAGTCGACTTTTCGACATGGTTTTGATTTGACACAACTTTCACCGCACAACTTTTAGTATGTTATAGATATGATTATTGTACACGATTTGACTGTATTCTACGAAGATTTTACCGGTCGGAATTGATTCTACGCGCTTTTACTCGAATAGAAAATAATCGGGACCTGATTTGATTTGGATTCTATAGATCGATAGTATTGTATTGATGTTATAGATATTCTATTGTAATTTGGAAAGATTTGGATATTGTGTCTTTTTGCAGGATTTTTGTGTAAATTTGACCGACTGCCGTTACGCTGCCCGATTTTTGTACGATTCCTGAATTGTCTGAAATTGATAGATTGAACTGATATGCATTGATTATTGATATGATTGCTTTAATATCGACTATTGAATTGTTTATTGATTGAATTGACTATTGATACTGATCGCAAGTGGAACCTGGTTGAACATTGGTAGAAGATTGATTGATACCTGTACAGGATGGTGGGCCGACGGGCTTTCCTTTAAACATTGATTATTGATATATTGAAGGGAGACATAAGGAGTTTATTGATATGCCGACGGGCGAAAAGAGTGACGACTCTTATTGATTGAACCAATGTATTATTGATATCTACAACAGCAATATGGATTCTACAACAGCAACATGACCAGTAGATTGTACTTGTTCAGTATATAGTATTGAATTGCATGTTTACTGTATTGCTTTATAGATTCATTGTTTTATAGATTCCTGCTTTATCGACTTTGATTGGATTTACTAGATCGTACGATTTCATTGATTTCTATGCATCGACATTGAACATTGATATAGAAATGGATGGATATAGATATTGCATTGATAGCATGGACATCGTACTACTGCTTCTAGATTCATTGATATTGCTGCTTATAGACCTATAGATTCACTGTTGCTACTGTTCTATACCGTATTGACTGTTTATAGATTGATTGTTTTGTATCGCCTTTCTCGATTGATTTCAATTGATTAGATCGTATTGATTTGACCGTATTGATTTGATTGACGGATATTGATTGATTGCGTTGATTTATCGAATTGTCTGCCGCCGCATTGACTGGTTTTATTGACTATTGATTTCCGCTGCATAGACTCATTGACCATTGACTGACATAGATTGATTGACTGTGATAGATTGACATGCATATTGATAGCATAGCCGTGCTTTGATTTCAGTTATAGGTATTAGGTGACCTGCTGGGCTTTGTAAAGCTCATTATATGTGGTTGATATTTTCAGGTCAGGGCTCGGGAGCAGGAGATAGGAGTTGATTCAGATCTTCAGGTTTTAGTTCTTTTGATCGATTGATGATTCTTTTGTACTCAGGACAGGATAGATTTCTCTACTTGTATTGGTAGTGTAGTTCCTGAGTTTTGTACATGATGTTTTGAGATATGAATCGACTTGTATATTGATGTTTTAAAGTTATAGATGTTTGATAGAATGCTTACTGAAGGTTTATAGATAACTCTGGTAAATTGTTGTGAAATTGATTGACATTCTTTCCAAGTTTTGTTTCTGGGGCGTGACAAGTTTTTGGTATCAGAGCAGTGTTATTGGAAGAATGGATTGTTACCAGAGTTGTAGGATTGGATTGAGAGATCGGGTAGATTGGGTAGCTTTAAGAGCTTCATTGGCATACATCGTTGCATGTGTGTATCATTTGTTTTGAATTGTGCAGGTGAAAAAGATATGGATCCTCCAGCAGAATCCAGTGTACCAAATGAGCAGCACAGCGCAGCTCCAATGCCTTCAGAGAGTATGATGCAGTTGGCTACTGCGATTGCACATGTTATGGGGGATGCCCAGAGCAAGATGAGTGGAAGCAAGGAAGAAGAGGTAGACAGACATTTGCAGATGTTCCACAAGCTGAAGCCTCCGTTGTTCAAAGGGGCTGTAGGACCACAGGCTGCTGAGGATTGGATCATGAGGGTGGAAAAGATTTTTGATAGCATGCAGTGTCCGGGGAATAGAAAAGTATCATTGGCAGTATTCATGTTGGAGAGTGAGGCAGAGAGATGGTGGATCGGACAGCAGAGAGAGAAATTCCAGGGGAAGACAAATGCTGAGATCACCTGGGATGAGTTCACTACAGTATTCAGGATGTGGTTTGTACCACCGTCAGCTCAGCGACAGATGCAGGAAGCTTTCATGAGATTGGAGCAAGGCCGCAAGTCAGTGATGGAGTACGAGGCCGAGTTTACTGCTCTTGCGAGGTATGCTGCTCATCTGATTCCTACGGCCGAGGAAAAATGTTATAGATTCCTACACGGATTGAACAGAGAGCTGAGGCATCCACTAGTACCTTTCCGGATCCATGAGTTTTCTGAGCTAGTGGAGCGAGCTCGATTGATAGAGATTGATCTGGCGACACCGGTACCGAGGTACGAGGATACCAGAAGGAGGAGAGATGACGTACGACGAGATGATTCTGGTAGAGACAGAGATAGAGAGAAGAGAAGCAGATATGAGAGTTCGAGAGGATCTGCATCGGGATCTGCGTCACGATCAGCATCGATAGTATCATCTGGTGGTTCTGGCACGTGCATTCACTGTGGCAAACGACATGCAGGTCAGTGCTACCTAGTGACGGGACAGTGTTTTCACTGTGGACAGCAAGGACACAGAGCAGCAGAGTGTCCTCAGAAAGGACTGGGTGGAAGGGCTGATACGGGTACAGGACAGCAGAGGACTGTTGCCTCGAGGGCCTACAGTGAGAGATCAGGAAACCGGATGGATGATAGGACTGTCAGAGATCAGAGGGAGACGGTTGCGCCACGACCTCCAGTGGTGCCACGCATCTACAGTCTACAGAGTTTACAGCATCAGGATCAACAACGACCAGAAGGTTCTACTGGTAAGATTGATTTGACTAACCGATTGCTATTGACATATGAACATTGCATATTGACATTTGATTGATTGCATTGTGTGTTCTGTATGGATTCCGACGAGTTTTGATTTAGATTTGGTTTTCGATCGATTTGTTTTGCATTGTCGTTTTTGCTTCGTACCTGTAGGGAAATGTCGGGACGACATTTTTCTAAGGTGGGAAGATTGTAATATCTCGTTCCCTTACTGTTCCTCTCTGATTTGGATTTTCCTCCCAGAATCGGCCAGGACGAAGTTTGGATCGTCCAGGCCGATCAGTGCATTGAACAGCTGATTTCTGGTGTGTTTTCTGGAAGAATTTCTGCACAGATCGTCCAGGCCGATCGTGAGATCGTCCAGGACGATCGTACTGTAGAAATGATCGGCCAGACAATAGCCCTGGGTGAGGTCCAGGACGATCAGGATTTGGTCTGATCGTCCCGGGACGATGTGAACATCGGCCTGGCCGATCAGTTCACAAATATAAGAAAATAGCTCGTTTTGAGGAGAGAGAAAATCATTTTATAAAAACGAAAATATCTGAGGAGAGAGAAAGAGAAAGGGAAAAAGAGAAAAGCTTGGTTTTGGAGGCCGCGGATCGCTTTTCGTCCGACGCTGCTGTTGGGAAAAGTGAAGATCTCGTGGTAAGGACTCCGAACCCTGTTTCTGTTTTCAGAGATGTTGTGTTTTGACCTAGTTGTGATCTGTTTTGTGTTTTCGTAGTCGACTTTTCGACATGGTTTTGATTTGACACAACTTTCACCGCACAACTTTTAGTATGTTATAGATATGATTATTGTACACGATTTGACTGTATTCTACGAAGATTTTACCGGTCGGAATTGATTCTACGCGCTTTTACTCGAATAGAAAATAATCGGGACCTGATTTGATTTGGATTCTATAGATCGATAGTATTGTATTGATGTTATAGATATTCTATTGTAATTTGGAAAGATTTGGATATTGTGTCTTTTTGCAGGATTTTTGTGTAAATTTGACCGACTGCCGTTACGCTGCCCGATTTTTGTACGATTCCTGAATTGTCTGAAATTGATAGATTGAACTGATATGCATTGATTATTGATATGATTGCTTTAATATCGACTATTGAATTGTTTATTGATTGAATTGACTATTGATACTGATCGCAAGTGGAACCTGGTTGAACATTGGTAGAAGATTGATTGATACCTGTACAGGATGGTGGGCCGACGGGCTTTCCTTTAAACATTGATTATTGATATATTGAAGGGAGACATAAGGAGTTTATTGATATGCCGACGGGCGAAAAGAGTGACGACTCTTATTGATTGAACCAATGTATTATTGATATCTACAACAGCAATATGGATTCTACAACAGCAACATGACCAGTAGATTGTACTTGTTCAGTATATAGTATTGAATTGCATGTTTACTGTATTGCTTTATAGATTCATTGTTTTATAGATTCCTGCTTTATCGACTTTGATTGGATTTACTAGATCGTACGATTTCATTGATTTCTATGCATCGACATTGAACATTGATATAGAAATGGATGGATATAGATATTGCATTGATAGCATGGACATCGTACTACTGCTTCTAGATTCATTGATATTGCTGCTTATAGACCTATAGATTCACTGTTGCTACTGTTCTATACCGTATTGACTGTTTATAGATTGATTGTTTTGTATCGCCTTTCTCGATTGATTTCAATTGATTAGATCGTATTGATTTGACCGTATTGATTTGATTGACGGATATTGATTGATTGCGTTGATTTATCGAATTGCCTGCCGCCGCATTGACTGGTTTTATTGACTATTGATTTCCGCTGCATAGACTCATTGACCATTGACTGACATAGATTGATTGACTGTGATAGATTGACATGCATATTGATAGCATAGCCGTGCTTTGATTTCAGTTATAGGTATTAGGTGACCTGCTGGGCTTTGTAAAGCTCATTATATGTGGTTGATATTTTCAGGTCAGGGCTCGGGAGCAGGAGATAGGAGTTGATTCAGATCTTCAGGTTTTAGTTCTTTTGATCGATTGATGATTCTTTTGTACTCAGGACAGGATAGATTTCTCTACTTGTATTGGTAGTGTAGTTCCTGAGTTTTGTACATGATGTTTTGAGATATGAATCGACTTGTATATTGATGTTTTAAAGTTATAGATGTTTGATAGAATGCTTACTGAAGGTTTATAAATAACTCTGGTAAATTGTTGTGAAATTGATTGACATTCTTTCCAAGTTTTGTTTCTGGGGCGTGACATCTAGAGGTGGCCCCTACTAGCTCAAGTGGTGGCTCCCATCATGTAACACTTTGTCCCACATAGGGTTCAAGAGGTGGCTCCCATGGCTAGCACTTTGCCTTGTATGGCACTTAGCTCCCATCTTCCTAGTGGAGTATTGCTCTGATATCATTTGTAACAGCTCAAAATCTTAACTATCGAGATATTGTCCTCTTTGGCATAAGGGCCTCACAATTTTTTCTTATTTGTGTAACTTCATAGTAGATCACCCATCCCAGAATTATTCTAGGATGAGCACGTTTAACTGCAGAGTTTCTTACAAAAATTCTAATCATTACATCAAAAGGCGTCTCGATGTTTAAGAGTTAGGCTTTCTATTACTTAAGGGGTTTTCACAACAACCACCCGATTATAGTCCTCCTAACTAGGACTGTCAAAATCGGGTCACGGGTTGGGTTCGGATTCAACCCGGAACTACCCGGCACTATTTAAGTCCAACCAAACCTGACCCGCTTCGGGTTCGGGTCAACCCGACCCAACCCGAAACTCTGTAAATCTTCTGCGATGGCGACCGCGACGGTGACATCGCAAAATTAACTTGTTCTCTGACGACGACGGCAGATTTTCAGATGCAAAATCAACTTGACTCAATTTTTTGGACCGCAAACTCCGACGGCGACTCTACGGCTGACTCTACGAGGGCATACCGAAGGAAAAATCTATTAGGGAGTTAAGAATCAAGATGCCAGTGAATGTCTCTCACCGTCTCACAACAAAGGAGACCTCATAGGTGAACAACAATGTTTGTTTGTCCTTCAACGCCATGGCCACAGTGGTTGGTTCACATTGAATATTGGTAGGGTATTTCTTGTTCATCTTGTGATTCTTAATCAACTCGGTGTCATGCTAGAATATGCACGGGATGACCTCGAACTTGACGACTATATGTTCTGGGGCATCTAAGACAGCCCAGAGGCAATGGCGAAGGTTGCCCACCTTGAGCTTTTCTTGGTTTCACCCTTGACCCAAATACGATCCTCAGACTTTCGTTGTTCAATTACGATCCTCTAACCACTATCACCTGACTTCATCCCTCTAACCATCATTGCACGACTATAATTTTCAAAGTATTATCACATGACTACAGTCTTTAGTCCACTATCACTTGACTATAATTCTTCTTACCATTTTTGCTCGACTATAGTTCTTCGATAACTATTCCCCCTGACCTCCATCACCCAATTATGATGATTCAACCACCGTGGCCCAACCATGGTTTTTTTTTACCATCATCACTTGATTACAAACATTCGAATGACGTCTCTCGCCTACAACCACTATCGTTTGACAAAAATCCTTAGACTATCATCACCCAATTATAAATCTCGAACCACCATCACCTAACTACTATTATATGACCTTAATTGCTTAACTATGATCCTCTGACCTACAAACCTCTGATTGTTGTCGCCTAGCTACATTGATGCCGACTAAATTAGTTATCAACCTATGTTAATAATGCCAAGACAAACTATCACTTATATGATCAACGCATGTTGATGGCACAAATTGTGGCTCTGGACATCAGCACTAGGATTTATGTTGAACTTATTGGTCTCTTGTATCTCCTTCTGAAATGAAACTACTAAAAAGATAGCAAAAAATCTCTTGAAGAAAATTCATAGGCGATAACGCTCTTCCAACTTCGTCATGAAATTCATCATATATAGTTTATTTTTACTACATTATATCAACACCTTCCCAATTATGAGGACGTAGATCATTTATAGCCAAAGAAAATTACTAGTGATTATGGCCTCATGATTTTTCCCTTTTTAAAAATTTTCTAAAAGACTAGTGTCTCTTAAAACTCTTCCAACTCCTCTTTTCTATGTGTGTTGGATCTCCATACAAATATAAAATGTCAATCTTTCTCTTTTTGCCACCGTGAATATTTTGGCAAGTGAAAAGAAAGAAAAATTAAATTATTACAATATAGACTATAGAGAGAAGAATATACTTCAATAAAAAACAAAATTAATATGAGGACTCTCGCAATAACTTTAAAATCTTTATAAAAGCTAATGAGCAACTATATTCTTTATCATTTCCTCAAATATATGAAAAAAATAAAAAATGTGCATATTAAATTTAAAGTTATCTTTATTTCGTGCTAAAAAATTTAAGATGATGGAGTGAGAATTGTATTCTTAGTGTTACACAAAGTTTTACATGCATACAGATAAAAGATGCTGACTTTTTTGATATGGAAATTCATAAAAGGAAAAAATTATAACACTCGGCTCTAATCATATTATTTACAATATAAATGAATATTACAAAAATTTGCCTTTTTATCCTAACTAGAGAGTGAGGGATTACAAAATTTGGATCGTTGGCTTGGCCTACTATGAAAAAGTGTAAAATAGTGAGAAATAATGGGTGTTAGTAGCAATGTTGGTTGGCAACGTGACTGTTAATAGTGGTCATGAACTTGTTCAAACTCAAAGTCCCTTTCAAGCATAGAACAATGCATATTAGAGGCATTTTGGTTATTTTCATCAAAATCTCAAATTCTCCATCAAACAACTTCTAACAACCCCCCTTGAGCGGTTAATAGCTTTTAAAAATATGACTTTCTTAATTGCATCGAAAATAGGTGATCTAAAGCTCATTAGATTTGTTTTATAGAACTCTATATATCACCCTATAAATTTGTTGATGCTTATAAATCAAAATTAATATTTTAAATTTACTATCAAATACTTTAACTATGAAATAAAAAATATAATAATTTCTCATTAATGATAACTTTTATTATAATTATTATTATTATTATTTTGAAGTATTTAAGTGCTTAAGGATAAGTCTTAGTTATGTCATTATCATATCCAAAATCTTAAAATCTAAAAATTGATATAATCATATGCCATTAAATGATGCTATAGAGGAACAAAAACAGTGTAAATTTATGATTCTTCTCTTTCAAGCTAAGAACAAAAATAATAAAATCTTTCTTCCTATAAGTACACCACCTAGAAGACTTTAGTAAGTGGGCCACAGCCCAAAGTAGGGAATTAATTCAGCAGGCCTTGCACAGTATCGACCAGTACCAGCCCAATAATGTTTCGACCCTCCCGAATCTGCCACGTGTCATAAATACTAAATAGTAAATAGTAAATTGGCGAAATTGGATTTAAGAGAATTAATTAATTAAATGCCCATTGCAGTAATCGAGAAAGGATGTGCAGCAGCAAGATCAACGGTCCAGATTAGGCCACGCTTCAGCGTCCGTCGCCACAAGTTCTTAATTCCCTGGAGCGGGTGAGGTGGTGGAAAGTTTAGACCGCTTTGTGCCTCCGCTGTCGTTTCTAAGCCTGCCGTCGTTCTCGAGTCCCTTTCTTGGTCCCTAATTCAAGTCCTCAACGGGACCATGAGCAAATAGTATTCTCAGTGCATGTTTGACAACAGATAGGGCAAATTATTGGGTCCAGTCACCTGACATGCGAACATTCAATCCGAACACGCCACCTCACCCGAATGCACTGAGCCCCAGTATTTTTGAGTGACATGGCACGTTTTTATTGATGTCCGGACGAATTCGGACACCGGACACAATAATTTGCCCAACAGAGGCGGTGGTTGAAGAGGAATTATTCTATGGGGAGTTTGAATATAAAAAATTATTCAGATTGTGAGTATATATATTATTAATATATTTATTTTATATATATTATATAGTTTATTATTCAGTATGTACACTCACATATCCAGACGATTCTTTCAATTCGGACTCCACGGAGAATAATTTTTTGGGCCAAAATTTTAAAATTGTTTACTTTTCTCAACTAAACACTGTTGGGTGTACAAGGGTCAAACAAATTTTGGATTCAAAATATTTAAACACAAATTATATTGGAATGATTTTTAACATTACTATATTTAAGTTAAAGTTAGTGTAATTTATATTATATTAATTTAAAAATAAATATAAAAAATTTTAAGCACATCTTAATATATTTTTATATCAATATTTCATGATATAATACAATAGGAGGTCGTCAAAGATTGGCACTACTTGTTTAAGTATCTTCTATTTTGGATGTTCCCTTCAATCTTTGAAAAAACCCCATTATTTTTCATCTTGTAGGTAATTTTAGTTCCCTTAGGATAAACTTGGCAGAATGCAAACTCTTATTTATAGCTAAAGACTTAGGTTTCGTTTGGGACTGCTTTCTTACTGCTTCTTAAAGCAGTTTTTTTACTCTTAGAGCAAAATTAAAATTTTTGTACATAAAAGCTACTTTAAGAAGCAGTAAGAAAGTCATTCCAAATGAAATCTTAGGCTTCATTTGGGACAGCTTTTTAAAGCAATTTTTTAATGCAAAAATTTCTAATTTAAAAAATTTTTATACTAAAAAATTGCTTTAAAAAACAATAAGAAAGATGCTCCAAATAAAATCTTAAAAACATCCCTCTCACCTCTTTATGAATTCAAATGACTAAATATTTGATCATGATGAAGATTATAGGTAGCCCTAGTCTTATTGAATTGATGCACTAAAATGAGGTCATTCCCTTCTCATTTGTCACAGAATAATTAGTTAATGAGGATTTCTTCTATAATTTCTCCATTTTGACTTAAAGCTCTCCCACACCTCTTATGATGTCCTTTCATACTTAGCTCCTAATCAAACTCAGGATGTTAATTAAGATTTAAGGATTTATATATATTTATTACTATTAGGATATTAAATGACCCATGTCCTTATTATAAGAAAAAATTAATGGCTCTTTTTTTCTCTTCTTACCTTGTGGATCTATGCATCCACTTTGAATTTGACAAATTCTACTATTATATTCACTTAGAATGTAAAAGATTAAATCTTTTTAGGGGAAATCTTTCTCACTCCTTTGCTTTTTAGACTACAACCGCATTTTCGCTTGACAACCATTTTTATTGTTATTTTTTACAACCAGAGTTGCTCGTGTGTAGTTCGAGAAAGTATTTATTCAAATTTTAAAAAATAATAAATTTCTAATATCCACGACAACTTTCAGAAAAATTACTTTTCCCGCAACAGCAGCACAATCACATGTACAACAAGCTAAAGCCATCCCAAACAAACCCTAAATCCTCCATTTCTTATCATATTTTTTATGTAAGCCACCCTTTTGTGATGCTACCACAATAGTTATGAGATATTTTAATTATATCTCTTCTTCTCGTTAAAATCCTATTGATTTCTATTAGGGATCACCAAGATATATACAATGAAGGGTTTTACCTTTCCTTCTTCATGCTATAAAGTTAGTTGTAAATCATAATACAAACTCTCATGTTATTAAAGATAATCACACAATCTTTCTCCTTCTAAATTTAGTAGATATTGTAATTAAAAAAAAATAAAAACTTTACCTTCTCTATATATAAGACAAAGGAATCCTACTGAAATCATAGGGCTAAAATCTTTTAGTATTTTAAAGGTGATAATAATACAATCTTGTTCCATATAAATGCCAAATCATAATTAATATATATATATATATATATATATATATATATATATATATATATATATATATATATATATATATATATATATATATATATATATTCATTCTCTAAAGGCAAAAATTCCTACTGCAATAATGCTAATATCTCCAAAGAGTTCATAAATTATTTCAAATGCTTGCTTGATTATTTTTCCTAGCATTCCTTCATTGTTGATTTCAATCTCCTTTGACCTAATATTGAAACTTCCTAACTAGTTGTGCATTATGCCCCCTTTTCTTTATATAAGATCATCAACAACAACAACATTAACAACATCAAGCCTTTATCCCACTATGTGAGGTCGGCTACATGAATTTTTTTTCTCCATTGTGCTTTGTTGAAAGTTAAATTCTCATTTAAATCTAATAAAGAAATGTCATTTCTAATATTTTCTTACCAAGTCTTTTTAGGTCTACCTCTTCTCTTCTTAACATAAGTCAAATCTAATACATCCACTTTCCTAACTGGCCATCGAAAGACCGTCATTTTCTTTATATAAGATCAAAAGTTTAATTTTTAATAAGGGTCAAGAGCGCATATCTCTTTAAATAAGATAAGAGAATTTTAATTTTTAGTAGTTCTTAGGCAAACTAAATAAATAAGGGGATAAAAATTTCATAAGTTCAATAAATTTTTTGTCATTTTTTTAAAATTTTATAGGACTACATTAAATTTGATCATCATGCTTACTTATCTTAACCATTATCTAGCTTTAGGTAATTAGCCATTGTCTATTTAAAGTTAATTTTTAAATAATGGTCATAATTAGCCATTGTCTATTTAAAGTTAATTTTTAGAAAACTTTTGATTTTAAGATAAATAACCTCCAATTATTTAATCAGTACCATAATTTATATTATTTTTTAGCTGTAATAGTAATTAATAAAGCAAGCTAAATGATTCTGCTTTTGGAAAAGTTTTTTTTTATTATTATTATGATGGAGAAAGTTGGGAGTAATGCTGTAAAACAAGCATAATGAAATTTATTGAAATATGAAATCTAATTAATATTCTATGAAGAAATATTTTATTTAGAAATAACTTGGGGATGATTTATTTTTATTGTAAGATTCTTATGGGGTTTGGAGGGATTAATAAATATCAAATATGAGATATTTCATTAAGATTATTTTGATGCTTTCACATATAATTTCAATTATTTTAGAATTTCATTATATTAGGATTGCTATTACTGTGGTTTTATGATGAAATATATTTGTAAGAAAATGTTGAGAATGCGAGGTCATATATTTCTCATAGAAATTTTCATCATTGTTTATGAAGATGAAATTTATGATGGCAAAAATATGAGGTAATTATAAATGAGAGGAATCTATAGAGATATTATTAATATATTTTTGTGTTTTATTTTGTTTATTTATTAGATATAGATAATTTGAATTATATCATAAACTAATTCTCAATAAAATTGACTTTGATTGAGAGAAATGTGGACTACTTGTCATATTTGTATTGTAACTCTCAATATGTATATAATGCATCAAAAACCTAGTATATTTATCTTGGTTAGATAAATAGGAAATTTATAGGTATCAGATAAAGCTCTATTAACATTTTGTTTGTTTTACTACTAGTCAGTATATTAACAAGATAGCCAATGAGGAAACCTGCTCTAATTTTTGTAATTCTTCATGTTAAAGCTATTTATTAATTCAGAGAAACCACAAACATCTTTTTATGGACACCTGAAAGCATCAATGGTTTGTTTTACCCTTTGCTCCTCTCTCACGATTCGTGACCTTGAGCACTGCTTTTGTTTTCCCTTTCGTTCCTTTCTCTCCCCCAAATGAAGACCGCTCGTGGTAGATGTTTATATCTTATAAGCTCTAAGGGACATGTTATTTGCATTCTTAATTTTGACCTTACAGCTCCTCTTAACTCCTGTAATGAAACTATTTTAATGTATTCTAACCTCTAAATGAGACAGAACTATTTTAATTTAGAACCCCCCGTGAAAATTTTCACCTCTGCCACTGTATTATATTCTCCATATCTTAATCCTTACCTATCAAATCATGCATTAATATGAAAAAAATTGATGAAATCTATTGTGTAGGTAATATTATACTCCTAGTCAAAATTATTTTGCTTCAATCCCTATAGATTTTCTATTATATTATATTTTATTTGTTATTTTCTATTTAAGGAATTCAATCATATCTTTTGCAAGCTCTTGATTTTAAAAAAATCAGTGAGACAAATTTTCTCTTCCTTCCCTTTAATTTTGCAAGCTCAAATCTTGATATCTACATCAGAGAACATTGGATCTAACATACTGATTTGATAGATTTAGATCTGACTAAAAGGCAACATGAAGAATATATGCAGAGTTGGAATTTTAAGATCTCGTTAACTGTGAGATATCTTTGAATTTATGAAAAGGATCTGTATAGTTAAACTCACATCTGGAAAGGCACTAATGATATTCATTACTATCAATGTAATGTGCATTTGATAATGGAGCCTTTCTCAAGAGCAGTATGCTTCCATCATGTGGAGATTACTCATCACAGGCGTTAAGAAATGAACTGTCGGCAAGTTTTTTTGCTGTGAGGGCAGCAAATAAATTGAATCTGGACGAGCTTAAATTATATTCAGCTTACTTTATTAAATAAGCTCATATCTTTTTGCTTTAGTCATGGATGTTCTTACTACGGACTTGTAAGAGGATGTTCCCTGATGTATGCTTTTCGGTTACGATATTCTTCTTGTTGATATGATTACAGAGAGTTGAAGGAAAATTTGAATTATGAAGGTCGACCTTAGAATCTAAAGGTTTTCATTTGAGTAGATCTAAAAATAAATACATGGAGTGTAATTTTAATAATAGTAGTTCTAGTGGGGGGTCTGTGACTTTGAGAGATTAACTCAATAGTAAGAGTTCACATTTTAGATATCCTGGGTGTATTATTCAGAGTGATGGTGAAATAGATGGGGATATTGTTAGTATAATTCAAGTTTGATGGATGAGTGGAGGAATGCAACGGGCTTGTTGTGTGATAGAAAAGTACCACTCAAATTTAAGGGAAAATTCTATAAGATGGTGGTTAGACCTACAATGCTTTATGACGCATAATTTTGGCCATTAAAAGAGAAGTATAATATTAAGTTAAGTGTTGCAGAGATGAGGATGCTCAAGTGGATGAGTGAATTTACTCTTAGAGACTGGATACAAATGAGCATAAAAGGTTGGAGTTGCTCTAGTGATAGATAAGATCATTGAGAGTTGTCTTAGATGATTTTGTCACATAAAACGGCAGCCTACTGGAGACTCAATTAGGAGAGTATATATTTTAGATTTAACCTATATTAAGAAAGATAGAGATAGACCTAAAAGACTGTAGAAAATATCAGTAGATGAGAATGACTTTTAATCAGACACACATGAAAAAATTCCCTACTCAGCTGATTGCTGATCCAGATATTCCAGCTCAACCTATGAATTACGTACATAATAAGCTCTGTATTTGACTTGTTTTAAGGCTTTTAGACATATTATTTGGTTCTTCAGATGGAGTGGCTTTGCATAACGTTTATGCATTCACTGTCTCTTACAATTTACATAGTTCAATAAAATCCCAATCAAATATTTTAATATATTTAATTTACATCACATCAAATAACTCATTTTTTTGACATTTTAATTACTCTGCGATTCTTAAACAAATACATTTTACAAATATTGATCTAAAAATCCCCTAAACCACAAAGCAAATACAGAACCCAATCATGAAAAAAAAGCCCTTTCGAGTGATTGTAAGACCAAAATATCAAATTATGCTTCATTTGGGACAGCTTTTTTATTGCTTCTTAAAGCAACTTTTTAGTACAAAAATTAAAAATTATGTACTAAAAAGCTGCTTTATGATGCAGTAAGAAAACCGTCCCAAACAAAACCTTAATGAACAAAACATGTAATCCATGAACACATTTATGCGTGCAGTTAATAAACCTTACAGTAAAATCATGTTATTATGACCAAGAAAACTTCAAATATTCTGCTCTAAAATTAGAAATCAAACTATCCAAAAATAAAACATATAAGCATTACACAATGTTAAAAAAAAAAAAAAAATCAATCAAATATAACTATAATTAGGACCCATATCAATGCAGGGCTTGCCAAATTGAGGCTAAAATAAACAACTTACGTTGTCAACTGAAAAGATAATTGGCTACAAAATAATAATCAGGAAGCAGCAGTACACAACCCCTTATTTACACAAATTTACATGGCTAGTTCGCTACGGTAGGAAGAGTAAAGCACTTCAGTTATGTTCAAGTGAAAAGATAATTGGCTGCAAATTAGAGTTAGAATATCATAGAATCAGAGAACCCAAACCAACCCCCCCTGTTGGATTCTAATAAGCTAGAAAGAAACTCTTATGTGGTCAATTCAATACTCACTCACAGTTGGAAGCTTCGATTACTATACACCAGTGACCGGTCAAAAGGCTGTACAGAGATTAGCCTTCATGTTAGATGAGCACTCCTGTGGAATTTGGCCGGCGGGCACGCAAAGCCGACTCCTCTTCGGTTCTGATATCCTCACCCTCGATATCGCCGCCGCGAGAGCATCGACAAAACCACCACATTCATCTTGCTCGTCGTCGGACCTCGGATCCGAATACCCGCAATCAATTCTGGGTGCCACCGCACTCCTAATTCGGATTCTTGGGTTGCATGTACTTAGCCTGGAAGGACACTCTGTGTAGAACAGAATCCAGGGATGTCCTGGTAAATAAAGGGGATCAGCATTTGTGGCTTTGAAGCAAGAAAAAATTAAAAAGGTAAAATGGGATATGGGGAAGTAGTAAGTACTTAGAATTTCGTCTGCTACCAATCTTGAGGAAACATCTCTCGTGAGCATTCGACTTAATAGATCCCGTGCAAGAAGAGATACAGAGTCCCATATTTCACCGTGAAAATTCAGCTCCATCGTTTTAATGGACTCAAATATAGCTTCACGCGAGGTTCCCGGGAATGGAAGAGAACCGACTAAGAGGGCATGAAGAAGAACGCCTGCACCCCAAATGTCGACTTTCTCAGAATAGTGACCTGAAAGGACTTCGGGGGCAACATAGGCGGGACTTCCAGCAATTCCATACAGTCTCTGACCTGCATAAAATTATTATGACATCAAATGGGGGATTTACATATATAACATAAAATTATTATGTATTTATGCATCTAATACATAAATCTTTATATTTACTTATCTATAACTTTGGTATATAAATCACATCAAAGCATACGCGTGAAAAAAGTATATTTTATTTTAAGCAATTTAATATTAGTGATATTTTCATGAGATTTGGAGATTTGGGCATCATATAAGTAAATATAAAAACTTCGGTTTGTAGTTGAATAAAAATTTTGAGGACTGCATGCAAATCCCACAATCAACAACAACATCAAGCCTTTATCCCACTAGGTGGGGTCAGCTACATGAATACTTTTTCTCAATTGTACCCTATCAAAAGTCATTTAAATCTAATATTTGACCTATTATAAGAAAGGTAGAGGTAGACCTAAAAAGACTTAGAAAATATCAAAAATGACTTTTCTTTTTTAGATTTAGAAGAGAATTTGACTCTTAACATGACACAATGGAGAAAAATGTTTCATGTAGCCGACCCCACGGTGGGATAAAGGTTTGTTACTATTGTTGTTGTTGTAATCATGGAAATATACCTTCAACTTATATTACACTTTCATCTTAATCATTTTAAACATCATTTAATGGCAAAGAGAAAAATTAGGAAAGGATCTTACTATTAACTTATAGCTGAAATAAGAAAAATAATTACATTTCCAATATTGCAAATGCGTTTTTGATGAATTTGATTTATTAAAGTAATGAATTACAATTATTACTAACAACAACAACAACAATAACAAGCCTTTATCCCATGACATGGGATCAGCTACATGAATCCTACAATTGTTACTAACACAAATAAATTTGAAATCATTAAAGATCCTAAAATCAAAGACCTAATAAGAAGAAAGAGATGACATCTAACCAAAGTCTAACATTTAAACAAGCTTTTCAACATGTATTAGACTTCAAATGTAAATACTAAAATTTCTTATGTCGAAGAAAGTCACTAGGTATTCTAGTTGTGCCTCATTCCATCAAAACAAGCAAGTTCAATCTATTTCACCTACCTCATCCAAGGGCATTAACACTACGGTTAATAAGCACAAGGAGAAAACAACTTGCTTTGCTTTTGGATCTAAGCTTTATGCAAAAGCATCATTTAAATATCTTCAATTTGGTCAGCATGACAATGAATGCATTAGTAAGAATTTGCAGGTATTTGTGGGGGAGATAAAAAGTGAAATCAAAGATTTTGATGCTGTTCATGAGTTCAACGAAGAAATTAGTGATTCTAAGGATGCTTTTGTTGATGCTTTTTTGAATGTTATTTGCTGCGTCATAGTTACTCCAAAGTTTGAATCTAAGGGTGTAAGTGAGTCAAACCGGCTTGTAAACAAACTCGCGAGTCGAGCATATCAAACAACGAGCTCATAATAGACTTTTTATATTATAGAAACTCCATTTCAAGCTCGGCAATATACCCAACTCATTAGCTCATGAGCTTGCTCAATTAATAAGAAAAATTTAAAAGAAAAATAAAATCAACCGCTATTCAATAACCCTATGAGGCCGGATGTAAAAAAACAAAAAAAAATGACAAAAAATTATTTTCCATCTCCCGCTCCCACACCCCCCTTCTTGTTGTTCGCTCCCACTCAAGCATTAAAAAAAATGACAAAAAATTATTTTCCAGCTCCCGCTCTCAACTTGATGTTCTCCGCGCCTGCTCACGCTCACGCATTAGTCCCACACCATGCAGGACAGCATTATTTTGCTCTATAAAACGAAAAAAATTGAAATATCAACCAAACCTCCGGAAGCGGGAAGTTGGAGGCAGAAGTGGTTTCGCTTGCTATTCGCGATATGCAATTTTAGGTATTTTATTTTGTTTAAACAAGCCGAACAAACGACCGGATCATTAACGAGCAGCTCGAACGAATTATTGACAAGCACTCATTAAGAGGCTCGATAAGTTGCATTAATCGAGCTCAAATATGAATGTGAACTGAGCTCGAGCAGGGGTTTTCTAAACAAACTCAAGCTTGAATAGAGACCAAAAAGCTCATTTCTTATCGAGTCGACCTCGAACAGGGTCCTGGAATATGAGCTTGAGCTTGAACATGTTGAAGCTCAGCTCAGCTCGATTCGTTTACAATTCTAAATATATTTAATAGAAATATTCAGATTATCACATGGAGTTTGTTATTAAGCATGGCCTTCATTATTGAAGACATTGCCTATAATCTAAAGAGTTTGTATTGAACTCCAATCATTAAGCTTTAAAATATTTGGGTTCTAAAAAAAGCACATCAACATTTCATATATAAAGGGTTATCTCTCAATGTCAAGTGTTGTATTCTACCTCAATCTCTAGCAAGGCTTTTAAGCTTTGTTTCCATGCATGGATGAGAAACTTGCAGCAACTGCCTCTTTCATCCACCCATCCATCTATGTTTTCCATTCAATTATAGATTTTTGTTAAAATATGAACAAATTTCATTGGAATTTGCATTGCCAGCTTCCAAAGAGATAAAGGTGGGAACTATAATGCACAACCACTGACACGACAACACGGATAGGACACGAATACCTCTTTGAGTAGTAGTGCGGGTGCATCATAGGGTGGGAGACTTCCTATTCCCACACATAAGTACAATAAGCCTGTTAGATTTCCCAGTTATTGTGTAATTATTAAGCGAACCAAGATTTAAAAAAGGTTTCTGTTTCAGGACCTGTACTACTACGCAGTTTTCATGCAATTGAAAAATGTGCACAGTTGAAAATCGAAACAAGCACCTAAATAGTTGAGATAAAGCTAATGCATGGCGATGAAAAACAAGATGCCCATGATTTGATAGAAATAAGCAAACTGAAGATTCCTGGCATCATCAAACAAAAAACCATCGTCACCATTTTCTGTTCACAACTGCAATCTAAGAAAAAAAAGTGCAATAGTTTTTTTTAATGTCATAAAGTAAGATTTCGGTGCACAACAGTGATCACACTAAAAAAATATTTAAAAAAACCTTTATATAATTGGAAAATTAGAATGGCAAGCAAAACTGGAAGTAAATCTTAAAATTAAACACTAAAAACTCAACCAATAATGAACAAAGGAACCTGTACAGCCACTGAAAAGAATATAAGTCGCACCTTATTCCGCATTCATTCTTATAATTCTCGGCTATCACAGCCACTTCATATTCAATTCAACCCAATCTTAATGCCACAAAAGCATTTCTAAACCTGGAATTACTCTGCTGGATGTATAAGCAGCACATTCATCCAATAAATGCCCAAAATTGCCAAATAACTATTGACCAAAAAAACTAGATTATCCTTAAGACCACCCAGTCGCACAGGCAAAAGTTATATGGCACATGGCAGTAGGTACAAAGCAATTGTAGTTAGGAGAAAGCAATGTGGATAAAGTAACAGAGGCCATACTGTTTCATGTCCTGGCGACACCCCTCTCTCCCTTTAATCTCTTCCCTTTTTCTTCACCCATTGGTTCGTCTTGGATATAGATGCCTCTGACTCCTGCTGGAGGGCTTCCATTTTCAGGAGGGCTTCCATTTTCCTTCCCATCCCGTTACTGGTTCGTCTTGGATATAGATCCCTCTCTACGATGACTTCTCCCCTATCCCCAACATAAAAAAAGTCCCTTCAGTCCAGTTCAATACCTCTCACTCTCTTTTAGATTTATTAAAAATTTTAGCATCATCATCGCTTAATTACATACATCCTTCAAAATTTTAAGTTTTCATGGGCAACTAATGCAGCCAAAGCCTTTTGACTGCATTAAAAGTCATGACCTTTTCACCTATCAAGCCTTCTAAAGTCTTTTCTGATGCCTTTGGATTAGCATAAGTGGAGTGCTCAATCAAAATAATCATCCCGTTATTACTTTAGAGAAAAATTAAAGAGACTAAGCAAAACTACTTATGATAAAGAATTTTATGACATTATATAATCCTTTAAACACTAGAGACACTACTATTACACAAAAAATGTGTCCTATATTTTCACCATCATGCCCTTAACTGTATTAACACCCAAAAAAACTTAACAATAGATATACCAAATATGTTGAATTTCTTCAAAACCATTCTTTCATTTGAACATAACAGATACGAAGAAAAAAGCTATTGATGCTTTATCTCGAGTCAACTTAGTCATCTCCTCTTTAGAATCACAATTTTTTTTACTTCTCAAGAATAAAAAATGATTATATTGTCTAACCTGATTTTCATCACTTAAATGAACAGGATAACCCTCTTACTCCGACCAACCTCATTTATGTTCGTTATAGCTATTTTTATTGAGAAAATAAGTTTTGCATCCCTAGATCATCTCTTTGAGATTTTCTAATCACTAAGCTTCATTTTCATCTTCTTTATAGCTATTTTTATTGAGAAGCTTTGTATCCTAGATCATCTCTTTGAGATTTTCTAATCACCGGGCTTCATTTTGAAGGGTGTATCAGGATACTTCGAAAAGGATAAAACCATTAAATTGGTAGAATCAAAACTTTTTTAACCTCCCTAAAAAGAGAGTAAATCTTAACATGACACAATGGAAAAAAATAATTCATTTAGCCGACCCCACATAGTGGGATAAAGGCCCATTGTTGTTGTTGTGGTATACTAAAAAGAGATAGTGAACCCATCATTATCCATCGTCTTACTTGTAAACTAATATAAATAACTAAGCAAAACATTAATAAGTACATTGCTCTCCCGATCCCCTAAAGATTTTAGGAAGATCTTTCCATGGATTTTATTTTAAGATTGTCAAGAATTTTGTGTGGACATGATAATACTTTAATGGTTATTAATAATTTCTCAAAAATAACACACTTTTTATCAAGTTCAAATATTAATACCATCTACCATATAATCAACCTTTTTTCAAAGAAAATATTAGATTACAGGTATTATCATCAATTATAGCTTCAAACAGAGAAGCCAGATTTATTGTATATTTTTTATAACTAGTTAGAATATAATTAAAATTATGAGAACTAGTTAGAATATAATTAAAATTTTAATCTACATTTCAACCCCAAATCAGACAATCAAATAATAATTGTTAATAAATCCTTAGATAGCTTACTAAGGTAGTTAAGAATAATAGCGATTGAGACTTGCATCAACCTACTTCTAAGTTTGCATATTACGTCATTATTTCTAACACATCTCAAAAAATATATTTCAAAGTTTTTTATCGTAATGACCCAAAGAAACTAATTAATATAACAAATATTCCCCATCACTCAGTTTTACATCTTACATTCTGATGGGGACATCAGATCAGCATGGAAGGTTTATCAGAGACGTGGCCGCAAATCTACGGCCACGATTGAGTTCTTGTATTTCTGAGTCATGATTGTATTTTATTTTATTTATGCATTTTCTTATTTGCTTAGGTGTCGTTATTATTTTCCCTTTGTACCCCTTTCATGGGAGTGGTCGCATGTAAGCCTAAAGGGCAAGTTGGTCTTTTATTTTCTTGAGTCTTTGTACCCGGCTATTTATAGCCTCATTTCCTTTGTTTTGAGCTAATGAATGATTATTAAGAATTTTTCCTGCACTTGTGCTTGAGAGCGCTTGAGAGTTCTTGGAGAGAACTTTGGAGAGAACCCTTGGAGAGGGAGATTGGCGCATCACCCACCAACCTTGGAGACGGCCGGGTTCGTAATTTTCTTTATTTTTGTATTCTCACCTTCCCCTCGTCGAGCCTCTTCACCCTACTCCACCTTGCCGCCGGTTTCTCCACCACAGCCGACCACCTCTCCTCCCAAAACCCCACAGTTTCCCCTTACCCGGAAACCCGCCACCCTCGTCCCCACAAACCGCCGGCCACCTTTCCCGGAATCCTCTCTAGCCGCCGGCCACACCCACTCCCCTTCCTCTTTGAGTTTCCTAATTGGGTTGAAGACTACTTGGGAAAATTCTGAAATTCAAAATCAATCAAGTTTGAATTTCAAAATCTTTCCTAATTTAAGTTACCTATTTTAGGAAAGTTTTAATTCATATCTATTTTCAAATTCTAATTCAAATTGGATTTGACTAAATACTTTCCTAAAGCCTCAAGCCAAATTAAGAGATCATAAATCCTCTCATTAATTGCCCCTATCACCATCTTTGCCAATGGCTCCCATAGGGATAATTAGGATTTATTTCTTATTCACCCAACTTCCACTATTGGAAATAAATTCAATTTCCCTCTCATACTTTGAACGTCTATTTCCTACAGCCCATGTCTTAAACTATTTCCTAAATCAGAACTTGGCATTAGGAAATAAAATTCCTCCCTATCCCTCAATCCCGTCAGCTTCCCGCCCAACTTGACGCCTTTCTCTTCCCCTCTCTCCAACCCCACTTCCTCACCTTAGGCCCAAGCATTGAATGTATTGAGTTCTCTTCTTCCAAACACCTTCTCCTACATAAAAAAATCTGAGAATTTTCTCAGAATTTTGGAGCCAAACCTGAACACAATTTCAGGTTTTGAGATCAACATTTGGAAGAAGCCATGGACGAAGACGTTGAAGGCATCGAATGACGGATCTCCACCACTCCTTAGCAAAGGTTTTCTCTTACACTTGCATCTTATTTCTTTAAGTCCAAATTCTCAACGGTGTGATTGTAGTCGCAAAGTCTCCTCCCAATGCTCTTGCTAAGCTTAGTAATCATAGGAATTGAGCGTGCTTTATTTGCTTCCTAATTCTCGTTGTTAGATTAGGGATTATTTTGAAGGCTACTATTTTGTATTGTTATATTTTCTTATTTATCTTGAAAACTTCAGAACTTCGAGCATGTGATTTCGCCTAAGCAAATTACCTCTTTATTTGTTTTGAATCTTCGTTGAGAATTGCTCGTAACTTTATTCTAAAATTATTCTAATCGAAGAGTTGTGCAATGCCTAAATGACCCATATGCATCTCATCTAAGTAGTCCTGCATCATCTGGTATCAGAGCATGGTTTGCTCTAGTTTTGCATGCTAGACTTCATCCTAGGAGTTATTTCAATTAGTGTATCTCGTTGTTGCATGCATGCTATCGGTTAAATTAATTTATTTACATGTTATGCTTGCTGTCCACTGTTTTTCCGCATGCATTTAGGGGTCGTTAAGCTTGTTTATCACCTGTTTAATTGCTGTCCTTAAGCTAGCCACATCACTAGTTGTCTAGGTAACTTAACCCTTCTTTGTAGTTTGCTGTCCATGAGTTTCCAGCACCATTTAGAGTCCCGTTAGAGTATTTTCCCTGCTGTAGTTTGCTGTCCACTTCCTAGAAAACCTTTTCAGTACCCCATTGTGTTTAGGAATGGACCCGGAACAACTAGGGAGGACTTTAGACCTCTTGGTAGGTCAAATGAACAACATTAGCCAGCAGCTTAAGGAAAACCAGGCGGATCTAGCTGAGCTTCGTAGGAACACCACCGAGAGATTTGATACACTTGAGCGAGCTAAAGACCATCCTACTCCCTACACCCCATCTAGACCACCGTCTATGTATGGGGAAGAGACCTACCCGGATGAGAGGCCACATCGGGCCAATCATCGAGCTCCCTACCATGGACATGATCCACGTCATGATCCTGATTTGGATGAGAGGCATCACCGTGCCAATCATCGTACTACCTACCAAGTCAATGATCCCGATGCACCACTAATGAAGAACATTAAGGTTGACGCTCCTACCTTTGATGGCACCCTCGATCCCCAGCTCTTCCTGGACTGGGTCAAAGGTATGGACAATTTCTTTAAGTGGTATGCCATATCTGAGGCTAGGAAGGTTAGTTTTGCAGCTATGAAACTAATGGGTAGGGCGAGCCAGTTTTGGGCGAACTTAGAGAGTCTTAGAGAAGATAGGAATGAGTACCCTATTGTAGACTGGCTATCCATGAAGCGGGAACTCAAACAAAAGTACTTGCCACCCTCGTACTTCCCTCGATTATTGGATAGGTGGAATAGGCTAACTCAGGGCAATAAACCAGTTAAGGAGTACATCGCCTCCTTTGATGACTACCTGATTCGATGCAAAGGGGAGACCTCTACTACCCCCGCGCAAGTTTTGTCTATGTTTCGAACCGGGTTGCGAGAGGATCTTCGCAATGAGCTGTTTGCCCGGAACGTCACTACCCTGGAGAATGCCTACAGTCTAGTGCTTGACTTAGAGGAGACCCGTTCACAGCACCCGATCTGTTCACATGACTCTAGGCCTTCCTACAGATCTTCTGGTAGTTCCACCCCTCACACCCCCACTGCCCAGCCGACCCCAGGGAGCAACAACCGACCCTCGTCTGGTCCCCCTACTCCTCGTCCTGATGTTAGAAGTAAGCCTTCCACTCCTGATACCCATCGATCTAACCCCGGGACCAAATGCTTTAGATGTCAGGGGTATGGGCATATCGCCTCTCAGTGCTCTAGTCCATATAAAGTCACGATTATTGAAGAGATCACTGAGGCTGAATTCGATCCCGAAATCGACCAGATTCACCAAGTGGACAATGATGGTGAATTCTTTGAGGAGGATGACGACACTGCTGTCATCCAGTACATTCAGAAAATTGACACCCCTCCCACCTGTGTGGCGAGATGTGCACTGTCACAACCCGTTACCACCGACGACTGGCGTAAAACTACGATCTTTCACACCTACACTAAAATCAAGGATAAGAACTGCAAAGTCGTCGTGGATAGTGGCAGCTGCACCAACCCCTATAAGGTAGCTTGGGTCAACACCACTGCCTTGGAGGTGAAGGAACGAAGCCACGTGTCCATCTTCTTTGCCACTTATAAGGAGAATGTCTGGTGCGATGTGTTGGTTATGAATGTTGGACAAATCCTGCTAGGTCGCCCCTGGCTTTTTGATAACGATGTCCACATCTATGGTCGTTCAAACATCTGCGTGTTTGAACATGATGGTAAAAAGATCAAGCTTTTGCCATCACAGCCTCGAGTTTTGAATAACCCTGAATCCAACCCTGTCAAAGCCAAGAAGGGACTGAACCTGATAGCCGCCATAGCCCAGAGCATGCCTTTACACACCTTAGTCGATCGTGAGACTCCCACTGAGTTTGACGAATCAGTCCCTCATGAGAGTCAGCTTATACCTAGTAGACTTGTTGAGATCCATCCTGATGGTCTTCCCGATCCATTAACCCCGATTAGAGGCATTTCATATGTTCTAAACCTACCCCCGGGAGCCTCCCTATCTGATCGTATTCTAGGCGGTCTTGACTTCCTCGATTCAATGAATTTTACTCTTGGTCTAAGTCCTTCTGAAAGTGTATACGGGTTCAAACCTAGACTGCCATTAGATCTGATACCCATGAGTTCTAGGTATAGGATTTCTGAGTCTGCATCAGCATTTGCGTCTCATCTGCATGAACTTCATAAGGATATTGCACAACAAATTGAAAAGAATAATCAGGAATATAAATTACATGCAGATTTAAAACGTCGATTTAAAACTTTTGAGGTTGGTGATTTTGTTATGGTGCGGATTCATCCGGAACAGTTCCCTCCGGGAGCAGTTAAGAAATTGCATGCAAAGAGTGTTGGGTTTGTCAAAATACTTAAGAGAATTAATGACAATGCTTATGTAGTAGATCTGTCTGCAGATTTCAATATAAATCCCTCTTTTAACATAGAAGACTTAGTGTCATATGAAGGTTCTGATTTTAACCCACAAAATCCACTATCAAAGCCTTGTGAGAACCCACCTTGTGAGATCCCTAACCTACCCCCACTACCAGATATTGCCAAATTTCCTATAACAGAGCAATTGGAAGCAGTCTTAAGTGATGAGATCATATCCACAAGAGGAGGACAAATAAGATATTTGATCAGGTGGAAAGGAAAGCCCAAGTCAGATGATACGTGGCTAGATCGCGAGGAGTTGCAGCAGATTGACCCAGATGCACTAGAGATCTACGAGAGCGCCAGAGATTCTTACTCGACGGAGTCGAGTTTTCTCCCACCCGGGAGAATGATGGGGACATCAGATCAGCATGGAAGGTTTATCAGAGACGTGGCCGCAGATCTACGGCCACGATTGAGTCCTTGTATTTCTGAGTCATGATTGTATTTTATTTTATTTATGCATTTTCTTATTTGCTTAGGTGTCGTTATTATTTTCCCTTTGTACCCCTTTCATGGGAGTGGTCGCATGTAAGCCTAAAGGGCAAGTTGGTCTTTTATTTTCTTGAGTCTTTGTACCCGGCTATTTATAGCCTCATTTCCTTTGTTTTGAGCTAATGAATGATTATTAAGAATTTTTCCTGCACTTGTGCTTAAGAGCGCTTGAGAGTTCTTGGAGAGAACTTTGGAGAGAACCCTTGGAGAGGGAGATTGGCGCATCACCCACCAACCTTGGAGACGGTCGGGTTCGTGGTTTTCTTTATTTTTGTATTCTCACCTTCCCCTCGTCGAGCCTCTTCACCCTACTCCACCTTGCCGCCGGTTTCTCCACCACAGCCGACCACCTCTCCTCCCAAAACCCCACAATTTCCCCTTACCCGGAAACCCGCCACCCTCGTCCCCACAAACCGCCGGCCACCTTGCTCGGAATCCTCTCTAGCCGCCGGCCACACCCACTCCCCTTCCTCTTTGAGTTTCCTAATTGGGTTGAAGACTACTTGGGAAAATTCTGAAATTCAAAATCAATCAAGTTTGAATTTCAAAATCTTTCCTAATTTAAGTTACCTATTTTAGGAAAGTTTTAATTCATATCTATTTTCAAATTCTAATTCAAATTGGATTTGACTAAATACTTTCCTAAAGCCTCAAGCCAAATTAGGAGATCATAAATCCTCTCATTAATTGCCCCTATCACCATCTTTGCCAACGGCTCCCATAGGGATAATTAGGATTTATTTCTTATTCACCCAACTTCCACTATTGGAAATAAATTCAATTTCCCTCTCATACTTTGAACGTCTATTTCCTACAGCCCATGTCTTAAACTATTTCCTAAATCAGAACTTGGCATTAGGAAATAAAATTCCTCCCTATCCCTCAATCCCGTCAGCTTCCCGCCCAACTTGACGCCTTTCTCTTCCCCTCTCTCCAACCCCACTTCCTCACCTTAGGCCCAAGCATTGAATGTATTGAGTTCTCTTCTTCCAAACACCTTCTCCTACATAAAAAAATCTGAGAATTTTCTCAGAATTTTGGAGCCAAACCTGAACACAATTTCAGGTTTTGAGATCAACATTTGGAAGAAGCCATGGACGAAGACGTTGAAGGCATCGAATGACGGATCTCCACCACTCCTTAGCAAAGGTTTTCTCTTACACTTGCATCTTATTTCTTTAAGTCCAAATTCTCAACGGTGTGATTGTAGTCGCAAAGTCTCCTCCCAATGCTCTTGCTAAGCTTAGTAATCATAGGAATTGAGCGTGCTTTATTTGCTTCCTAATTCTCGTTGTTAGATTAGGGATTATTTTGAAGGCTACTATTTTGTATTGTTATATTTTCTTATTTATCTTGAAAACTTCAGAACTCCGAGCATGTGATTTCGCCTAAGCAAATTACCTCTTTATTTGTTTTGAATCTTCGTTGAGAATTGCTCGTAACTTTATTATAAAATTATTCTAATCGAAGAGTTGTGCAATGCCTAAATGACCCATATGCATCTCATCTAAGTAGTCCTGCATCACATTCACATTTTCACAAATTTTTTATGATCTACATAAACAAGTAAAACAACTAATCTAATTGATTAATAATACATATACAATTGTAGTAAATTTTAAATGTTCTTCTAAGGAATGTAAGGAAATTATCATCTCTTAATTTAAATTTGCCCCAAGCGTTATCCCATCCAATATACTAAGCTCAATAATTGAACTTGTGGCCCATCCAAAATTATTAAGAATTTTAGATCAAATCTTTTATCTTCTTGAATTCCCTCCTAACGTGCACATAAATTCTATTTTTAATAGTAATGATATACTATCTTATCAGGGAATATTCTTAAGTCTCAAGATTTGTAAGATAATCCTATTGCATGAGACATAAGTCTAATTGTGCAAGTTTCTAATAAACCACAGCTCTTGCATATTGATAGCATCATTTCAAAGAACACTCACTATCAACATGCACATCACCTAAATTCTTGGTCAGATAAAAAATAATTACTTTCTAAGGACACTTAAATGACCAAAGAAAATTTGGATAAACCTGCCTTAGATCTTGTTGATGAGTACATGGACTTTAACTTGCAGAGTTGAGTTTTTTGAGGTCTGATGAAGTTAATGCAACATCAATATAAAGATCAATAAGAAGGCCACAAAGCAAGGCACTACATAAAAATTTGGATTAATCATCATGCAAAGCTCACGACCCATAATCTCTCTAAAATCATTGAAAAGTAAATAAGAAACTCAATTTAAAGCCCTTAATAGGTAGGCCAGACATACAAGTCAAGAAAGCAAAAAATCTATAATAATTGTTTATTTCAAAACCACTAGACTTGCCTTCTTTGGCCAATCAAAATTTTTATGCCATTTAAAGTTTTAAATTTTATTTTATTTCACTTATTTTCTTTCTTTTTGTATTAGGACAAATCATCAATCAAATATAATAGTACTTATTAGCTCCCAAGGATTTACAAATTTATTTAGGTTTGGAATAGACCTATAAAGAATATATTGCTTTGTACTATTGAATTCATTAAATAAAAATTACCTTTTACATGTGCAAACTTAGTGTAAAAAGCTTGATAGCTGATCCCCTAGAGATTTTGAGTTCTTAATGATATTTTCCCACCCTTATTCCTCTTTCCCAACAAAATTCTTATCTCCTCTACATAACCACAATCCTAACTTTACTCAAGCCCAAAATACATTCAATATTTTAAAATTCTCCTACATATTCCCTCATATCACTCATAACCTCCCACAGTCTCAATGCCCCATTAAAGAAGCAATTTTCCATGATCAACAACCAGATTGAAAAATTCACAACTCCTTAACCATTGATTAAAAGTCCATAAAAATATCAAAACTAATTCCTTAATATCTCAAACCTTTAATCCGAAGTTATTCACTTGTTTTCTCTAAGAAAAACTTTTCCTTTGACAGCCTAGAAGTTTCAACACCAAATATATATAAACCCTAAATACTATTTTCACCACCACCCACATAACCCTCCACCCCACCATAAGAGGATACCAATCAAATTGCTATCTTCATCATAAAAATCTTATAGAGCATGCATCCTTAACTCTATAGGATTGCCTTTCCACATTCAGTAACCTTATGGGATATACGTTAATTCTAATATGATGATAATTTATTTTGCAGAATTTGTAAAAAATTAATATTCCTTTGTAATATCCTTAGTAATTTGTATTAATCATAGCTCTTTACCAATGAAATATCTAGGCCTTCCCTCAGCCTGGCAGAATCTTAGCCAAGGATTGTCAAACCTTTGTATGATATACTTAATAAAAGGTTGGATGGATTCAAACCAAAAAAAAATTATATATGGCAGATTTTTTTCAATCTATTAGATCCTCTGTTCAAAAAAATTTATCCTGCTGCTGCAGATCTTTGTCTTTGCCTACATACTTTTTGAAGGTTACTACTCTAGCAACTATATTTTTATAAGATGAGGAAGCACCTAAAAAGTTTCACATTATATATTGGCATCAAACAATTTTGCCTAATCTGAAAGGGAGAAAAAGTTTCCCATCTCTTAGTATATCCTTAACACTATTTGTAATATGACAGTTATTTAAAAGTTGTCTGTTATATACGTTCTATTCCCAATCTCTCTGCAAATGGAAAAATAGTTGATATTATCTCAAATGGAGTTTGATCACTTTTCAATATTCCTACTCTAATTGCTTCCAATAACATTGAGCTGTTTGGTTGGAACTTGGAAGTTAAATGAGTGTAAAGTCAAGTAAATGCAGGGATTTTAACTTTTTAGATGTTTGGATTGACTCAAAGTAAAGTAAAATAAAATATCAATGTATTCCAAACTCCCCGCCTTAACTCATTCTCCGTGTAAAGTAAATCGCCCGATTCGAGTGAAAAAAGGAAATCACGAGTGCGGGCTAGATAAAGAAGTTTGTTTCACGTCAGCATTTCTTCCTCCATTGTCGCAGGTATAGAATCATCTTACTAAAATTTTCTCGATTTTTAGGTCCTAATATGTGATCAAAAAACGGATGTTTGTGTTTATTTGTTGAAGCTTGGTCCATAAGAGCTTGTGCTTTATTTTGATGTGCTTAAGCTATTTTATGAGTTCTTAGTGTGTAAATATGTATCTTCTTGGATGGATATTGCTTGATTCTTTATGATACCATGTCTTTGACTAGATTGGGATGCATGGATTTCAATTTTGTCTTTTTACCATTCATCTTGCCTAGATCATGTTCCCAAGCTATAAGAATTATCAAATTGTCCACTATTTTCAAATAGATTGAATTTCCTTTACTCTGCATACACTCAACGTCTCAACCAAACATAAAAATAAACAGTTCCCCTACTTTTACTTTACAGACAACCAAACAACATCAAAGTATTTATTTTACACTGTATTTACTTTATGGCCAACCAAATAGACCCTAAATCTATCACTATTCAGCCTAATAAGGATAAGTTTCTCTAGAATGGGAATGAAACCTTCACATTGTTGAAAGTCCAAACATCCATTTATTAACATTCTTTATTCTTAATGGACAAAATTTATGTTGCGTAAAGGGTTACCTCTCAGAACCTCTATCAAACATGAATTACTTGCCTTAATGGACTAAAATGAATAACATCTTAGGCATAATGATTATTATCAACTAAACTTGTGCTCATTGTTCTATGCATAATATAATTCATTTCCACCTTCTCTTTGGATCTCCTTATTCAATGTGGTTGGTTAAAACTCTCTTAGATGGTTATGATTATTTTTTTTTTTTCTTTTTAAAATCTCATTACAAACATCAAAATTCATCTCCTCATGGACACTACATGGTAAGAGAGCTCTATTTTTTGATTGTAAGTGTGTTGGTACGTAATATTTAGCTTTAGAGGAATAGCAAAATTCATAAGACCAAAGCTCATAGTCATGCTAAATTGCTACATAGAATTAAATTCAGGTTGCTCAAAAGATTAAAAGATGGAGGTGGAAAAATAATAGACATATAATGTTTGTGAACGCCTTCAATTTTGGATGAGAAACTAACTAGTCAGATTACTTGCATCAAAGCTAGATATCCACCTCTGAATAATTTTTAGTTGTTATGAGGTTTTGTGTTTCTCTAGAATGGTTATCTTTCTTGCTTTGATTTGAGTATATGGTTGGAACGTAATGAAATGCGGAGTTTCGTAGGACTTCTTATGGGGATTTTGGATGTTTGTGTGATTTTTTTGGAAAGGCTTTTGTTTCACCATTAGTTTGATGTTTCTAGTTGAAACATGTTGGAATACCTACTAGGTGGATCCAACTAATATGATTTTGTTTCTATTTAAATATATACTTCACCTCAGTGGATACTTTTAGTCAGTCTGAATCTCTTGCTAAGAAAGCTCCATATTCTAACTGTAAGTATGTTGGCTAATAATATCTTGGCTTGAAAGGAATAGCAAAATTCATAAGACCAAAGCTAAAAATCTTGCTAGCTTGCTACATAGAATTAAATTTAACACTGCTGAAAAGATCAAAAGGTGGAAGATTGTCATGAAAACAAAATTGGATTTAAGCATCATCTGCACATGTCATTGATTGACCTGAAATAAACAGCTATAACACTGTTCTAACAACCCTAAAGAAAGATGTCTGGAGGATCATTATTCATGAGGGCGCGACAATGAAAACTGAATATAGGCATGAATCACAAGCATATAGGCGAAAATAAATGAATATAACACAATTTTTTACATAGGATTACGATAAATTTACAAGCCTCAAAGCAAACACAAGAATTCTTGGAAAGGTTCTTTAAAATACAAATCAACCCATTCTGACATCATCATTGTGATTAAGTGAGATTCGGTTTACATCTAAGATTGTCCAACCCTGTCTATTGGATGAATAATTCAGACTAACAAGGCATGCTAAAACTCCCATAGAGGATACATTAGCATTAACTGGAACAAATTTACCATGCGGCATCACCAAATTCATTAAAAAGAACAAAATTAGACCATAAGAGGATAAAGGACCTTATTATCATAAATCATCACAGAAGCAATGACACCCAGGAAAGCTATAAGATGAAATATAAAAGCATTTAAAAAATTTTACCGTTTGCAACTCTCACTGCCAATCCAAAATCTGCAAGCTTCATCTTCCCTGACACTGTTAGAAGAATATTTTCTGGCTTAATATCCCTATGCACAACTCCCATGTCATGACAATATTTGATGACAAAGGCCAGATCCCTAAGCAAATTTGCAGCCCTCTGCTCCGAATACCTCCCTTCCTTAACCATTTGGTCCAGCAACCGTCCTCCAGAGCAAAGTTCCATCACCAAATGCACACATTCAGAATCATCAAAAACAGCCTTCAGTGTTACCACATTAGGGTGGCCCGATATATGCTGCATGATCTCCACCTCCCTATGAACAGTTTCCTCGCCATTCTTGGGAAGCGTCTTGCAGGCAAATTGCTCCCCACTGACCTTGCTCCTACACAATCGCACAGATCCAAACCTCCCTTGCCCGATCTCCCGGTCAAGAATGTACTCCTGCTCCAGCTTTTTCTTACGTCCGATCCGAGTGACCGATTCGATGCAGCCAAGCTTCCGCTTAATCCCACGGCAAGGAGACGCTGATGCCGACCTACCAGATGGAGGCGCCGTCATCACGACGCCCGGGGCAGCACCGCCATCTCGAGGCCCCAACTTAGCCGGCCGCGATCCCTCCATACACTTTTTCTTGCATTGCCTATCGTTATCACCGCCATCCGAAAGGTGCGATCCTAGGATAAAAGAAGATTTGGTCCCTTTTCTCTTCCTCCTCACAGCCTCCATTGCTATCACGAAAAGCAAAAACTCCAAACTACCAACAGAATTGCACGATTCTTCAAAAGATACGAGGGAATCATGGATAATACAAGGGGAAAAAGAAAAAGATGGCCGGAGGAGGCCTGTTCCTCTTCTTCCTGTTCATAAGGCCGGAGATCGGAGAACCTATCGACCCTTTACTTCCGGCAGGAAAACGCAAGATGCAATATCGACGGTTAGATCTCAGAAAGCACAAAGAACGCTAACAACACAGGATTCGCCGGCAATCATTCGTAAAGAACCGAAACCCTAACCCCGCCACGGATGGCGTACAAGGCGTCGATTTCCCGATGAGATCGGAGTCCGCGGCCAGTACAAACTCTTAGCGACGAGAGACAGTCCTCGCTCCAAAAGGAAAGGGCATGAAAACTCGCGGTGGGGACCTACAGCAATTTATATCGCTTCTAACAAAAGTGGGACCTACCATGTACCGATGGTTCTTTTATGTGGTGCAAATGTAGGTGGCGCGTAAGATTAGTATTGAGCTGTAAGATACTAAGATATGAATCGACACCTTCCAACATAAGTTTATATGAATCGGACGGTTAGGAAAAAGCCACGTGCTTGTTTTTAAAGGTACTTGTGAATCATTCAAGATAAAAGTCACTAAATAATCGCCGTCCATTATATTTAGGATCCGAGTTAATTGTATGATTGACGGTGATCCATCAATTTGAATGGGTAGAATTCCAAATAGATTTGGACAATTGCTTTGAAAATTTACCAATTATTATTAATTATCAGTATTTTTAAAATTTGAAAATTATAAAGGTTAATGACTCAAATATTTCTGTATCATGAATGCTTTTTAACAAATTATCATTCTTCACAAATCGAATTTAACCTTTTTCCAAAATTTCCAAAAAAAAAAAAAAACCTTTTTTTTTTCTTATAAGGAATTCATTTTTTAAGTAATTAAAATTCATTCATTATGTGCTAGCAATGATTTTAATTTTTTTATCAATTAAATTAATTGGTGTACACATAACAGAAAATTAGGAGTTAATATTTGATGCTTTTTTACATAGCAAATGCTATATGCAATCAAATATGGGGATTTTGTATATAGCATTCAAAATTATTTCATTTTCATGCAATTCAAAAAAACTAATGAATATTATTATTTATAAAATATATTGCTTCTTTAAGAGCATAGATGAAACCTTTGATGATAAATAAAAAGTCGTGACATGTGTGTTCGTGAAAGGTGACAAAGTTTGTGACGGGATCTTGTAAGGAGTTGTAGCGACTGTTGCTCTAGTGAAGGGCAAAAGGGTCTTGACTAGGGGTGTCAATATTTGACACAACCCAAAAACCCGACCCGAACCCGACCCGAAAATTTCGGGTTAGGGTCAACCCAAACCCGAAACGGGTCGGGTTCGGGTTAGACATTTCGACCCGTTTCAAAAATCGGGTCGGGTTCGGGTTAACCCTTTGACCCCAAATTGACCCGAAAGTGACCCGATTTTGACCCGAAAACCCGATTTTGACCCGGCAACCCGAGATTGACCCGATTTTGACCCGAAAAGAGGAGTTTGACCCGTTTTTGACCCGAAAATTAGCCATTTTCATGTTAGAAACGGGTCATTCGGGTCGGGTCGGGTTGACCCGGACCCGAAGCGGGTCAGGTTCGGGTCAGGAAAACTGACCCGTTTTTAAAAACGGGTCGGGTTCGGGTTGACCCGAATAGTGCCGGGTCAGTTTCGGGTTCGACCCGAACCCGACCTGTGACCCGAAATTGACACCCCTAGTCTTAACTAGATCTCACAGATAAGCTTTAGATATGACACTTGTTGTTTCAGCATATGGATTGACCTGTTCTAACTTGATTGAAAAAAGCTACAATAAAAGAATTTTTTAGCGGCTTTGGGTTATTTTCAACCGTTGGTCTAATTCAGACAGCTGTTTGAATCGAAGTAGGTCACATTACACATATCTCAATTTTAAAATATGAAGTTTTTATCTAATTTTTTTACCAAACTTTTGTTCCCGTTAGCGAAAAATGCAGATAACTTTGCAATGGTAAAACTTTCACGACATAATTTTTTATATGTTATAGATATAGATTACAAATGTTTTGATTCTTTTCTAAAAAATTTATAATTTGGGTTTTAAAATTTGTGCCGTTTTTATTAAATAGAAATTTATCTAGACTCTAAAAAATAGTGATGTGATAAGATAAAAGTCTTAAAATATTATTTTACACAACATGGTAATTTGGTAATTTTTTGAAAATGTGCATGTGTTTGCTTGTGAGATTTTCTGCAAAATGTTATTAAATAATATCTATTGGGAGTTATAAGAGGTCATAATTTTTTAAATTTGTTTGTGTCAAGGAATATTCTAGAGCCTATAAAGTATGTTCTGATGGCTATAAGTCATATTCTGGTGTCTACGAATATATTCTAGTACTATAAGCATAAAAGGGAGTCATAAGGACCCAGAATTTTTATAAAATTACAGTTTATTCATTTGCTTTGTATTATTTTTTATAATTGGATACTGCTATGCTCGTATTACATTTCTTAATACAATAATTTATTAGATTGCACTTAACTAATCTTAAATATAAAGCAAAATATTTAATAAAAAAATTTAAAAATTTAGATCGGTTTGTGTGGCTTGATGAATTGTTGTAGCTCATTGTAGTTTTCTTTTGATTTTCAGGCTTTAGGAAATGGAAGGGGAGCTCATAGATTAGTCGTTCAGGACTAATCAAAGTTTATAAGTATTTTCATATTTTAATTTTTATGCTGAAAAATAAGTGATACGTCATCATGAAATTATCTTGATCGGGCACGAATCTCGAGGCAAATCTCAAACCAGAAACTTCAAAAATTAAATTCGGGATCATCTGAACTCCGATTTCAGCGAGCTTACAGTCAAACTGAGCGTCTCGGAAATACGAACCCAACGACACCAAGTTCGACCCAATCCGAGCCCAAATGGGTCCAAATCATGGACCCGAAGCGCTGTTTGAAGGTTCAAACCACAATTTGAGTTATCAAAAGAACTCCGATTTTGACAAGCTTATACTCGAATCGAACGGCTCGACCAGACGAATCCAACGAGCCCAAGATCACTAAATTCCGACATCACTAAGGCAATTAAATGACCAACGAACGATGCACGATCGCAGGATTCAATATCGGCCGTCCATTCAACCACTCCCTATTCGCCCCTGATATCACTCCTATTTACGGGCCATGCCACTCCAGAAAATCTATAAATAGAGTCCTCATTCTTCACAAGAGAGGATCCAAGCAAGAGAGAGAAGAGAAGGAAGAAGAGAAGGAGGAAGCTCCACCTCGACTGCCGCCGGACCACCGCAGAAGTCTCGCTGGACCACCGCCGGACCACCGTAGGAACCTCGCCGGACCACCGCAGGAACCTCGCCGGACCACCACTGAAGCCTCGCCGGAGTTTCATTGCACCACTGCCTTAAGGTCTGATGTTCAGTCCCTACGTCCTGCTGAAGACCCGACGTCCTGCTTAAGGCTCGACGTTCAGTCCATATCCTGCTGAAGACCCGACATCTCGCTTAAGGCCCGACATTCAGACCCTACGTCCTGCTGAAGATTCGACGTCCTGCTTAAGGCTCGACGTTCAGTCCCTACATCCTGCTGAAGACCCGACGTCTTGCTTAAGGCCCGACGTTCAGACCCGACGTCCTGCTTAAGGCCCGACGTTCTGTCCCTACGTCCTGCTGAAGACCCGACGTCCTGCTTAAGGCCCAACGTTCAGACCCGACGTCCTGCTTAAGGCCCGACGTTCAGTCCTTACATCCTGTTGAAGACCCGACGTCCTACTTAAGGCCCGACGTTCAGACCCGATGTCCTACTCAAGGCCAGACTATCAACACCCGATCTTTCAAGTGACACTGAATCTAACATCTGACTTCTTTCAAACAGTAACTAGTCGTAATCTGAACACCCTTGGAGGTGATTTCAGTCCTTTGTAACCGACTCAAAATTCTAGTGGAATCATTTTCAACTGGGCTAGGCCCCGTGGTTTTTCCCCTTTTCAAGGGTTTTTCACGTAAAAAATCTTGTGTTCTCTGTGTGTGAGCTAGTTATCCGTGCAACGTTAAGACGCATAATTAAATCTCTATCGCCGCGTATTTTCTAGCCCGCAACAGTTTAGCACCGTTTGTGGGAACAGTCAATCCCACTATACTAAGTACTCCGTCAATGGCCAACAGGCGTAGTCATCGCATCATGGGAGCCTCCCACTCCAATTCACATCAATCCAAGAATCAGTCCCTGAATCAGGGACGACAGGCATCTGCCTCTTGTCACCCCGATGGACGAAACCTTGCCGGAGAAGGAACTTCAGGACCATCACTAGAAGAGCGTATCAGAAAGATGGAGGAATCTCAGAATGAGATCCTTCAACTCTTAAGGGAGACTCGAGGACCAGCACTAGTGCCTCAAGAAGATATTCTCTTCCCTCGAGACCAGCCAGGCTTCGAAGACGTTCTTTATGTTGAGGTCCCCCTTCCTCCGCCTAGAGTGCGCCCTCCAATACGTCCAGAGAATGAGCTTGCTGACACAGCAAGCTCTACCCATCCTTCACGCACGGGCCACCGGCAGCATATGCCTCCGGACGTCCCAGAAGATTTGGACCAACAGCACGTTACTGAACTCCCCCGTAATACTCTCCGGCATGAGTTGCGGAGGCTAGTCCGAGAAGAGTTCCCCACATGAGGTACAAGGCACTCCCTTCGCCAATGGGACGTTCAGGAATCGTCACCTTTCACCGAAGCTGTCCTCCGATACCCCGTTCCGGCAAGATTCAAACTCCCAAATATTGATTCTTATGATGGGACTTCAGACCCCTACGAGCATATCGACCACTACCGCACTATTATGCATATCCAGCAGGCCCCGGACGCTTTGCTCTGTCAAGTTTTTCCTGCCACCCTTAAAGGGCAGGCCCGGACATGGCTCTACTCACTGCCTGCCCGATCCATTCCAATATTCGTTAAATTGGCCAAACTGTTTGTCGAACAGTTTTTCGCCAATCGAAGGATGAATAAGGATTCCTCCCACCATTCAGGGATATATCAGAACGAGGGCGAATCTCTTAAAGAATACTTTCAAAGGTTTTCTACGGAAGCCCGACAAATTCCAGGGGTAGATCCAGAGTTGCTTAGAGGTGTATTTCTCGGAGGGCTTCGTCCTGGCCCCTTTTACTCGGTAGTCGTGCGATAAACAGTCCATTCATATGCTGATCTGATTCATCGAGTAGAGGCCCAAATCTCTGCCGACGAAGCCATTAATGCTCATAGAAGACAATTTGAACAAACCAATGGGAAGCGTAAAAATCCTACATAAATGGAGTATCCACCCTCACAAAGGAAGAAGCAAGGAAATTATAATTTTCCTCCTCGACCCTCACAGCCGTGACGAGAACCTCGCCAAGAAAAGGAGTATACACCACTCAATACATCCCAAGCAAATGTATTAATGACCATCCGGGATCAGGAGAACGTGAAATGGCCACACCCTTTGAAGCCCAATGTCGGAAACCAGGATCAATATTGCCACTTCCACCGTAGCCGTGGGCACATTACTGAAGCATGTTGGCAGCTCAAGGAAGAAGTTGAGAGACTGATTCGGCAAGGATATCTCCGACAATTCATCAAGAATACCCCAGCTCGAGATGAAGTTGGTCTGACTGGGGGGCAGAATCAACAACAAAGCAGTCGATAACCGCGCGGGACAGGCCTGTTGGCGCGCGGCAGGCCTGCTGCCACCGGCGAGCGACAGCGGGCTGCGGCCGGCCGGTTCGGCAGCCTACGCGTGTCCGGGCCCGATTTTCGGCCCAGACAGTCAGATTCGGACGTTTTTGGGGTCCCCGGACACGATTTTCGATGTTCCGGACTCGATTTCGACACTTTCAGAGCTCAACGGGGCCTCTATGATCAAGTTCGAGCAAGCCATTAATTTTTTGGCATTTCGGCCAATGCAAATCGTTGACACTTATATTTTCAGACTCATGGAGCTCCGACGTCCGAAAATAGGGGTGCAATTGATACGTCATCATGAAATTATCTTGATCGGGCACGAATCTCGAGGCAAATCTCAAACCAGAAACTTTAAAAATTAAATTCGGGATCATCTGAACTCCGATTTCAGCGAGCTTACAGTCAAACTGAGCGTCTCGGAAATACAAACCCAACGACGCCAAGTTCAACCCAATCCGAGCCCAAATGGGTCCAAATCATGGACCTGAAGTGCTGTTGGAAGGTTCAAACCACAATTTGAGTTACCAAACAAACTCCAATTTTGACAAGCTTATACTCGAATCGAACGGCTCGACGAGACGAATCCAACGAGCCCAAGATCACTAAATTCTGACATCACTAAGGCATTTAAATGACTAACGAACGATGCACGATCGCAAGATTCAATATCGGCCGTCCATTCAACCACTCCCTATTCGCCCTTGATCTCACGCCTATTTACGGGCCATGCCACTCCAGAAAATCTATAAATAGAGCCCTCATTCTTCACAAGAGAGGATCCAAGCAAGAGAGAGAAGAAGAGAAGAGAAGGAAGAAGAGAAGGAGGAAGCTCCTTCTCGACGGCCGCCGGACCACCGCAAAAGTCTCGCCGGATCACTGTCGGACCACCGCAGAAACCTCGCCAGACCACCGCAGGAACCTCGCCGGACCACCACCGAAGCCTCGCCGGAGTTTCATTACACCACTGCCTTAAGGTCTGATGTTCAGTCCCTACGTTCTACTGAAGACCCGACGTCCTGCTTAAGGCTCGACGTTCAGTCCAGACATCCTGCTGAAGACCCGACGTCTCGCTTAAGGCCCGACGTTCAGTCTTTACATCCTGCTGAAGATTCGACGTCCTGCTTAAGGCTCGACGTTCAGTCCCTACATTCTGCTGAAGACCCGACGTCTTGCTTAAGGCCCGACGTTCAGACCCGACGTCCTGCTTAAGGCCCGACGTTCAGTCCCTACATCCTGCTGAAGACCCAACGTCCTTCTTAAGGCCCGACTGTAACATCAAAATCTGCTCCAGGATCGTCCGGGCCGATCTGGATCGTCCCGGGACGATCAGTGCAATTTTTGTTCCAGATTCTGTACAGAAGTTCCAGGAATGATTCCTGTAGGGATCGTCCGGGTCGATCTGGGATCGTCCCGGGACGATCAGTGGATGGCACAAGTCAGAGAGTATGGGTTTTTATCGTCCAAGAAAATTAATTATCGTCCTGAGAAATCGTCCCAAGCTGATGTGTTTTTGGTCAGATCGTCCAGGACGATCGTGCGATCGGCCGGGCCGATCAGAGGAATTTAAAGCTGAAATAAAGTCATTTTGAAGAGAGAGAAAATCATAAAAATATCTAAAATCAGCCGAGGAGAGAGAAGGTCGAGGGCAAATTTGGAAAAGTTGATTTTCGGGCGACGCCGGTCCGTTTTCGTCCGACAAGACTGTTCAGGATATTGTTGTACGTAAAGTAAGGCACAATCCTCCTTTCTCAATTTTCAGAACCGTCGTGTTTGGCTGTATTATCTGTCCAGAATTGATTTTGTTAGTGATTTTCGTTCGTATTTCCCGTCTGGTTCAGTTTTTACCGCGTAAGTTTCCGTATGTTGTGGACGTGCCGAGTGTGCACATTTTGGTTATTTTCTGGAGATTTTTGTCAGGGTATTTTGAATTCGGCGGTGTTTTATTTCGACTGTATTTTTCTACGATGTCTAAAAATGTTGTGACAGTAGAATTAAAGTCTTGCAATATTGTTGTGAACATTCTGTGCAAATTTGGTATTCTGTGATTTTTCAGGAAAATTATATAAATTCCGTATACAGCCGTTGTGCTGCCCGATTTTTGTCTGATTTCTGAATTTGTTCCGATTTCTTCTGAATTATTATGCTATCTGTATATGATATATAAAGGGAGTTATAAGGGGCCTGGATCCTAAGAGATTTAGTTAGTGTCTGGGAAATCTGAAATGAGCTCAATCTGAAATCTGATATCTGTTCTGTTCCGGATCCAATGAATTCTATTCTGGTGCTATAAGCACATCTGTTCTGGTGCTATAAGCACATCTGTTCTGGTGCCGTGAGTACAAAGGGAGGCATAAGGGGCAGAATCCGTAGAGATTCTGTTAGTGTCAGGGAATTTAGCTATTAATTAAATAAAATCTGATATCTGATTTGAAAGGACTTCTGATTTCCGTATCTGTTCTGTAAGCAAATTTGATTTTGATTTGATATGACTTTTGTTTCCTTACAGTTCTATTTGTTCTGATTGGATATTCTGATTTGTTCTGATCTGCTTCTGATTCGATATATGTTCGTATCTATTCTGTTCTTATCTGTACGATTCTGTTGATCTGATTGTTCTGATCTGTCTGATTCTGATTTCTGTACGAATATTCTGATTGGATTTGGTCTGATGTGTTTGGTTTTGGATTCTGAGAGTTTTGATTGGAGGTTTGTCGCTTTGCTGAGCTGTTGAGCTCACCCTTGTTTTCTGCGTGATTTTCAGGTTTTGGGAAAGGGAAGGAGGTCTTGGACTAGAGATCAGAGTCTGATCTGTAGGTATTCTTCCGATCAGACAGACCGATCCGGTGAATCGTTTGGCACAGATATATGTGAAGGAGATAGTCAGATTGCACGGTGTGCCTAAAGTGATTGTTTCTGACCGAGACGGACGATTTACTTCCAGACTTTGGAAGGGCATTCAGCAAGGCTTGGGTACGAAACTGCATTTCAGTACAGCCTTTCATCCTCAGACCGACGGACAGTCTGAGAGGATTATTCAGGTACTGGAAGATCTGTTGAGGCTTTGTGTTTTGGACTTTGGCGGCAGCTGGGAAGATCATATCCCTTTGATTGAGTTTGCTTATAACAACAGTTTTCAGTCCAGTATTAGCATGGCACCGTACGAGGCTCTGTATGGCAGGAAGTGCCGTACTCCTTTGACTCTGACTGAGGTCGGAGATAGACAGGAACTGGGTGCCACTTTCTTTGAAGAAACTGTTAAGAAGATCAGCTTGATTAAAGAAAGATTGAAAGCGGCTCAAGATCGACAGCAGAAATATTACAATAAGAAGCACAGGTTTGTTGAGTTTTAGGTTGGTGACTTTGTGTATGTCAAAGTCAGCCCGATGAAGGGTGTAAGCAGATTTGGCCAGGTGAGTAAGCTTAGTCCAAGGTATGTTGGACCTTTTGAAATCTTGGAAAGAATTGGAAAATCTGCTTACAGACTGTTGCTTTCTGATCGATGCCTGACGTGCATAACGTGTTTCACGTATCCACTTTGAGGAAGTGGGTATCGGACTCTGGGAAGAAGCTGTCAGCTGACGAGGTTGAGATTCAGGAGAATCTGGCGTACAAAGAAGAGCCAGAGTTGATTTTAGCGTACGACGTCCGTAAGTTGAGAAATAAAGAGATTCCGATGGTTAAAATCCAGTGGAAGCACCGTACTGCACGGGAAGCGACTTGGGAGAAGGAGTCTGACATGAGACAGTCGTACCCGTACTTGTTTTGACTGAGTTTTATTTGGGCAATGTCGAGGACGACATTTTTCTGAAGTTGGGGAGATTGTAACATCAAAATCTGCTCCAGGATCGTCTGGGCCGATCTGGATCGTCCCGGGACGATCAGTGTAATTTTTGTTCCAGATTCTGTACAGAAGTTCCAGGAATGATTCCTGTAGGGATCGTCTGGGCCGATCTGGAATCGTCCCGGGACGATCAGTGGATGGCACAAGTCAGAGAGTAGGGGTTTTTATCGTCCAAGAAAATTAATTATCGTCCTGAAAAATCGTCTCAGGCCGATGTGTTTTTGGTCAGATCGTCCAGGACGATCGTACGATCGGCCGGGCTGATCAGAGGAATTTAAAGCTGAAATCAAGTCATTTTGAAGAGAGAGAAAATTATAAAAATATCTAAAATCAGCCGAGGAGAGAGAAGGTCGAGGGCAAATTGGGAAAAGTTAATTTTCGGGCGACGCCGGTTCGTTTTCGTCCGACAAGACTGTTCAGGATATTGCTCTACGCAAGGTAAGGCACAATCCGCCTTTCTCAATTTTCAGAACCGTCGTGTTTGGCGGTATTATCTGTCCGGAATTGATTTTGTTAGTGATTTTCGTCCGTATTTCCCGTCTGGTTCAGTTTTTACCGCGTAAGTTTCCATATGTTGTGGACGTGCCGAGTGTGCACATTTTGGTTATTTTCTGGAGATTTTTGTCCGGGTATTTTGAATTCGGCGGTGTTTTATTTCGACTCTATTTTTCTACGATGTCTAAAAATGTTGTGGCAGTAGAATTAAAGTCTTGCAATATCGTTGTGAACATTATGTGCAAATTTGGTATTCTGTGATTTTTCAGGAAAATTGTGTAAATTTCGTATACAGCCGTTGTCTGCCCGATTTTTGTCTGATTTCTGAATTTGTCCGGATTTCTTCTGAATTATTATGCTATCTGTATATGATATATAAAGGGAGTTATAAGGGGCTTGGATCCTAAGAGATTCAGTTAGTGTCTGGGAAATCTAAAATGAACTCAATCTGAAATCTGATATCTGTTCTGTTCCGGATCCGATGAATTCTGTTCTGGTGCTATAAGCACATCTGTTCTGGTGCTATAAGCACATATGTTCTGGTGCCGTGAGCACAAAGGGTGGCATAAGGGGCCGGAATCCGTAGAGATTCTGTCAGTGTCAGGGAATTTAGCTATTAATTAAATAAAATCTAATATCTAATTTGAAAGGACTTCTGATTTCCATATATGTTCTGTAAACAAATCTGATTCTGATTTGATATGACTTTTGTTTCCTTACAGTTCTATTTGTTCTGATTGGATATTCTGATTTGTTCTGATCTGCTTCTGATTCGATATATGTTCGTATCTGTTCTGTTCTGATCTGTACGATTCTGTTGATCTGATTGTTCTGATCTGTCTGATTCTGATTTCTGTACGAATATTCTGATTGGATTTGGTCTGATGTGTTTGGTTTTGGATTCTGAGAATTTTGATTGGAGGTTTGTCGCTTTGCTGAGCTGTTGAGCTCACCCTTGTTTTCTGCGTGGTTTTCAGGTTCTAGGAAAGGGAAGGAGGTCTTGGACTAGAGTTCAGAGTCTGATCTGTAGGTATTTTGTACTTTTGACTTTTGTACAGACATGGCTCTTTTATTCTGTTTATTTTTGTCTGAGCCATGGCCTGTAGTGTAGATGATTATTTTGAGGAAAACAAAAAAATAGATGATTTGTTCCGCTGCAGTTGATATTTCATAGTAGCTCTGTGTGTCTGTTTTTTAGTTGAAATATTTGGAAGAATCAGTTCCGAAACAAATTCCAAAGCTAGATCCTGGTCTGTTTGTTTTTGGCTGGTCGCGACCCGGTGCGGGCAGGATCCGTCCCGGTCGGGTCGGGTCATGACACCGACGTCCTGCTTAAGGCTCGACGTTCAGTCCCTACGTCCTGCTGAAGACCCGACGTCCTACTTAAGGCCCGATGTTCAGACCCGACGTCCTACTCAGGGCCAGACTATCAACACCCGATCTTTCAAGTGACACTGAATCTAACATCTGACTTCTTTCAAACAATAACTAGTCGTAATCTGAACACCCTTGGAGGTGATTTCAGTCCTTTGTAACCGACTCAAAATTCTAGTGGAATCATTTTCAACTGGGCTAGGCCCAGTGGTTTTTTCCCCTTTTCAAGGGTTTCCCACGTTCTTGTGTTCTCTGTGTGTGAGCTAGTTATCCGTGCAACGTTAAGACGCATAATTAAATCTCTATCGCCGCGTATTTTCTAGCCCGCAACAATAAGTAATAGTGACCACAAATTCGTACAACAAAGAGTAAAGTCATATAGCAATAATGAATCAATAACATGCATTTAAATAATTATACTAAACAAGTAAGAAGTCCTGATTTAATTGTTATTTTTTTAATATCATATCAATGTTTGTAAATTGTTGTGTTAGTGATGTAGTTTGATTGTCGGAAGAATCGGACCTGCTTGAAGGATTTGATCCCAATCCAGGGAAACAAGAACAACTCAAGCTTCAAAGCTTCAAAAAAGAGATAATATTCATCAATAATGCATTTCATACTACAATGCATACATATATAAGTTATATAAAAAAGCTTCTAAAAAACTAGAATAAGCTAGTCCTAAGGAACAATTAAGCTATGATGTTTCACATCATTCTCCACTTGCGTCAAAAGGGCTCGACTCTGTCAAGTCACATCTTTGGGAGAAGGATAGATGTAGAAATTATGATCAACCCTCACGGGTCAAAGACTTGAGTCTTTGGTGCATATACATAAACTTATTCATTACTTGCATGTATACCTTTGACTTTCCCTTAGTGGATATACGAGCTTCTTGTTGTTTTGTATCTGCTTGACCATCAACAAGAAACAACTTGTTTATAAGCTGAGAAGTTAACCAGGGGATAATAACTTTGATCTCATTGCCACCTTCTCTACTTAGAATACTTATTTGTATAGCAGCACAAAATGCAACAGCTTTATCTAATTTATCATTCTTGCACAAGCCAGCAATAATTGATGAATAAATAATAGTTTATGGGGGGGGGGGGGGGGGGGGGGTTGCGGTAATAGAGGAATCCGGCTTCGTCATTTTGTCGAACATTTGGATTACGAGGCTGTTGCTGCGAGACTTACCTAATTGGTTAATTACTAGCTTAGGGAGCAAGACTGGATTCCTCTCAAACCCGATATCTATATGCCCACCATGACTGCAAGATAGTACCACAATCAAGGAGAAAGGATTAGGCTTCAAACCTTGGCCCTGTATCTCTGCAGCCATCAAAACACCTCTAAAAATCCTCAATGCAATACCATGATCCTTCACATGCACAAAACCTGCAATCAATAAATTCACTGTCATTTCCTCAAACACCCTTATTGCATCCGAGTTAGATGTCGGTGCAAGTCTAGCTGGCCAACTTGAGAGCCGAGGGGCACCACTTGGAGGTGTCTCAATAATATTCAAGGTTCGGGAAGAACTATCGATCACACTAGTTGTAAGAATGAGAGGGTGTTGTTGCTACAGCAGTTGAGATCTGGTGAGCTATGGTGGCGGCAGCTACTGGGATCTAGTAACTGTGTCGAGCTGCTTCTAGGAGGCTATGGAAAAGAGCATGATTATGTGCAATGGATGGGAAGACAAGGCCTTGTAGAGTTCCTCCATTGGCTGAAGCAGTAGTTCTCATCTTGAATTGATGATCCTTTACAAACCCACATTTTAAGATCAAATTCCTCTGTCATTTCATCTTCGTACACATGTCGCAAGAGAGATGTCTTTCCCATACCACCATGCCCCACTATAGATAGAAGAGAAATGTTCCTGTACAAATCAGTTCCCGGATGCTCATTTGATGGCTTGCACAACCACTGCATAACAAATTCCTTATCCTTGCCTCTACCTATGAGATCATTTCTAGGCAAGAATCTTGTTTCACGTGTTTAATTTATACAACACACGTTGTTGTTCCTGCTTTGTGTTTTCTAAAAGATGAAGAAAAGCCCTAACCTCAGTTGGAACTTTATCAAGTTTCTGCACAACCTCCTTTCTTCTATCAGGTTTCACCTTTGAGATCACAACCGACCCTGCATCGATCATTTTCTCGTGCACGTTAGATGCTGCAGAAGAGACCATACCATTGTAGTTGCTGCTTTTGTCTTTGGAAAGCTCTATTGCTCCTTCGTTGTTCTGAGTGGACAGGGCCATGGCCTCCAGGGAGCGGCTAAGCTCCGGCGAAACCTCAATCGCTTCTCCACCTCGACTCTGTTCTTTTTGGTTGTTCAGGGTGCGTTTGGGACGGCTGCTGCTGTCGGTAAAGCAGGTTGTGAAATTGTTGTATATAAAGCTGCTTTCTTAAGTTGCTGTATAGAAATCAGTCAATGTTGTTTAGGTATTACTACTGTCGAACTGCTGTGCTGCTGCTGTTTTACAACAAATTACCTTGTTATCCTTATACATATGAAGATGAATAAAATTTGTTCAAATTTAATTTTTTTAACTCTTTATATTAACAATTTTGATGTAAAATTTAACTATTTTATTACTTTATACATATTTAAACCAAATGTCTATTTCAAGATGGAATGAAAATTTGAGGGTATTTAAAAATGACAAATTTGTGCCCATAAATAAAAAATTCTGGCTACCATACTTGGTTGAAGGTATTTAAAAATAAAAATTCGTGCCCATAGATTAACCAATCGTAATCAATCAGCATTTCAAACAATTAGATTTATAACAAGATCAATTCAAAGCAAGAGAAAAAATTACAATCATTCTGCAGCCAACAATGGCAAACAGTAATAATCAATCACAATGTCTATGGCTGCCAACATTATCCTAACTAAGGAGGAGGGAGACGAAGTAAAAGTAACCAAATGAAAAATATGCATGTTGGGCACTAACTCCTGCAGCTTCCTCATCCTCTCACTAATTCGTGTTCTTCTCACCTGCAATGATTCAAACTTGCATTTTTAGAATTTGGTTTGTTTATCAATCGGTGAAGATGAACGAATTGAGGATTAAAGTACAAATTTGTACTCTCTCTGCAATGCTCCTGGGATGTGTAGCGCGGCCTCTCTTCGCCCTGATCTTACAGGGAACAGAGTCTTGAAACTGGAGGAACTTCTCGATCGCCGCTATCTCCGACGAAGTCTTCGGCAAGCTGAACTGATGAGTTAAGCCGAAAACTTGGTTGTTCTTCACATCTCCTTCATGTAAAATCCAAATCAATTAAACCTAAGAGCAGAAGATGGCCGGATAAGAAGAAAATAAGATGCAGACATGCAGTACCTGTAGCTCTGTTTGGTTCAGGCCGACGATATCTCTTGGCCGTTTGTAACCAGAGAAGCTATCAGATATCAATGAATCCTCCCAAGAAGAAACAGCGTAGCCTGGAATGACGCAAACCCTAGCTTTTGAACGAGGAGAACGACGACGCTGCAGAGAAAAATATGCCCATCGGAGAAGGCGCGCATACCCGGCTTTTCCGTCATTTATGCCCTTCGTAAGCAGTGAGCCGCAGCGGACCGCGGGACGCAATCAAAGGTCGCGAGAAGCAGCGGCGGGCCACAGAAATTTTCCTAACTTTGTTCTACCGCAATGCCCCAAACGAGCACTTAATAAATTTTTATAAAGCAAAGCAGGCCTGAAGCCGTCCCAAACGCACCCTCAGTTTATGGTTTAGGGCTTGGGATCGTCGAAGCACAGTGGCATTGGGAGCGGGAGCGGACTGGTGTTGGGAACGGAATCACATTGGCGAGAATCTGAATTGTTGTTCTGGTTGTGAGATGAAGCGATGGCGAAATCGGCGTCGAGTTGTGGTTCTCCTCGGGCCGTGGATATTATAGCAGAGGTTGGAAGTGGTGTTGCACTAGAACACTGGGCCAGTAGTGCGGGCGTGCTAGGAGTGAAGAGGAGCGACGAAGAAACCACTGGCGAATTAAGAGGCGGAATTAGGGTCGGGCTTGCTTGGATCTGGGAGTGTTCAAGTGAAGAATGGATGATGGGTTGTTGGTTGGCTGCGGGAGGCGGGAGCTGGGTTGTATGGAGGGAGATGTCAAAGGGAAGTTGCAAAAATGAGGGCGGAAGAAGTCCAGCGAATCGCTCTTCCTTGATGACGTTAATATCATCGACGGAAGGATTGCCTTGGGGCGGGGTCGATTGTGCGGGCTTGTTAGGGAAGCAAAGGGATGACGTTGGAATGGCCGGATTGAGAGCGAACGAAGTGGCAGCGGCGAAATCAGTTGGAGGGGATAGGGATTGCGAGTATGGTCGCGAGATGGGTTGGAATGGGGTTGGAGCCGAGGCGAGTGGCAGACTAGGACCTCGGGGTAATTGCGGACTATGTGATAGGCCAGAGGATCTCGCCATCGTAACAGAAGTTGGAGCGGTGGATCGCGCCATCAGAGAGGGAGTTTGAGCGGAGGGTAGTCGTCAACCACAATTGGTTGATTTCGGAACCCATTGCGATTGCGGGAAGCGGAGGAGAGGAGCAAAGGCGAAGACAAATACCTCGGTATGGTTGCCGACAACATTCACATTCTCCTTATTGCCCGAAGGTTTTTGTATATTCGATCCTGATAGAAGGCTATACAACTTTGTTCATCGTCGATAGCTCCCCTTCGTTGGTGTCGATCATCGTCAACCATCTTTCTTATTCTTCGACTTCAATCGCCATCGACAGCGGACCTTCTTCTGCGGTCTATCGATCTTCGCAAGCTACATGCTCTGATACCAAACTGATGTAGTTGGATCGTCGGAAGAATCGGACATGCTTGAAGGATTTGATCCCAATCCAGGGAACAAGAACAACTAAAGCTTCAAACCTTAAAAAAAAGAGATAATATTCATCAATAATGCATTTCCTACTATAATGCATACATATATAAGCTATCTATAAAGCTTCTAACAAACTAGAATAAGCTAGTCTTAAGGAATAATTAAGCTATGATGTTTCACATCAGTTAGTAAATAAAGTCATCACTCTTTGTCTGTTGGCACAATAATAACTCATTATAACTTCAAATCATTGTATCGTTATATCAGACAATATCAAATCATAGCATTTAAAGAAAAGCTCGTCGGCCCACAATCCTATACAAGTCAATCGATTTCCAACCAACGATTCAATCAGTCTTTACTTGTATTTTATACACACACATTATTATCTTATTACTATAATATTAATAGCGACAAACTATTATCTAATCAAATACATACATTCATTCATAATGCATTGCAATAAATAAAATATAATTTGGCTTAATTCAAAAAGTACTAATATGTCATGACGGTAGGCAACATAAAACCTAATTGAGCATAAATATACATTTTTAAAAATTAACCAAATTACCAGAGATCGCATATAGCAACATTTTGAAGTTTTAATTAAACTAAAGTACTATTTTTAGATGCCAAAATAAATTTTTGAATTGATAAAAAATCACAAATTTTTCAAAATCACACGACAAAAAATCTCAGATAAATATTCAAATTGTTCATATTCTCAATCTCTATAATGTATAAAAAGTTACGCCAAAAAAGTTTATAAATACAAATTTATTCTTATTTTTCGATAACAAAAATATAAATTTGAACGAAAAAAATCACAAAATCATAAAATTATTGAAAAAAAAATACAATGATTCTTTGCAATTAGAAGAGCAAATCTCCTAACACAGTCGATTGACAAAAATCACTCAATGACCTTCAAATCTTAACTACTATTTTCCTTCTCTCTCATTTTTTTTTTAACGATGTACAATTTAGCCGAACGAATGGAGAGGGAAAAAGGATTTTAAATTGATTTCAATTAATGGAGAAAGATATTTATTAAAAAAAATTATATTATATAATTTAATTAAATTTTAATACAAAATTCATAAAAAAATTATGGTTTTAAAATATAGAAAAATATTTTTTATAAAATAACTCATTTTATTTAAAAATTTCATATGAAATCGATTTGCAAAATAGAAATATACGGTCCCAAAATCTCCACTTTTATCAAGATATATCAATTTCTTAAGTATTGAACAAGTGCCCAAAAAAACTATTGAAAAACTTATGTGATTAATTCACTGCAATATCAATGTTATGACTAAGATGGTTTGTGATTCGGTCTCATAATGACTCATGAAAAAATTTATTTGACCGGGTTAAAATACGGGCTATTATAATCATAACTAAGCGACGGTGATGGATGTTGATTTGACATGATAGTTAGATGGCAACAGTGGTAAGATGGAAAATATCCTATAACAGTGGTTATATAGCGTTAGTCCTACGATGGTGGTATGAAGTAAAGGTTCGATGTTGGTTATTGAATGGTGGTGGTTTAGTAATGATAGTCCGATGACAAAAGTTAGATGGTGATGGTCCTATAGTAGTGGTCGGATGGTGGTAATTTGGTGGCGACAATCGGGTGATGATGGCATAACAACATTAATCAGTTGACGATTGGATGGTGGTGGTAAGGTAGGAACATATGGAGGGCAGTTGTTGGGGTGGTAGCGGTTCGATGGTGGTGATCGCAAGGCAATTGTCTAACAACAATGCTTATCAGATGGCCCATGATGATCCCCTTAATTATATATTTCTCTTTCAATACCTTAATGTTATCAAAATCAAACAATCTCTAACTAATTAGAGGGGTCTTTGATTTGATTATAAATATAAATATGCATGCTTTGAAAAATATTTGGTCATCCAAAAGTTTAAGCTTACATTTTAAGTGCTTTGATTTAAGCTCATTACTTGAATCGGTTCAATTTTTATATCGATAATTTAATCTCATAAAAAAAAACAGTTTAATTATAATTTAATTAAAATAAGAGTTTTGGATTGTACTAATTTAATTTAAAAAAAATTAATTCAAATATTATTTAAATCAGATAAATTTTATAATGACCTATAAAATACAATATTAACTTACTGAGGAACTGTATTGGAGCTCCATCTAATCTATTATCCATTATTTATAGATGCTAATTGAATATACGCGACGATAGAGTTAGAATTTTTCATCTCAATGTTGTATGAATATCAAGCACACAAAGAGAAGATGAAAGCACAGCAGGATTTTATGTGGAAAACCCTAAAAAGAGAAAATTCAAAGGATCATGCTTAGTTGAAAAAGATTATACTAATGTTTGAGTTGATTACAAGTGACTGGTTCATATTTGAAATTAAGGACAATTAGATTACAATAGTGAAACGTCTATTTATAAATGGAAGTCAGATAAAAGTCAAGCGTCAGTTGGTGGATGGACAAAAATCTGGCGTCAGCCAACGGCATGGTGAAAATCGAGCGTCAATTAGAAGCCGACAAAAATCCGACATCACTTGGAGGCTGGGCGAAAGTCTGGAATTCGTTAGTGGCTGGGCATAAGTCCAGCATCACTTGACAGTTGGGCAGAAGTCTGGCGTTGGTCAGCGGCCAGGTGGAAGTCTAGTGGTGGCCGAGGAGGAGTCCAGTGACAAGAAAGCTCTCTTCATTCTCTTCTTGCTTGGGTCACCCTCCATGATAAATTAAGGATCTATTTATAATTTTGGCGCCATCTGTGGGAAATACTATCCCACAACTTCAAATATTGCTACAATGGTCAACAGGCATAACAGTCGCATCATTGGAGCTTCCCGCTCCAACTCCCACCAATCCAGAAATCTGTCTGCAAATCACAGACGCCCGATGTCTGCCTCTTTTCATCATGGGGGGCAGAATGCTGCCGGAGAAGGGACCTCGGGACCTTCTTTAGAAGAGAAAATCCGCAAGATGGAAGAATCTCAAAATGAGATCCTTCAACTCCTACGGGAAAATCAGTAACAAACATTGGCACAACGGGAGGAAATTTTTCTCCCTCAGGATCCACCACGGGTTGAAGATGTTCAATTCGAACATCTTCGAGCAGAAATTCATCTTCCTCCACCTAGAAGACATCCTCAGTCACGGCAGGATAATGAACTTGTTGATACAGCAAGTTCTACACATCCTCCACCCTCAACTCGACGGCCTCACATTCTTCCGGATCTCCCAGAAGGCTCTGCCCAACCGCACATTGCTGAGCTCCCTCACAATGCTCTACGTCACAAACTGCGAAGATTGGTACGAGAAGAGTTCCCTCGAGGAGATGTGAGGCGAGCTCTCCGACAGAGGAACTTCCAGGAGACATCACCTCTAACTGAAGCCGTTCTTCAGCACCCCATTCCGGTCGAATTCAAAGTGCCAAATGTTGAGTCCTACGACGGGACGACCGACCTGTATGAGCATATCGACTACTATAGAACCATCATGCATATTCAACGAGCCTCAGATGCGCTCCTCTGCCAAGTCTATCCCGCCACTCTTAAAGGACAGGCCCGAACGTGATTCTATTCGCTTCCGCCTGGAACGATCCCCTCTTTTGTCAGATTGGCCAAAGTATTCGTCGAACAATTTGTGGCCAATCGAAGAATTACTAAGGATTATTCCCACATCTTCGGGATCCGCCAAAATGAGGGAGAATCGTTGAAGGAGTATTTTTAGCGGTTTTCCATCGAGGCTCGACAGATTCTAGGAGTAGACCCTGAATTACTCTGAGGAGTTTTTTTTGGAGGTCTTCGTCCTGGCTCCTTCTATTCAGCACTCATGCGCAACACCATTCATTCATATGCTAACCTGATCTATCACGTGGAGGTGCAAATTTCTGCAGATAAAGCTATAAATGCTCACAGGAAGCAGTTTGAGCAAATCAACGGGAAGCGCAAAGGTGCACCTGGGATGGGCGATTCATTCTCACAACAGAAAAAGCAAAGACAGAATGATCTATCTCCTAGGCCTCCATTACCGCGATGGGAACCCCGACAGGAGGAGTATACCCCACTCAACACATCTCGAGCGAATGTATTGATGGCCATTCGAGATCAAGATACATTAAAATGGCCAAATCCTTTGAAAACGAACAAAGGAAATTCAGATCAGTACTGTCACTTTCATCGTAGTCGTGGTCACACTACCGAAGCCTGTAAGCAACTCAAGGATGAGATTGAAAGACTTATCCGCCAGGGCTATCTTCGACAATTTATTCAAGATTCACCTACCCGAGAGGAAGTTCGTCCTGCTGGGGGGCAAAGTCAACAACAAAAACAACCATTGAATAATATTCAAATGGTTGGAGAGATTGAATGATCACGCACTTCGTGCATATGTATTAGCAATACTACTTGTCTTGTTGTCTCTTTTATGTTAAGTAGGGTATCACTTTGATATCTCTAATATCTATTTCCAAGTTAAAATGTTGTATTGTGTCCGTACGTAGATCTTATGAGTTGAGTACGTTATAACTTGTATTTCCCCAAGTCAGACTAGGGAATTATTGTACTATTTTACATAATACAGTAATGTGATGTTCACGTTGTTGTGATATTGTTTTCTCTTATGAAAGATAAAAATTTTATCAAACTCTTTCCCTGTTATTCAAGAAATACACAATCTACTTTGTATCTGAATCATCGGATGATCAATCCCAGGGGGATTTGATCCGACCTCATCCACACAGGTTAACGTCATCGAGCAGGGCTCTGACATACAACCTCGGATAAGTCTTACATCCTTGGTGGATTCTTCTGACCTCGTCCACACAGGTTAACGTCATCGAGCAGGGCTCTAACATATAACCTCGGATAGGTCTTACATCCTTGGTGGATTCTCCCGACCTCTTCCACACAGGTTAACGTCATCGAGCAGGGCTCTGACATACAACCTCAAATAGGTCTTACATCCTTGGTGGATTCTCTCGACCTCTTCCACACATGTTAACGTCGTCGAGCAAAGGCTCCGACATACAACCTCGGATAGCTCTCACATCCTTAGTGAATTCTCTCAACCTCTTCCACACAGGTTAACGTCGTCGAGCAAAGGCTCCAACATACAACCTCGAATAGGTCTCACATCCTTAGTGGATTCTCTCGAGCCCTTTTACAAAGGTCAACATTACCGAATAATGTTTTGAGTGAATAATGTTCTCTCTGTAAAGACTCCAAGAACACAAGTGATTAATAAATTTATCACTTATACAAAGAGTTCAGCAGTATAAAATTCCCTCACAAAAATATGGGGGGCAATATGTCAAAGCATGTCTTAAAGATGCAATCGCAATTCAGCTTGCTCCGAAGGACAAGTTCTCTACTTTTTATTCAGTATCAATGGAGTTACATAGATACATGTTCATATGTACGTTTCTTCTCACTGAAGTTGAAAGGAAAAAGCACATTGTGGTAGCAGCCATATAAGTTAGAATCATCAAACATCATATAACTTCAAAACAGTAAAAAATCCTTAGTGGATTTAAGTGACTTCTTCTCTGCTGCATATCAAAGCATCTCCTACAACTTCTTCTTAAAAGAAACATTACAATTTGGTCTTTATCAGGCCTCAACTCAGTTAACACTATACATGTGTTGTCAGAATGTCGGCATAACACACTGCTCCGACCCCTTGACTAAGGGACATCTGATGTCGGCAAACTTCCGTATGGATGTTTATTATCTTTGCAAAATGCAACTAGACCACCGTCATCATTGGCTCTTTGACTGATGTTCGTCGTCGGTCCTTTACTTCGTATAAGCCAGCATCGTCTTCTCGCTCGATTGCTACTTGCAACGCACCCTCGAACTCTCTCCTTTGGCTCTACACTCGGTTGTTGACTGCTAATAGGCTTCAACTCGATCGTCCATCGCCAGTAAACTTTCGCTCAAATGGCATTGAAATCCCCTAACTTCTGTGCGAGAGGAGGGGCACTAATTCGAGTAGGAAAAATTTCACACTCGCAAATAGCGGAGGCCTCAACTGTTAGAAAGCCGGGGGGAGGAGAAGAAAAATCCCCTAACTCCTGCACGAGAGGAGGAGCGCTAATTCGAGCATGAAAAATTTCTCACTCATAAATAGCGGGAGCCTCAACCGTTAGAAAGCCAGGGGGAGGAGAAGAAAAATCCCCTAACTCCTGCACGAGAAGAGGTGCGCTAATTCGAGCAGGAGAAATTTCCCACTCACAAATAGCGGGAGCCTCAACTGTTAGAGAGCCGGAGGGAGAAATTGAGAAGGTGTAATTTTTCTAAAGGCCTAAGAGGCCTATTTATAAGTTTTGGAGAGAATAAAGGGGAGTTATTGCCATTTTCGAAATGCCTTATTTTTCTAAAAAAAATTCGAATTTTTAGGAATTTTTAGGCCTAAAAATAGGAAAAACTCTATTTTTTGACGTATGTGGGGCCCACAAGGTCGGTGAAGCAAACCGACCTCATGAAACGACGCGGCCAGCGCGCTGATCCGCGAGCAGCAAGCGCGGACCGCGGCCAGCCACATCAGCCCCGCGCATGCACAGGCGCGGCAGCCCAGCCGGCGCGGTAGCCCAACAAGCGCGACAGCCCAGGGCGGGCGCGGCTGCAGCACGTGTGGGCGCGTGCACGGGCGACGGCGGCCGGCCAGTTGACCGGCCGGTTCAGCTAACCGGTTTGTTTCGAGTCCGTTTTTTGCCCCAACAAGTCCAAATTCGATGTTTTTGGGTTCCGCGGGACCGTTTTTCGATATTCTGGACTCAATTTTGACACTTTTAGAGTCATTCGAGACTCCTACACAAAATAAATTCTGACTCACTTGGAAAAATTCTCTAAAATCTATGACGCATATTTTCATACTCCTGAAGCTACGATGTCCAAAAATAGGGGGCAACTGATATGTTCTTACAAAATTATCTTGATCAAGCACGGATATCGAGGCAAAATCCAACCGGAAATCTCAAAAATTAAAATCAAGAGCATTCGAACTCCGATTTCAGCGAGCTTATAGTCAAACTGAGCGTCTTGGAAATATGAATACAGTGACACCAAATTCGACCCGATCCAAGCCCAAATGGGTCCAAATCAAGGACCTGAAGCGCCGTTGGAAGGTTCAAACCGCAATTTGAGTTACCAAACGGTCTCTGATTTTAAAGAGCTTTGTGGGTCTCCAAAAGGATTCTGCTCGTGGGGTTCGAATGCAAAGAGCACGATCACACTATCCCGTAGGACAAAATGGTCGTAGGCCTTTACACCCGACACAAGCAGGCCAATGGAAGAGCAAATGGAGTTATAGATACGATTAGCCATGGAGGATAGCGGCTTTCACCTACCAACCTCAATGGATAATAATATCTATAACCCAAAATTCACGAGATTTCCCCTATTCGATACATCGGCTCGAATAGGGTTTATTTGATTGTGGGGATCGATTTCCTACGGGCGCAAGCCCCCGTAGTTAATTACATCCTAAGCCTTTACTTAGGAAGACTCTCGATTAAGGATGTTGTATTATTCACTTCTTGATTTGGTGCACAGATAAAGTTCCTAAGTTCTATTCCAAATAGTCTCGTTTATTTACCCTTAATGATGATTAGACATTTTTGAATGGATAAAGATATGATTAAAATTTTGAGTTTAGAAGATCAAATGTCGGATTACTACCCTAAGAAGACAGACTCAAGACACAGATGAAAAGAGACACATTGAGGGGTGTACAACCTGGGCTTATGCTTGCCTGGAGTGAGCTGCCAGCTAACATCCTAAACACAATCAATCGCCTTATATGTATACCAGATAGGAAGGCTCTATCCTAGGAAATCAAGGATTTGTAGTTTAAAAGATTTCAATCAGAGACTCTACAATATGCAAAAGAATGTACCTAGCGTCATGTATGATGCATGAAACAAATATGAAATATCATTAGGTCTACTGATGTAATGTATGCATGTAAGTGAAGTGTAGTGTGAAGTAAGGTGAGTGAAAATAAATGCATGCATGACATCCAGAGTACAGAAAAAATAAATAAACACACCCTAAGGGTACCCTCCAGGCAAGGTACCCGCACAGAAAGTCATTCAAAGTCATGTCCACTTCGTGTGGGAAAACAACGATGCCCAATGGCATCAATAGGTGGCCTACTCTACAGGCCTAAATGACCCTAATGGTCTCTAAGGCTCACAGAAAAAAAGAAAAAGGGAGGGGGGGTATCGTATCCAAAACTGAAAAAGGCCAAAATCCTAGCGATGCCCACTTCGTGTGGGAAAACAACGATGCCCAATGGCACAAGTAGGTGGCCTACTCTACAGGCCTAAATGACCATAATGGTATCTAGGGCTCACAGAAGGGGGGCAAGCTTTGACCTATATGGCCAAAGCTTCGTTAGTGAACTAACCTAAGGCTGGCTACCTAAACATACTAGAATACCTATTAACAAGAAGTGTGTGATGTGAAGCAGTTCTGATATATAATTAAAAAAATTTTACTTTACAAGTTGCAAAAATTATACCAGACAGTATGTGGCGCTGCCACTTAAAAAGCTTATAAGCAAGCGGTCCCGTTTGATTCCCGATCATTAAGCTCCAATGCACCTCGCAAGAAAAGATAACGAAGAAATATATATATGAGCGTAGATGCCATTCAGAAAAGAAATGTAGATAAATAATAAAAATATAACTAACAAGAAATTGAATATAGCTAACAGGAAATTCAGTAATTACATTTAAAGAACATGTGTACGTAACAAGCATCGAATAACAAGAGAAAATGTAAGCCTGACCTAGAGCTAAAAGTAGTGTCTTAACTAAACCAGCCTAGGTATATGTGACGGTGTATAGTTTTGGATAGGTCCTATGTAGGATAATTTAATTATAGTTGCTTTCATTTGATTTGTTAAAGAGCAAAAGAGATATTTTAGTTTAAGTTTGAATATTAATATCTTAAGATTTATTTTAAGAATTTATTTTAGTATTTAGTTGATTTATTTTAATTAGTTATAAATTAAAAGAAAAGGGTGAATTAAATGATTTATTCTTGATTCAAGGATCAAGTTATTTAAGTTTGCTATCAACTGGTTCGTGGCGTTGTGCCACCAGGCTCGAGGAACCAGGCCTCCTTAGGACACTTAGCCCCGCAGCCCGGAGTAGTCCATCCTAAAAACCAAGTTGATATAGTTGCATTAAAAGATTTGTTGATTGGTTTTAAGATATTATTTTAAGGGTTTGATGAATTTTAGATGAGTTATTAAACTTTGAGTTATAATGAAATCTCTTAATAAATTCTTTATGATTTATTTGGCTTAGGTTAGGTTTTGATTCACCTGACTTAATATTAAAGGTATTTTAAACTAAGTGTGTTACAAATTATAAGTGAGTTTGATTAAAGCTTTGATTTTTATAAGTCTTTTATGTTGGACTAATTTTAGTTTAGGTTTACTCTCCTAATTTAATCTACATCTTTTAAGACTTTTAGGTTGGTTGGGATTGTTTAAGGGATCAGTTAAATTTGATTTGAATTTTGCAGTTTAGTAGTTATATTCGTTAATTAAGATTGGATTAAGAATAAAATGCTTTGATATATTTTTAGAAGCTGGGTTATGATTGATTCGATTGGTCGGTTATTAACAGATTAAGGCACGCTAAACCTAGGAAAAAAAGTGTCACTACATTTTCTATGTTCTGATGTCTCTATCCTATAAGGAGCATGCACCCTAAGTCTATGTTATCTAAGACTCAGTCCTTAATTTTTGTCCTTAGGTGTCACTAGTGTTATAGGAGATAAAGGAAATGTTTTTCTAATCCTTTAGACATTTGTACATGTGTCCAAAGATTTAGGAATCCATAAATGAAATAAGCCAATGAGTAGAAAATTAGTAGAAATGCAAAAGCTAGAAAAAGAAAAGAAAGAAATACGACAAAATGCTAGAAAGAACGAATGGAAATTAAAATAATAAATGGAATGTTGGCATTTTGTTATTAAACATGCTTCTTCGAAATCGAGCATGTCTCTAAGACACCCTTCATTCCCATTCAATATGATATGAATAGTAGAGAAGGTGTTTAAATGTCATTTTACTGTCCCCACGATCCAAACACAGCATTTGATACAGACCTGACTCGACTACACAAACTACTCCCTATCAAGCGCAAAGTAACAAGGGAAACTCAAGTTCCCAAAACTAGAACTAAAACAACATCTCTCTCTACCCACCGCATTCTTCCAACCTTACACCTTAGAAACAAATACTAATGAAAGAGAGACAACCTATGCAAGATAAATCACTTCATCCCAATAAGAAAAGTCTAGACATAAACCCACCTCATTAAGGTCTCGACCCCAAAGCAATACCTTATGAAAAATTCTCCAAAATGAAACAACACATAAAGCCCCTTATCAAAAAGAAAAACAAAACACCAAAAACTCCTTTTGACACAAAATCGATCAAGTGCTTTTTAAGTTTGGCGTGGGGTAAAATCATAAGAATTCTCCAATAAGGAGAATTCGCAAAAAAAAAACCACCTTCGTTATAAAACATTAGAAAAAACTTTCCAACATATAGCGGCTCATAAAACTTGAATCATAAATCCTTTTAACATAAATAAACAAAAGTTCTTCCCAACATAAAGCCACCCACAAAATTCTCCAACATAAGACAAGCCATAAAACTTCTCAGCACAAAATGACTTGCAAAACTTTTCATAAAGCTTTCAATAATATAAGAATTCATGAAACTTTCTAATTATAAAACAACTCGTAAAGCCTTCTAACGAAGGGAAACACAAAAAAAACATGATTCTCCAATACAAAAATAAGTCACAACATTTTCCAATCGCCACATAAAACATCGTAAACTATTTCACATTCATCTTCATTCTAATAAGTCACAAATGTATACAATAAGTTTTAGCAACCATTCCCAAATTTTCTTCCAAGGCACTTAAGAAACTCACCAAAAGAGAGCTTTATAGCATCACTACATTAAATCTATAGGTACAACTTTTATATGAAACATAAACCCAATGAATGCTTTCCAACCCCCAAAACACAACAGATACTCTTCAACATGGCGTATTCTAAAAAGCTTTTCAACCAAAATTTATGAGCCTGCTCTCATGCCAAGCATATGACACCTTGTTAAAAGTTCTGAGTTAATTTCAAGAGGAAAGAAAGATAGAGAAAGATGGTTTGATGCCGATTTGTTTTCCAAAAGATTAAGAAACGTGCTAATGTAATTGTCAACATGGTTTTCGTATAAAGCTTAAATAGACGAAGAGAGATGTAGATTTAAAACAAGCATTAATGCATCTCAAAGCCTACCAACTCTTTGTGATTAAGTATGCTTCCAATAACACAAGTAGTATAACTTTGAGTTTATGAAACATGTGAATACTTTCCAATGAATTTTCATCCTGCTCATTACATGCCACCAAGAATCCAACAGAAGCTTTCGACATAATTTCTTCATAATCAAAACATGCTTCAATCCAGGCAAAGTGCGCAAATAATACTTCACCATAAGAATATAAAACAAGCAAAACCCTTCCAATAAAAAAAATCATTGAACTTTCAACACTGAATAACCATGAAGCCTTCCAATGATTTCTTAAAACACCCATTGCACTAGGTCCATACAAATTACTATATGAAACATAAGGCAACAATAACCATCGACATAATATTTACCTCAATAATGTCACCATTCAAATTCACATAAATTAATTCTTCAACAACTTGCATGGTGAAGATATCCATCCATTTATCTCACTGTATTTATGAGCATAGCATTGAAGAAGGACAACCCTAGGGATACATACTTCTAATTAACCCATAAACTCGTGGTGCCAACTTGGGCCATAAGCTTTCTAATCCACCGACATTCATATGCCTTTTCAAATTATCCACCTTTCACAAACTCAAAGTTTGTATCAAATAAATTTAGGAGAGGGGAAAGAAGAAAGGAGGTATAGCAATAGCAACCAAAACCAACATGTATATATATTGCTTACACATGTATCCCTTTCTTAGTAAACACAACCATAAATACCTTATATGCACATTTCGGTGATCAACAACATGACATCTCATGCTCTACTACAAACTTCTCATGAACTCGACCAACACGTGATTCAAGCCATGCTCAAGTGCAAACTCCAAACACCCAGAAAATTATCACAAGAGAATTATCCATGTTTAGCAATAGTCGTCATTACTTCCCAAAAGAATTAAAACTCCATTTGATAACCAAAGAAATGTAATAAAGTTAGACACCAAGAAGTAATGATTGCATCTTCTAATTGTAACAAGAATCGAAGCCATTTCAACCATTGCATCTTTGAAACATAAGACGTTCACTCAAAGCAACGAGTTGGAAGAAGATACATTCATGAAAGGACTTAAAGCTCTATGCATATCTCACCAAATGACTCCATTCATTTCAGATTTTTTTTTTTTAGACTTTAGACAATATATTGAAGGAGATTCCACAAGAGCAATTTCACCAAATAAAGCCATAATGCTAGCAAATACCCATCACTTTTCTTTGAGAGCAATTCATCAAACACTTGAGATGCAATACTTATAGAATCACATAAGACAAACCATTATACAAAGGGATTTACACTAGCTAGATCACAACCTTGTCAATGATCTACACAAAGTAACTCTTCAAGATTCATATCAAACACCTCAACGATAAGTATGCATACATAAAGCAAAAATGAAACTCGACTAAACTTCATTCTCAAATTTTTTTTTTTTTTGCAAAGACATTCCACAATATTCTCCTTTAATTCATTAATGAAGAAGAATAAGAAAAGAAGAAGAAAGAAGAAGAGGAAGAGGAGGAGGGGAATATACCTGCCATAGAGAAAGAAATGGAAGCCTAGCCAGAGCACATCGTGCACCAGCTTATGCTTCCTTGGCTCGGTCAGGTGGGAGAGGCGAACGGGGAGTTCGGGTCCGGTGAGGGTATCGGCTAGGGAGGGCCGACTTCGGCCTTCGGGTTCAGTCCGAACGGAAGAGAGGCGGGGAGGAGAGGGGAGCTTCGGCCTCCTTGTTTCTGCGAACACAGAGAGACGGAGCCAGAGAGGGGGTTCCGCCTGGCCTTGTGCGAACGGAGAAGAGAAAGCCAGAGGGGGACTTCCGCCTCTCCTGTTTGTGCGAAACGAGCCCAGACGGCGAGAGAGGGGAGCGGGCCTCTTGGCTTCTGCGAACTAGAGGGATAGCGGAAGAGTGGGAGGGAGGCTTTCGGCTCTTTTTTTTTTTTTTTGCCAAGACCCCGAGAATGGGTGAGATGGAGGCTTCGGCCTCAATTAGGGCACCAAGGGAGAGAGGGGAGATCAGGGCCGTCGGATCAAAAAAAAAAATTTAACGGTGTGATTCAAATTATTTTAGAAAGTCATTCCAAACCTAGACTAGGATTTAACTACACCTAAGATATTGAAATCATGTTCAAATTGAGTCAAGTTTGGTTCAATCCGGGTCAACTCGAGCTCGCCTCGACTCGACCAAAATTAATTCAATAAAATAAGATAAAATAAATCAAACTCAAATTGATGTCGATTCGAATCGAATAGGGCTCGACGAGGCCCGATCAACACAATAAAACACGGTCGATGGCGAATCAGGACAAAAACGAGGTCAACAAGCTTATACTCGAATCGAGCGGCTCGACGAGACGAATCCAACGAGCCCAAGGTTGCCGAATTCCGACATCATTAAGGCTTCCAAATGTCCAACGAATGACGCACGATCGAAGGGTTCAATATCGGCCGTCAATTCAAATCACTCCCTATTCGCCCCTGATCTCACACCTATTTACAAGTCATGTCACTCCAGAAAAATTATAAATAGAGTCCTCATTATTCACAAAGGGGACTCAAGTATAGAGAGATAAGAAGAATGAAGAGAAGGAAAAAGTTCCTCCTCGACCACCGTCGGAGCTCTTTCTGCTGCCTGAAGACACCAGAACTTTGCCGGATTTTTGGAAAACGCCGGGAATTTGCATAACTTTGTAACTTTGTGAGAAATTGATTGTAAATTGATCGTCTTGATTTGTAAGACGAATAAATCTTTGTACTTCAAACAAACACTAGTGAAACTTTACAACTGGGCGAGGCCCCATGATTTTTTCCCTCTTTCGGGTTTCTCCACGTAAAACCTTGGTGTTTATTTCTCTTTTCTAATTGTGTGCTGAATATTCGTGCAACGCTCGAACGCGAATTCATAAACTCTACCGTCGCGTATATTCTAGCCCGCAACAATCTCCAATTTAATTTTGGATTGAGATTCTTGCCGGATCAAGAAAATTCTTTGATGACAAATCACTAATAATACTATTAAGCGTTTATCGATAACAATCAATCCTGTTTTAATCAATAATAGTGCCTGTGATATCGCTATTATAATCATTTGGCACAAATTATAAACATGAATATATAAAATCATAAAAATAAAAGCCAGCTCCCAACATTTTTCTAAAAAATGATAATAAAAAACTATATGTTAATTGATTCTTTAAAAATTAGGAGAAAATCACGATGAAATTTCTACATCTTATTACATTATGTTTATAAATCACGATGCTTAAATATTTAAATTTAATTTACTTCTTCCACGGCTAATGATTGAAAATTTAAAATTTTATAAATATTTTAATTCAGAACTACAGCAACCATTCTGCTTCATAGTACGCAGAAAATACATTTTCGTCATCATCATTAATCAAAACCAGCGATAAACGGCGTTCAAGATGCAGCTAAAAATCCTTGAGAATCGCTCGAACCTGCTCAAGGGTAACGAAGAGGACGACGGTGAACGGTCCCTGGCGAGAAACAGTGGGAATAAACCCTTTATAAAGCGCCATAGGCCCTTCCGCCCTCACCGTCTTCAATGCGCAGTCGAGCGCTCCGGCATAAGGCGGCGGCGCCCCCTTCTCAACCTTCATATTCATCACCCTCGTCTTCACCACATCCACCGGATTCGACGCTACCGCCGCCACCAATCCGGCGGTGAAGCTCGCCGCAACGTGTGTAGGCAACCCGTCGGGCATTAATCCTTTCCTCAATATAGCTTCCTTGGCCTGATCGTACGTTGCCAACTGCGACGCCGTCACAATCATCGCTCGATTCACCGTAAGAGCCGATCCCCGCCACAGGGATCTCACCCCCTCCCGCCGCACCATCTGACCCAAAGCATCGCCTACCCCTTTGTAGTTCCGGCGTTCCGCCATGGGGAGACGGCCGTCCGCTTGCATCCGCACCATCGCGACGTCAGCGGGATTTCCGACAGCGGCGCCGACGGCGCCAGAGATCAGACCTGCGGTGATCTTTTTGTACAGCGGGAGCGTTGGCGCGCCACCTGTAGTGGAGGTCGAGGAGGACCATTTGGTCTTGAGGATGTCATAAAGGCCCATACGGGTGGTGGAGTAGAGGGTTTGGCGCAGTACGGTGGCGGAAACGCCGGAGAAGAGGGCTGCTGGACCTTCGGCGAAGAGGATCTGCCGACCCACGGCAATGGGCCCAGGGCGGCGTGGCGGCGCAAGGGCGGGCTGGGGGATAGCGACAGTGGCGGAACCAGGGAAAGCGAGGGCCGGTCGTAGCGCGGGAACCGGCGCCGACGCTTCGCCCTGTAGCTGCATCCGGACCTTGATCAGATCTAGCGGGTGGGTTGAGCATCCGGCGACAATGGATGCGATCCCACCTTCCGCGAACCCCTTGAAACCCATTTCCTCAAATTCGAAGGAAAACAAAGGGGATCGGGAAAAAAACAGAGAAAATAGAGATTGAGAGGTTGTGAAAGAGTTAACGAGTGATGAATTCTACCAATCGGAGCTAGGGTTCATCTCACTGGAGACCAGGAGATGGGAGTGGATACCGAAGGCTACAGAAGAGGAATGTGGAACGCTTGTTCTCTGAGACATGTAAGTCTGGGATCCGATACAAGGAATGAGGGGAGAAAAAGGTATTTATAGCACGACGATTGGAAGGGAATAGGAAGGCGACAAGAGGAAGGTGGAGGTGAGGGTTTCTTCTGGTGAAGGTCGATACATTTATTCTCGATATAAAATAAAAATTAAAAAAAAAATCAACACGGTTTGGACCGGCCGGTCTAGAGTCACTTGAACCGGACGCGGTGGGTTGGAAGCCGCGGCAAGTTTCATGCGGGAATCAAACTAGGTTTTGATCTTGGAATTTTAATATTTCACAGTGATGGTTGCAGCAAATATGAGCCGTTAAGATTCCGCGGAAACGGCATCGGATTTGATCGGATGGTCAGCAGCTGCGCAATTTTAGCTTTGTGTGGGACGGCTCTATCACTGTAATCTATCTGTTTGTTTCTCTTTTATTTATTTATTTTAAGAATAAGATAAATTAAAAAGCGTCGGCTACAACGCAGTTGTTATCCATTTTTCCAAAATAAAAATATTAATTATATTCTCAATAATTTTATTTTATTTTTAAATTTTCTGTAATATAAAACAATTGTAGCTAGCTAAATAGATGACTTATGAGTTAATTAGACTCAGCTCATCTTGATATGTTGGTTGGGAGCTTTGAGTACGAATCAAAGGTCTTGGATTCGAAGCTTGTGTGCGTGATGTACGTGTAAGTTTGTCTTAATTGGCTCAAAAGTCTAAAAATTGAGCTCACGAGTAGAGCTTGAGATAGCCTTGATTTAGTTTGTTAGCTCAAGTGGTGGCTCGTTTAACAAATTTTAATATAAAATACACACCATATATTTAAATTCAAGAGTTCAACTATAAAGTTATTTAAAATATTTAAAAATTACATCTCACTTTATTATATCAAGTAATTTTTATTCTACATATTCTAATTTCTCGTTTTTTTTATAATTTTATTATAATAATGTTTCACACTTAATTATTTTTTCTCTTTTATTACTCGGGAGATGCTCAATTTATTAATTTCAAACGCATGCATGTATCTTCAAGTTATGAACCAAAACTTCTTCGTTAGTAGCCTGACCTTTCAATCAACAAGCGGAGATGAGCTATATAGGCGTGAGATGCTCGATTTATTAATCATGTAGAAGAAGAGTTGTGTTGATCATTCACTTAAATATTTTGAATTCCACTCTTATACTACAAGCTTTAAAACTTCAAATGATAATAATAATTAAATTAATGAGTTAACAAATTAGTTGTTATAAGAAAAAGGAAAAAAAAATTATATGAGGATATTCTAATATAAACTGTATCAAGATAGACTTAAAAAATTATTAAATTTACTTTAAGATTAGTACTGTTGAATACAAATAAATTGTATTACATTAATTTCAAAGTATATCAAAAAATAATTTTAGAGCCAATCCTAACATAATTTGTACTAAACTATTCTAACCCACTTCTTTTCCTATACAAAAATGTTAGTTATTATAAAAAAATTAATACAATGCACAATTGCATTAGTTGTATGGCACAAGAATTTGTCTAATATTCAACAACATAATGAGCTTCTAAGCTTGAAATAGTCTCCTTATTTCAAAAGCAAGTCATACTAAAATCATTTATGTACTTATCCTGTAATTCTTTCTGTAGCCATCTTATACTATATATTTTGTTCATCACCAATAAATTGTTTTTTATACTCATATATGACTTCACAATATTTAAGCAGGTGGCTAATGAGTCACGATAAGGACAATTTCCCTCAAGAGGGGTGCCTTTAGGATAACACTTGCATGGGACTGTCAGAGGTACTCGCCTGTGGACATCAACATGCTTTACTTGTCTAAGCCTACTAAGGAGTTCGCTCTACATGGGCTGAATTGAAAATCCCTTTTCAAACAAGTAAATCGTCACTCACTGCTACCTTAGTCACTAGCTCTCCCCCAGAGCCTTCATCTTCAAGCTCGCTAAGCTTAGCTACATTAAAGTGATTATTTCAAGAACCCCCACAACTCTTTTAAGTATTACTGGTCAGCATAAAACACTCCATTTATGTCATGTCATGCTCGCCTGTCCCTTCAAGACAATTTGAAATCCTCTACACTAGCCTTCAGCCACTACACATCACTCACTAGTTGCGGGTCCCCTCGCATCTCATGACTCGTGCATATTCACTCAAAACTTACTTGCTGCCTCTTAGCTCGCTCAAGGTGAGCTCACCTAAGAGGCCATTGACTTGTTCCACCTTTAGCCCGTCAAGAGGCAACACATATCTAGATTAGTATGTAACATTTTACGGGTACTCTACTTAGCTTCTATTTTTCACCTTTTTCTCTATATAGCCTTTCATGTGGCCTTCAAAACTCTATAAATAATGGGTAATGAAAAATAGTTTGGTAGAGAGGAAATTCTGATATTTCTCTTTTACTAATAGTAGATACTCTGCTTTGTTGAAGATGTGCAACTCTTTTTCTCGATTGTCCCTACACTCTCTATTCTTACATACAAATTTTATCGTACCAAGTAACTTGCTAGTAAAGCCAAATATCATCTACGAAAAAATTCAAATTCAGTAAGTTTATTATTTATCAAGTGTAGCCTGAACATATGAGACATAAAAAATTCAAATAAATGTCTATTTCAATGACACGGCAAGAATCAATTGTAAAATTAGAGTTTTTTTTTTTTTTAATATCTAAACATTTTCTTACTTATAGTGTGTTGATATTTTTCACAAGTAGTGCCAAATTCAATAATTTTTTAGTATTATTAGATTTGATATCAAGCAAAATTGTGGCTATCCCTGCCTACTTTAGATGAGTGGTTACAAGCCAAGCATTGCTAGCCATCCATTTCACAAATTGAACACATCCTCCAAATATATAACTTTCATGTAGTCATTATCAATTAAATAGTTATCCATCAGATTTTCCTCTTGCTCTATGTAGTTATACCATAATTGTTTTGTAGCCATTTGTACCATTGATTTTAATCCTCATCTATAAATAATTTATTGAGGGAATGTAGAACATTTGAGATATTAAAAAAATCAACGGCACATATATATCTGTATGACAGATCATTCATCTATCTACTACTCAATAAGCCTCTCCTTAAATTAGAACCACTTAAAAAACTTTTCAAACCTATTTTTTTTTTCTTATATACGTAATAGTATCTTGATACTGGATTAGCCTCTCGTTCATCTTATCGGTTTTGCTTGTTTCTATTTAGTTTTCTTTGCAGGTCCTCTTGCCTGGATTCCCTTCCGTGTTGGACTTGGTTGTTTCGAGTTGCTCGTCGTCAGTGGATTTGGCGGCTTTCTTTTTATTTTTGTTTGGTTATTGTATTAGGTTGGAACAACCGCTCTTAGGTTTTATTTCGAATGATGTATTTTTAGTTAGCTTTTGTTCTATTAAGGACTTGTAATCAATTCTTATATTAACGCATAGGCCTCAATGTGAATTTTATCACAAAAAATATCTTTTTTATAGATAATTGTGTACTCAATATTATTTTAGTATTATTTGATTGGGATCTAGCGAAAGTTTGTCCACATCTACCTACACTAAACGAATGGCAATTGCTCGCTAAGCATCGTCAGCCAGACATTTGGCACGAAGATCTTATCAAATTTCTTCGCCAATAAAATTTTGTGCAAGATGTTCTAACCAAAAAATGATCAATGAAGCTCAAAGCCCTTAGATCTGCTTTAAAATCTATGTAATATTAACAATCTTCACATTACATGGATCTTAAAAATTTATCTAAGATCTTTAAGATCCATATCACCATAAATTGAATAGAATCAACCTAATAATGGATCAAATAGAGAACATTCGAGATATAAAAGATCTATGATATAAAATTATATTTTAATAATTAATGAGAATTAGAACCACACAAAAAAAAAAAGAAAAAAAAAATACAAATCTATTTATTTTCTTTGATAGGTAACAGTGCTGATATTTTAGATAGACAATTTCGTACTCAATTCGATTTGGAACTAAGCGAAGCGATGGGCCTATGGCCACACTCTTCCTTAGCTACATTCGATGAATGGCGTGGCAGCTACAGGCCGGGCATCGCTAGCCAGCCATTTGGCGCGGGCACCTGGAACCTGCCGCACTGACGGCGACGTCTCTGCGTGTAAAATGTGGATATCGATCTGACCGGTAGCGCAATCGAGGGATGAAATAAACGGACGGATTTGCTCGGTATTATGCGGGACGTTCGTAGGAAACGCGTGTCGGAATTATCTGGCTCTCGGCTTCCCACGTGGCCACCACGTTGATGATTTTTTTCTCATGTAAGGCCAGCTAGATTAACAGTTGTCATGATCTTAAGTGTTTTTATTGATTTTTAAATCAAAATTAAAAAAAAATAAGTTCAAAAATTTTTTTATTAAAAATTATTTTAAAAATCAAGGAAAAAAAGGTTTTCAAATAAAAACTAAGACTGATTTGGTTATTTGTAAAATAAAAAACTATTTAAAAATTTTCATGAAGTTTTTATTCATTTTAATTTATAATTTATAAGTTCAAAGTTCAAACAATCAAATAAGCTTTAGTGTGGAAATAAATTTATTTTTTTCTAACAGTTTGGAGAATTTTAGTGAAATTGAATAAAAAATAAAAATTTATAGTGTTTATTTTAACAAGATTTATTATTTTTCAAAATACCCCCTTTTCTGAAGTTTTATTTGGAAAGGAAATCTATTAAAAACTAAATATCAAATTTATTGTACAAATTATCATTGGATTACTTTAAATTAAAAAAATAACTAAAATTAAATATTTTTTGCTAATTAAATAATATAATAAAAGTAAAAGAGAATATTGTTGTTGTTGTTTTTTTTTTTAATTTAAATTTAGAAGAGTGTGATGTATTTAAGAGATCTTTTGATGTATGTGTTGGGATTCAATCGAGACTAAAAATAAATTCGTCGCTCCAAAATTCTTTTTTTAATTTTTATTTTTATTTTTTTATATGTCAAATCTTCGAGAAAAAGGTTAGAAGCATATCTAAATCCATTAAAATGCATAATCGAAGTTTTCGATCTTTCACGTTTGAAGCGGCGTTCTCCAAGAGAGCGAGAGACCCCATCTTTTCACTAAAGATGAGAAATGAAAACAATGAGAACTTAATCACTTAAACTGGGGACCACGATCTTTTTTATACTTTAAGTGTATTTATTTTATTTCTGCTTATCGTTAAAATAAAATAAATACGCAGCCTCTACACAATATTTAATTACATACGAATTTAAACGAGATGCACATAAGCCAAATAATAATTTAATTCATAAATAGATTATGAATTAATTGACTCAATTTTAGATAGAAACTAAATGCATTATACTTTATTTATATGTATAAATATATTGACTCGCATATGAAAATTTCCCAGCATTATGTTTCATAATTTTCCTTTTATGAGATGATGAAACAAAAAAATAAGAAGTCTAATATAAATATTAGTGTTGATGTTAGGAGTTAGAATTTGCATCAAAGCTTATATCTATTTTATAAGTGATGGTATGAAACAACAGTACTTGTAATAACAGGTGATGATAATTAGGTGACAACATCTTCTGGCAACTATGGTCGAAAAATAGTAGTTTGGCAACAATGATTGGAAGATCATAATCAGATGACGGTGATCAATCGATTGTAGTGAGGTAGCAGTGGTCAAAGGACCATATAAGACAAATATGATTGGGAGATCATAACCAGACAATGATGATCAATATACTATAATTCGGTGATGAATTACCAAATATAAATAAGTGATAAAATCATAAATTTTCATAACATAAATAACTAAATTAAGAAGAAAATCAAATATATTAACAATAGTGAAAACAATAATAATTATTATGTTTCTAGACGTTTCTATAGAAAAGATAATAAAGGCTTTGTTTGTAACAGATTTTTTATTATTTTTTAAAGCAGTTTTTTAGTAAAAAAAAAAATTTATAATAAAAAACTATTTTAAAAAATATAAAAAAAATGAAGCCAAAATCATAGCGCATAAGATTAGGATTAACCAAGTTGTGTTGTTATACAGTGAGTATACAGCGAGAGATTGAAGGATTTAGAGATCAAAGTGTTGAAATTGTATTTAGATATTATTTTTATTAATATTATTTAATAAATGATGATGTAATAATTTATAGTATTTTATATAAATCCAACTGCTAATAATTAATTATAAAAATATGTGTTTAGAGACTAGAATCTTCTTTCTCCCAATTGGCCACCTGCCTTCGCATTTCCAAAGCGGAGCAAAAAACTTACGCAACAACCTCGCCTCCACCAGCCGAACCCTCCTCCTTCCTGTAGCCGATTCTGTGGCGACAACGTAAGCTATAAGCCTATAGCAAAAAGCAAATATATATTTATAAACTACGAATTTAGCATAAACATTTTGTTTTTCATTAATTTAAAAAAAAAATTAAAAGCTAGTTGATACAATAAACTTTATTAAAATATAATAATTATATAAAAAAGTTGGTATATAATTTTCAATACAGAAAAAAACATTATATTATTACATAAAAATTCTTTAAAAAAAAAATTTAATCAAAACAATTTTCAATCAGATTTATAAAAATTTAAAGTTGACACCCTTCAAATGAAATAAATATATGTTATGGAACTAAAATTTGTTCATGAGCGAATTGCGGATCTTACTTGCAAGATTGGCCATGAAGAGAAGAAAACTAGAATGAGAGAGAGAGACAGAATATGAGAGGATTTCTATGATTTTAATTTTTGAAAATAGAGATGCAGAGATAAATAAGATTAAGTTATAAACTATGTTGCACGGATACGTCTATTTATGAGGTATGCTGTATCGGACACGTGTCGGATACGGAAACCCTCCGATAAGCACGAATACGTGTCGGATACGGCTTTGCCGTGTCCAATTAAAATGTTATTTAAATTTTATCGGACACGCGTATCCGATACGCGTGTCCTATTAAAAAAAATACTCGGTACCGCTCGGTACTGCTCGATACTGCTCAGTACCGCATAGGCAGAACATATCTACATTTTTAATTAAAAATTTTATTGTTTCAAATTCATGTGGATTAATTGTGTCGATCCTTCGTAGGATAATGAATAGTTGAAATTTCATGTGCCATACATTTTTTCTTCTTGTTTTAGTTGTTGTACTAGACGTTTAAATATTTAATGCTTACTTTTATTTCTTTTTTTTTTTTTTTCATTTCAAATGTTGCACTTTGATCACTTTCTCAATTTTTATGTATTATTTATATATTATAATGTCGTATCCGCGCCATATTCGTATCCTGTATTTTTAAGAATTGGCGTGTCCCGTATCCGTATCATATCGTATCCGTATCGTCCTATCCGTATCGGTGCAACATAGGTTATAAATATATAAATGACATAATGTGACATAATAGAATCTTGTGACGAAAAGGAGATATGTTAATTATATCTTCTTAATTAATACATCATATATGTTAGCGCTTTATAGTTATAAGAGTAGAGTATATGTAGCCACTAATTATTTTGGTTTGATCTAATTGACCTGTGAGATCCACATCTTTTAGCCAGTTTACTTGACTTGACCTTATCATGAGTGATTTGAGGGATACATATTTGAATTATACTCAATAGATTTTAGACTAGCCAACTTAAAAGGGCAATTATTATTATTATTATTATTATTTTGCTTTTGATGAGTGTTATAATATGTCTTGTTTTCTATGTAACTTTTTAATATAATTTTTTTAAAGCAACAAAAAAAAAGTGGCAAAAAGTAGTCCCAAACAAAACTTTACTTTTCTAATAGCACCTTTTGATTGATTGAAGAAACATTTATTCAATGGAAATATTGTTTGGATTTTATGATTTAATTAGAAATAATTGGAATTGAATCTTATTTTAAGTTTTACAAATTTATAATATTATTTAAAAGGGAAATTTACATACATATCACTTTATTTCAAGCTATTTACATACCTAACTCCTAAAATATTAATATTACATACCTACCACTCATATACAACTTTAATATCAAATATACCGCTCTTATAATTAATTTTTATCATTCATACCATCCTATAAACTTTAATATTTCATTCAATGCTTTCAAATTTGTTCTATGAGTGGTAGTCATGTAATATTAATGTTTTGAGTGTTAGATATGTAAATAGCATGAAATAAAGTGGTATGTATGTAAAACCCCCTTTTTAAAAATGATATACAATAATATTAATTTATGCCCTAAAGTTAAATTCTTATATTTCAATTCTTAAGGTTGAATGAAATTTTAAGAGTTTAAATTTTAAATTATTAAATTACTTTTAAGAATTTATGATACATAAATCATGTGTGTATGAAATATGCATATATTAGTGAAAATTTTGAGTTAATTCTATTTTTCAATAAATTCTAGTTTTTAATAATGACTCTTGGATAATATTATCAAAATTATGTGTGTAAGTGAGTCAACCCAACTTAATAAAGGACTTGTGAGTCGAATTAGATCAGCTAACAAGCCAAGATTAAACTTGCATTAGCTCAATTCATTAGCTTGCTAGCCGACTTATTTAAAAAATATGAATATAAAATACACTTAAGATATATTAGTTGAGATTTTTAAGTACATAGTTATTAAAAATATTGATAAATTAAATTTCACTTTGTTATATTAAGTGATTCTTCATTATTTTTCTTCTAATTTCTTATTATTTTTACTATTTTGTTATAATAACTAATGAATCATAAGCATTTTTTCTCTTTCAAAATAAATGATCGAACTCATGAGGAGACCTAAACTCTTAAAATAAAGCTCAAGCTTGAGGTCAAACTTGATTAATTAATCAAGCTCAACCTCAACCTAGGATGACTTAGGCATCGATTGGGACGGCTTTTTTTATTACTTTCTAAAACAGAGTTTTAGTACAAATTTTTTTATTTTTGTACTAAAACTCAATTTTAGAAAACAATAAAAAAGCCGTCCCAAACGAAGCCTTAACCTCAACTTGACTCTTTTTTCTATCTAAAAATATTTTTGTTGTATATATATAGCATGTGTGAAATGATAAAATAAAGAGATTTTTACATGCATAACACTTCAAATATATTTATTTATCTAACACCTAAAATATATTATTTACACACCTACCACCCAAAGACATCTGCTTCATTTAAATTACCACTCCTCTAAACGCCGCGAATAGCCCACCTCGACTCTGCCCTTCAACGTGAAACCCCTTATTCTTCGTCGCAGGAGCATCTACCCGACCTTGTCTTTGCCGTACAAAAACCCAATCGAGAAGATCTCCATTAGCCTCTTCCTCACTCGAACAGGTACTCAGTTTGAGCTTCTCTCTATTTGTTTCTCCGATCGAAAGTTCATATCGGAGCTTGCGGCTTAGGTAATGATCTTCATCTGGAATGGTATAATAGGTTGTGTATAGATTATGTTTGAATTTTTCTTCTTAATTTTTTATTTTTGTTTTTCCAGGAGGTGTGTAATTGAAAAAGTAAAGGGTTTCGAAGGATGGTTGTTCCGATGAGGATTCTTCTCGGATCTTGGAGAGTGGAGTTCAGGAATTGAAAAAATGTTATGTTTCTGCGATTATCCTTTTATTGCTTTGATGGAAGGGGATGAAATTCCGAAATCATTCAGTTCTTTGCCTACAAATTATTTGCCTAAGCTTTAGCTGGTTCGTGTAATAGTGGAAATCAAGGTATTAATATTTCTTCTTCTTTCGTTAATGTTATGCCTGCTATAATTGTTTCAGAAGCCTGTTGAGGCGTTGAAGATGGCTTTGGAGGTGTCGCCAATGAATACCATGCAAGGATCAATGGTGCAAGGTTGGCGTTACCTCTACTTCTAGTTTTTCAAAATGCTCAGTTCAAAAAGCTCAAAGTAAGCTTTCTCCTGCGATGTGCGAAGATACCCGACCCCTGGCATCTTTTAGGCATATTATCTCTTGAACATTTGTGTTCTATAGATATAACACAAGCAATAATGGTGAGTCTCTAATAGTGATCGGAGATGCCCTCGAGCTCATCCAAGCGAGAGGGGAGAGATCGCACGGTGCGAGAAGGAAGGGATTTTTGACGGGGATGTAACAGAGTGTTAGAATAGATGAAAAGTTGGGTTTAAGATGGTGTATCAGTAAATACAGAATTTTGGGTGTTGAATATGTATTTAGGATAGTTTGGAGTGTTATGTATGTAAAAATCCCTAAAATAATTATTTGTAGGGGTGTCAATTAATGACATAACCCGAAAATCTGATATGGAAAATTCAAGTTTGGGTCGACTTGTTTAACAAATGGATCAAACTCGGGTCCTAATTCTCTACTTCATTTTAAACAGGGTCGTGTTTGGGTCAACCCGCTAACCCGGAATAGACCCAAGTTCAACCCGAGTCCCCCATCCTACAGCCCTCGTCTGCATTCTCATCCGCATTCTGGTCCTGTGTCCGCATCCTAGTCTCGCGTCTACATCCCCGTTCTGCACTGGAAAAGTCTCGCTCACTCACTCGCCCTACATCCCCATCTCATGAAGTTGCGCTTGCGGTCTGGCACTCTCACTCGCTGCTCGTGCACATACAATCATGCTAGCCCTCTTGCACTCACACGGGTCAGCAGGTCGATCGTGTAGAGTTGGGTTGTATCCGAGTTAGGTTCAAATCCATTTTTTATGACTCATTTATCTAATCGGGTCGGATTCGCGTTAGTTGAGGTGAAACCAAGTCAATCCCGAGTTATACCGGTACCCGACTTAAAAATTCATTTTGACATTACTAATTATTTGAGAATGAAAATTTCTCCAAATATTATTGTTTAAATTTTAGTGGTCATCCAAAATTTTTAATCATACTTTATGGCATCTGTTAAAATTTTGAATTATTTTGCAGCCAAAAGTAAATATTCTTTATGCTCCAATTCCGTCTCCCTCTCTCTCAGTTATATATATATATATATGTTATATCTATTAAAACCATAAACATTAGTATATATTTCTGTCATTTTTCATTTTACTCTGAAAGTATTTAAATAATAATATAAAATTTTAAACCCTTAAAATTTATTTAATTTATATTTTATTAATTTTTTGTTAGAGAATATCATTTTAAAAATTGGCACTCATTTGGATAATATCCAATAAATTATTAAATTTAATCATTTTTCATATTCTTACCTTTTTTTATTCCAAAATGATTGAAATATTACTATTAATTAGATAATTGACAATTACAATGAATTTAAGTCACAACTGTTAATTAGATAATTGACAATTAAAATATAAATCACTTCTAAAAATAAAATATTAATAACGTGCACTCAAAACAATTATAATATTACTAATTGATATTATTTTATGATAAAATAATTTATTTCTAAATCTTTGTTTTTTTTTTTAATTTCCAAGTACTCCAATAAGCTATTCATAAGAACAGAATATGTAATTATGGTGTAATTGAATGAGTCGAGATGAGCTCAAGTCATCACAGGCTTGAGCTTGAGCTTGATTAATTGGTCGAGTTTGAGCTCGAGCTCGAGCCGGCTCGTTTATTATAAAAGAGAAAAAATGATTATGACTTAAATATTATTATAATAAAATGGTAAAAAAACAATGAGAAATTACAAAAAAAAATAATAATAATAAACATTTTATTTAAGAAAGTGAAATATAAACTTTAAGTATTTTTAACTACTTTTGTACTTTAAATCTTGAATCCTAATATATGTTAAGCATATTTTATAGTAAGATTTTTTAAACGAGCCGGCTAGCCAACTAATGAGCAGAGTTGGGGCTAGATCAATCTCGGCTCGTTAGTTAATTGAGCTCAATTCAAGAGTCATTTATCGAGTCGAGCCTGAGCTGGCTCATGAGTCGGCTTACTACACCCCTATATGTAATCATCTTTACAACTTGAAAGTGCATGAGAATAATTATGAGCAGGAGTATCAAAATTGACATCACTAGAATGACTAGAATCTCCAAAAATATTAGACTAATAAAAAAAAATCTAAAAAAATAATTTCACATAAATATTTGATGAAATAGATTATATACAAACTTAAATAATCAAATGTCAATCTTTTCAATTTACCGGACTCACCTAAAACAATTAAGGGTGTCAAAACAGGTTAACCGATTGAGTTCGAGCCAGAACTAAAATTGACTCGATCATAATCAAGTTGACCTGAACTGTACTCACTGGCAACCTGGATGACCCAAACCTAATATCATTTTGATTAATATTTTTATATTTATTAATTAGAAAATTTATATTAATTAATTAATTAAAAATAAAAAGAGTATATCAATAAGAAAAAATAATTTAATGAAAATAAATAAATAAATCACTTTGAGGTTAAATTAGTTTAGTGGGTCAACTTAAATCCGACCCACCAACTAGAAGAGCCAAGTTGTTGGGTCAGGCCATTTATTAATACTCCTAAAAATAATAATAATATTCAAATAATATTTATAATTTTTTTAAGGATTAGGATCCAATGTGATAAGAAAATTGATAAATGCATATATATATATATATATATATATATTAAATTGGAATGATGAGGGCTCGAATTAGACCTATTATAATTCTCTAATTTTTTTTTTTTCAATCAATGCATTATGAGTTCGAGTGCAACTTTAATAACTTTTGTATGTAGCTCAACTTAATTTTGATCTGCTGGTTGAGAGCTGCTACCAACAAGAGGTTTTGGATTCGAGTCTTTCGTATGTAATGTGTGTGTGTGATTGGCTTAAATGCCCCAAAAGAAATAAAATGTTGTAATTTATTTATTCTTAGGCCTGTGTGCTAGAATATACGCGGCAGTAGAGTTAGGAAATATTCGTCTTAGCGTTGCACGAGTATTCCGCACACTAACAGAAAAGAGAAAATGAACACCAATGTTTTTACGTGGAAAACCCAAAAGAGGGAAAAAACCACGGGGGCTCGCCTAGTTGCAAAGTTCCACTAATATTTGTTTGAAGTACAAAGGTTGATTCGTCTTACAAATCAAGACGGTCAATTTACAATCAACTTCTCACAAAGTTACAAAGTTCTGCAAATTCCCGGCGTTTCCCAAAAATCCGACAGAGTTTCGACGTATTCAGGCGACGGGAAGAGCTCCGGCGGTGGTCGAGGATGAGGGGATTCGCCTTTTCCCCTTTTCCCCTTTTCCTTCTTCTTCTCCTTCTTCTTCTCTCTCTTCACCTGAGTCCCTTTGGTGTAGAATGAGGGCACTATTTATAGTTTTTCTGAAGTGGCATAGCCCGTAAATAGGCGTGAGATTAGGGGCGAATTGGGAGTGTTTTGAATGGACGGCCGATATCAAATCCTTTGATCATGCACGGTTCGTTGGGCATTTGAAGGCCTTAATGATGTCGGAATTCAGCGATCTTGGGCTCGTTGGATTCGTCTCGTCGAGCCATTCAATTCGAGTAAAAGCTCGTCAAAATCGGAGACCGTTTGGTAACTCAAATTGCGGTTTGAACCTTCCAACAGCGCTTCGGGTCCTTGATTCGGACTCATTTGGGCTCGGATTGGGTTGATATTGGTGTCGTTGGGTTCGTATTCCCGAGACGCTCAGTTTGACTATAAGCTCGTTGAAATCGGAGTTCACGTCCTCCCGAATTTAATTTTTGAAGTTTCCAGTTTAGGTTTTGCCTCGAGATTCGTGCCTGATCAAGATAATTTCATGATGACGTATCAAGGCTTCTTTGGAACAACTTTTATATTGCTTTTTAAAACAAATTTCTAGTTAAAATCTTTCTAATTAATAAAAAAATTTATACTAAAAAATTATTTTTATACTACAAAATTATTTTTATACAGCAATAAAAAACTGTCACAAATGAGAGAAATTATTCTGTGTGGACACCGGACAGTCCGAAGGCCAATCAGAACACATCACATCACTCGGTACCCAACACCGATACAGAGAAAAAAAAATGACATGACACATTTTAGTTGGCCTCAGAACGGCGTCCGACATCAGGCGTCCGCATAGAATAATATCCCCGGAAATGAAACCTTATTTTGTAAGTCCATACATGAAGAAAAACTAAAATATGTAGTTATGCATTCATTATTTATAAGCATTGCATGTGAGAGCATTTCCTTGCGCGGTCTATTACTTGTAATTAAACTCAAAGACCTCTATCAACATAACGGCAAATTATTGCATTCGGTCACCGGACGGGGAGATAGGTTCGGATATTAATAAAATATTATTTTAAATTAAGCGTGTCAAAATGCAGAAAAAGTGCAGGTAAAGCGCAGTCAAAGCGCAAGTCAAAAGCGTAAGTAAACCACAGTCAAAGGGCACCTAAAGCACAGTCAAAGCGCAAGTAAAAAATGCAGATGATGTGATAAGTTTTTATTGGATGTCCGAACTTATTCTCCGCCGTCCGATGACCAGATGAAATAATTTGCCCAACATAACATATGGAGACTTTTCGTAACATACTAACATTAGATAAAATAAAGAGTCTTCGGGTTAATCGCCTGTTCAGAAAGTCAATACGGGGTTGGGCTGCTTTTCCTGCGCAGGCTACGTGTTTGGTGAAAGGTCCCAAAAAGGAAAACAAACGCGCACACCACGCATCTGCAGTTCGGACTTCGGAGAAAGGAGCGGAAGAAGATTGAACAGAGATAGGGAGTGACATCACCTGGAATGCCGACCGCGGCGAACGCCCCATCATCTTCAGCCAATGCCGCGTCGATCTTCAGGCGGTCGCGATCCCTTTGTCTCCCGACGACGGCGGCGCCGCGATCCGTTTTTACTCCAACGGCGGCGGCGGTGGTGAAGAGGGCCATTTCGTGCAAAGCCACGCTCACCACCGATTTATCCCGTTTGTCGACGCCGGAGGCCGTGGAATCGAAGGAGGTTGAAGCGGCTGGAAGGATTGGGGCGAGAATACGCGTGAAGGCGCCGGTCAAGGTCTTCCATGCTGCGAAGGCGCCGGGGCTGGACTTGTGCGGGATGGAGGGGGTAGTCAGGCAGTATGTTGGTTTCTACAAAGGGAAACGCGTGTCTGCCAATCTGCCCTACAAGATCGAGTTCCTCCTGCCTGTCGAGGGGAACGAGAAGCCTATCAAGTTCTTCGCCCATCTCAGGGAAGACGAATTCGAGGTCTTGTAAGCTTTCACTTCTTCCTGTTAGGATTCGTTATTGTTGTATGTTGTGATCCAGGGACCGCAAGGAAACCCTAGATCTAAATAACCAATTAAATTGATGCCATTATAAAATGTGACGCAAAGTATTCTAATTTTTTGAATCGCAACTTGCATCGATATCAATTATTTTGACACTGGAGAGTAGGTTAAATTTTTTTGTTCTACAATTATTTGTTGATTATACATTTTTTCTTCTTCATGTAATGGCTATTCATAGTAGACTGCTGCTAATTTGTTATCTGGCTTGATTTTAATCATTTCTTACTGCTTATTAAAACGACTTTTTAGTATAAAAATTAAATTTTTTTACTAAAAAGATGTTCTAAGAAGCAGCAGCAAGAAAGCCGCCCCAAAGAATGTCTAAGTCTCGAATGAGGTTATTGATTGGAGTTTGAGATGCTAACTTGAATTTAGTGAATCTTGAAAATTGTGGGCAAATGTCATTCTTGAATTTCTTATGGTATTTTTCAGATATTAGATGATAGAATAAGAAGGAATTCTAGTTATTGGCTATGATGAGGTTAACCTAGAAGAAAGCAATCAGATTACAATGTAAAGCAAGCTTCTAGCTCTACTCAGTAGGCTTATTTTGGGACAGTTTTTTTATTGTTTTATAAAGCAGCTTTTTAGTACAAAAAATTTTTATATTAAAAAGCTACGTTATAAAGTAGTAAGAAAGCTATGATAAAGGAAGCTTAAATATGGAGAAGCTATTGCGTGCGGTGTGGTATTTGTAGGCGCAGACAATCAATCAAGTTCAATTACACAATTATATAAATGAAATTGTATCATACAATATGTTTGCCTGTTTACACCTACCTGTACACAGCTCACCTCACATAATAATTTCTGTTGAATCTGAGTGCTTCAACAAAAGGATAATGCATTAAAAAAAGTTGGACAAAAAACCCTACTTGATAACAAACAAGAAGGCTCGTGTTTATGTAATATTCTACCTTTTTTTTAATGGGTTTAGGGTTTCTTGTCATTCATGCTAATTGTTCAGAAGGAGATTATGGTTGTAATTGTGTTGTTTCTATTGCTCTTTTTGTATCAATTCAGAGAGAGAGAGAGAGATCGTTATATTGATGTCCAATATAATGATGTCCAATTTGCTTCCTATCATTGGAAATTATTTTTTGTACTCTTACCGTTTCTTACGTATATAGTTATGCAAAGCAAATGTTGGTTACGTTGATGATGCTTAATGCCTCTTTGTTTTTCCTTCTTAGTACAAATTTGTTTAAAATAGTCAGCCAATCATCATTTGTTACTAATATTGAAGAGATGTCAAAAATGATAGCCTCTGGACCTTGTAAAATGCTATTAAATTTGTATTAGGTTACTTTAAATATGGAGGATGTTACTGAAAAACAGTTTAAGTGTAATGAAATCACTTCCACAAACTCTAAAGAAAGTCTGCCTTCTATGCTTGCAATCTTTTATGTTTTTTTTTTTTCTATTTTATTTATTAAGGATATCTTTTATGCTTCTCTTTTAGATATCTTGGATCTATTGTTCAGATTGATGGTGAAATAGATATGGATATTATCAGCAGAATTCAAGTTGGATGGTTGAAGTGGAGGAATGCATCGGGCTTGTTGTGTGATATAAAAGTACCCCTCAAACTTAAGGGAAAATTCTATAAGATGATGGTGAGGCCTGTAATGCTTTATAGTGCCGAATGTTGGCCATTAAAAGAGAAGCATAATACTAAGTTAAGTGTGGCAGAGATGAGGATGCTCAGGTGAATGAGTGGCTTTACCCTTAGAGATGGGATGCGAAATGAGCATATAATGAAAAAGTTGGAGTAGCTCCAGTAGAAGATAAGATTAGAGAGAGTAGCCTTAGATGCTTTGGTCACATAAAACGGCAGCCTTCCGATGACCCGGTTAGGAGAGTAGAAGTATTAGATTTGACTTTTGTTAAGAAACGTAGAGGCATACCTAAAAAGACTTGATTAGAAAATATTATGAATGACCTTTCTTTATTAGATTTAAACGAGAATTTGACTTTTAATAAGACACAATGGAGAAGAAGAATTCATGTGGCGGACCCCACATAGTGGGATTAAGACTTGATGTTGTTGTTGTATTTATTAAGGATACCAATCCTCCATGAATATTTTTTCCTAAATGGATGAAAAGCTTGATGTTATTATTATGCAGTTGATAATATCAGCTCACCTATTAGAAGCATCAGTTAAGTATTTAGCTACGCTCAGTTTTGAAGATTTAAACCAGAACTCAAATGAGCCATCAATTTCCTATGGCCAAAATAAATTTCGGTTTCGGTTGGGACAACTTTCTTATTGCTTTCTAAAATAGTTTTTTAGTACAAAATTTACTAGTTCAAAAAAAATTTTGTACCAAAAAATTATTTTAAAAAACAATAAGAATTACTCTCCCAAAAGAAGCCTTAAAATAGTTATAAACTGATATCAGAAAATAATTCATCATTATTAGCCAGAAAGTGATTGATTAGCAAGTTTTATGTTACTTCGTCCAGCTAAAGTTTAAAAAATATGTTTTATATTGTTATCTTGGAATTTTTGCCAAGAATCCTTATAGCCTTTGATGGAAGAAATCTAAGCACTTTGGTACAGGATAATTTGGGGGCGGCTGCAGATAAAATTTGGCAGTAGTTGCATAATTATTATAGAACAAAATAGCTTTTTTAATTATTATTTAAAATTGCTGCACAATTATTATAGAACAATAGTTTTAGTAATAATAATTATTAATTTATTATTATTATTATTTGGATTTGAAAAAGGATTCTTAATATTCACTTCTCAGTCTTAAACAAGATTCTCAATGGTCATTTTTTAAATAACAATATGTTAATATGTTAATAAAGGTTGTCAACACCTAATTGAAAAAATTATCAGGATGTTAAATGGAGACTGTCATATCAATTATCAAGATATCATAAGTTTTCTAGGCTATGATTAAGGGAACATAGCATTTTCCACGAAAGATGAATGAAACACATAAGGAAGCACTCAACCATATGAGAAATTATTCTGTGTGGTCACTGAATAATTCAAAGACGAATCAGGATGTGTCATGATACTCAGTACATAACACCGGTATACAACAAAAAAATGACATGACATTTCCTGATTCGCCTCTGGATGCCGTCCGTCGACCGCATAGAATAACTTCTCAAACCATACGATTCATACCTAATATATTTCAGCTTTTATGATTTTTTATAATACCTCTAATTTTTTTATAGAAGTTTTTCTGACCTCTTATTTCTATGGATGGTCTTGTGATATTTCTGTTGATTTTTTCATTGATTTGCCCATAAATGAAGGTTCTTTGAAATATATTTCTTCTTGTTTGTTGTTATGCCTTCTTGTTGTTAATTATTAATTAGTATGTATTAATGCATTTCTCTCCTCATTGTATCAATACATAATTTCCACTTTCACATGCTATGGTTGACTATCTTTCTGATGATTTTCTATGATTGACTGTCTAAATATGGAGGGCTGTTACTTATACTATTGTTTGATATTCATTCTGAGGGCAAATTATTGCATCCGGTCACCTGACAGAGAGATGCGTTCGGAGCTCTCTCTGTCTACAGTGAAAGCGCAGGTACTGTAGCATACATGCGCTTCACCTGCGCTTTACTGTAGACAAAGAGAGATCCGAACGGATCTCTCTGTCAGGTGACCGGATGCAATAATTTACCCATTCTGAGGCACTTTGTGGAAGGATTATTGGGAGATCATTTCTATGCATTTCTTCTTTTGTCGTGACCAAAATTTATTTCAATCTGCTATTACTAAAGGTTTTCATAATTATTTGATTATCTACTGGCTGCACATTATGTTTTTTTAGGATGGTTTTTTACTTCATTAGCTTTATTGAGGCATCTTTCTGTTATCAATTTTCTGGATCTCAAGACTAGCAGATTTTATATTTTTCGGGTCATCTATGCTTAAGGAGCGATGACTACTATAAGTTTTTGGGGTTATTATGAGCCTTTTTTTGTTATTATGAGACTTTTACTCATTTCTTTGATATAAATGTAATATTTTTTATAAGCTTTACCAATCTTTGTAGTAGTTTTCTTATTTATGAAAATTATAACATAATCAAAGTTTATAAATGATTATGCTCAGTGTGGCCCTCAATTCCCCCTAAAAAAAACACTCAACTATAATGAAGCTTTCTACCTTTCATTGATAGAAAAGAGGGGTAGTACTAAGGTGAGGCCACTCCTGAATTTCCAAGGAACATAGAACTTTTAATTCTTACTATCACATTCAATCTAAGTGTCAAAAACTAATGCATTATAGCCACTCTTATTATGCTACATACAAACACAATTAACAGCTGCAGCAGATGGATTGGATAATCCCAATATCCTACTGGAGATCAGATTGAAAACCTCAAATAAGCAGAATGATGGTCTTAATATGCTTCTTGACTATCCCTACTTTGGTGATATTTAGCAAAAGAGAGAACCTGTATCCAAGTGCCTAATTTCTCGTAGGGGTCTTGGCCCTATAAAATGACTGGACTCTCTCTGTGAATGATTCTACCAAATTGACAAACATGACAAATCTCTTAGAAGCTATAATCACTATGAAGAACCTAATTATTACCTATAGCAACATAGAACCTGATTAACTGCTGAGACCTGATGTTCTAAGATAACAACTCTTTCAAATTTTTTGTTCATAATGTGATTTGTGAATTCCTAAAAATGCGGGTTGAAGATTCAAAACTCGATGTTTTCTCTAGTTAAAAAAAGAATAATTTTCACTTGACATCTGTATAGATGTGACTCAATTAGTCCTTGTGTTATTGAATCATGTTGAACTTGTTCAAACATGATAGTATATCACATTTATTTTTCATCTTCAACAAATCATAAGCTTACAGCATTAAGCACAAGTCATATGACCATGATTTCTTATATCTCATGGATGGCAATAGCAACATCAATCATAGTGTCAAGTCAGTGATAACCAAACTATCATAGATCTGCAAAAGGGCATCAAAAATACAATTCATGAATCATATTTACTGCCCTTTTGCTGAGTATTTGCAAAAAAGCAACTAAAACGCAACAAATCTAGACGGTTCTCACCGTTTGGTCTCTGCACAGAATAATCTCTCCTCCATCAGTCATAAGACCAAAAAATATATTTTAAAAAATAATGATTTTATTAAATTCAATGTAATTAATAATTAATATATCTTTAAACTATATAAATATTTTGAAGATACTAAAAATGATGATTTAATATTCAATCATGAATGTATATTAAGATTTCAACTTTAAACCAATGAGAGATTATTTCTATCATATAATTCATAATTGTGAACAAAGAAGGCTGTCTTAGAATTTTGTCCATCAAATACTATGCAGGACAATTTTTCTTCAAGGCACAAAATAGTTGAATCAAGAACTGTTCACTCATCTATTATTACACGGCAACCTAGGATAGAATTCAACCACCTGGGCTAAAGAAATAATAAAGAACATAATAATAGAACACAGCAAAGCCAGAAGATTCAGCGCAGAACTTGATATATATGCACAAAGGTAGAAGATGGATTCCATGAAAAAGTTTGCTTAAGAGGTTTCCTTTACTACAATAACGGGGCAGCTCACATGATTGATGCAGTAGTTACTAACACTCCCTAGGAACATCCTGCAGTGGTTAATATATAAGAAACTTTAAATGAATTAAATTGCAAGATACCACACGTATTCAACATGTGTCATACATACATTTGAGATAAATGAAGTAGAGGTCAAGAAAAAGTCAAAGACTTAGGTTTTGTTTGGTACAGCTTTTTAGCTGCTTTGATTTTAAGACCACAACCACAAATTCGTTTTGGGTATTGATTTCTCATTATTTTTCAAAAAAAATTATAATGAAAAACTATTTTCTGCGAACATAATAACAAAGTTATTTGCTCTACAGCAACTTCACAACCAACTTTATAAAACGTTGAAACCGTTCCAAACATACTCTTAGTAAGAAGCTCTTAACTTTAAAAGAGACGGCTGAAATGCTTATTTTATATAGTACCTCTTTAATTGTAATATTCATTTTTTTGTTTCTTTTACAGGAGTTTTTTTTTTTTTTAAGAAGAAGAAGAAGAAGAAAAATAGAATGTATCATAGAAACCAGCATACTTGAGCTTCAACATCATCAACAGCTGGATAGAAACCAAAAACACCCAGAATGCAATAAAAAGTTATGAAGCAGAATTGTAGCTAAGCTAGCTCCACCCAATTTTACAGATGTTTTTTATTTCTTCCATTTGAGACTAATAATCCTTTAAAAAAATAGAGGTCACAATATAGGCCGTACTAGAGATGTTTTACAGAAAAGATAAAAAAAAAAATCAATTAAATTGCATCTGAATACTGAAAACTAAGAGCACATGATTTGAATATTAACAAATCATTTGACAATGGCACAAGAAAAAAAGGAAAGAAATAACGATTAAAAAGACGAAGATAAGTTCTTGAGAAGTCTAGCTCGCGGACAATTCTAACTTTTAGCGTTGTGAAACGATAATTAGTTCCAAAGAACAATAACTAAAAAAACACACAAAAATCAGGAATGAAATATTATTCAAACTAAGATCCAGAATGGCATACTCGAAAGGCTTACCTTTTAATTGGGCCAAAAGCACGGCATCCTATCACCAGCAAATCTGCATTCAAGTTTGTGATGACCTCACATATCTTCTCCTTTGGGTCACCTACCACCACTTCAGTATTCACAGCCACCTAAAGTATTTATCACAGAAAAAAAAAAAAGAATGCAATCATTGCTACCCACTATTTATTAAGCATAAATCAAACAAACACAAACCCTTTATTATGCCAAAGAATCAGTTAAAAGATTTTGTTGTAGATTCTAGTAGAAGCCTACCGCACACAACATTGTGTTAGGCCGCCGGTTCACCCTGAACCGGCCCAGCCAGCCCTGGAGGCGGAACATGTCCGCCTCCTTTACTCTTGCCCGCCCACATGGTGGGCCCCAACTTGCTTAATTGATTTCAAATTCAAAAAGAGGGGGTGGCTAGCTCTTGGGAGGGAGATTATATTAAGAAAGTGTTTGTATTAAGGGCAAGAGATGTTTGGGAAAGGATTATGTTTTAACTTGTTCTCAATTAGGGTTTCTTGACAACTTGGGCTCTAGACTCTCTTGTCTACAGATTTGGGAGAGACGATCCTCCTCTCGAATTGAGGATCTCTTGTATTTTGTTTTCCTTATTGTTTGGCTTTGATTTTCCTACCGCAATATATTGTTTTGGACTGTTTTCACACAGATTTCACATTATTCTCGCTATTTTTCACCAATTGGAGATAGGTTTGTTTGCGAACTCAAGTATTACCCTTAGGGTTACTTGAGAACTCAAGTATTTCCTATCACATTGGTGGGCCAACTACCATGTATAAGGGAACATTACTTTAGGTTACAACAGAAGCTGTAACCTCTCTTACATCACAAAACTTGCCATGAAGATTTCAACTCGATGCTGAAACTTTCCATGAAGGTACTTCTTCACCCACCTTACCTAGGACTGTTCAAGACTTACTATCCAGAGATACAACTAGTATTGCCATGGTTTCCTTTTCACCCTGCTCATGCATCAGTACCTTCTTACGCTAATGTCTCTAAAAGTCATGCATCTTTGTAAGATAAATTATTGTGACATTCGTAGTAGTTAATACACTCCTGACTCTACCATCAGCTCCACAGCGGTGGAAATTTCATCACTACAAATGTGCTTCTAGCAGAGGTAATCATCTGAGATCTTCCGAGTGTTAAATTGATAGGACTTTGTAATTGATTACATTGTTGGTCGTTAAATAATTGTAATAAGTAGCTTAAGTTGTGTTAGTGTTAATACGTAGTTGATGAGTCTCAAGGGGCCTTGCATTTCTATAAATCCTCTCCATTTGGGAACAATCAATGAAATGAGTAAATAGCTACAACTTCTCACACAAATCGTGGGAGTAGTGGCCAGAAAATTTTTTTTTTTCTGTGGGTACAATATTTTTCATATAGGCTTGAGACCGGCATTGACAATTTTAAATTTTTTTTTAAAGGAGTCATTATAAAAAGATAAATTATATAGGAAAAAAGTTACTGTGAAGAATATTTGTGTTTTAAATTTGGAATACATGTTACCTACAATTTCTTTCTTCGAATCTTCATATTTTAAAATCGTTGTACAATCATTTCATTATTAATGCTATTAAATATATCTTTTTCAATATATATAATCAGACAATTCAATTGTACATAATTCTTTACAATCTTCATAGCTGAGAATGTTCGTTCGTTATTATAACAATTGGCAAAATCAAAGCAAGCTTTATAAGTAGGAATATTAAATGATAAATATCATTCTTCTTAATCAATACAAATATTTTAGTAAGTTCTCAAATTCATAAATGCATCATTAGATCTTATATCAATGATAAAATTATCAAGTTAGTTATCTAATATAATGAGATTTATATTTGAAAAATCTGACGAATAAAATTTGGCCAGATTTATCAATCATTCTTATCAAAAGCTCATATAGATTCAAATATACTACACATAAAAATAGTTATGTATTTATTTCATCAAATCTACTATTGAGCCCTTGATATTGTATACATATCACAATGTAAAACACTTTAATTTAATAGTGATATGTATTTGTGATTGCTTGAATATTTCGCATTAATTTTCCTCGCCTAAAAAAAATATCATCCATATTTGAAATAATTATATTATTTTTCTTACAAAATAAACAATTTTTTTTAAACGAAGTGTTCCAATCATTTTGTCTCATATTTTGGAGGTTTTGTTTAGATAATTTTATCAAAATTATGATATTAATGATATCTTGATCTTTTATTTGCAACATATGTGATAACTCATTAGTGACCCTAATAAAACCTTTATCATATGTGAATTGGAAACAAATTCAAAGCATTGTGATAGGAAACACTTGAAGATTTCAAGTAAAATCTATCAATAAAGACAAAAAACAACAAAATGCTCCACAAATCTCATGGGAAAATCAACAAAACAATAATTTTTATTGAAGAAATCAAACTAACGGAAGAAATAAAGCAAGATATAATTGATCCTCTATTCGAGAGGAGGGTCTATCTCTCCCAAATCTCTAGACGCCGCTAGAGCCCAAAAATACTAAGCCTAAGAGATCTCAAATTTCAGCCAAATTGAAGATGAAACCCTAACCCTTACAAAAGAAACTATTTAAAACAAAGAATATTACAAAATCCCTAAACAACCCCTAATTTAAATTGTCCCTCCCAAAATAATATTTAATTGAGTTGTTCCCTCCCAAAGCAATATTAATTGAGTTGTTCCCTCAACAAGCAATATTTAATTGAGTTTTTCCCTCCCGAAGCAATATTTAATTGAATTGTTCCCTCCAAAGTAATATTTAAATGAGTTGTTTCCTCCAAAGCAATATTTAATTGAGTTGTTCCCTCCAAAAGAAATATTTAATTAAATCCCCTAATTCAAATTGGACTGGTCTAACAATACTCCCCTCTCAAAGATCCACCTTGTCCTCAAGGTGGAAGGATGGGACGTTGTTGATAGCTTTGTTCAGCTGCTCTGTTAGTTCCTATGCTATCGTCCACTGGAACCAAGCTAAAGCTTTCCTTTCTAGGCATAGCCATAAAACTATAAATTTCGCCTCCTCAATCAACCTATTCACCATGAAATACATCTCCACCCGATACACCCACCCATAAGCATCCTCCCTTTTAAATACTGGCATCCCCAACTTCCTCACCCTAGGATCACTACACTCTAATAGCTTCTTCCTTCTCCAGCATAGTGGTTGTCGTGATCCCTCTATATTTCCCTCATGTATCGTGGGTGGGAATCCCACCTTCCATCAATTCACCTCACATAACCTAATACCCATGGTTCGACCCATCCCCCTCCTTCAATCATCCTCTTCCCTTGCCCAAAAGACTTCCCATAAGAGTCGGCCACCCGACCACCTTCACCACGAAATGCCCTTCCTGATGCCCCCCCATCTGATAACCCTATTCCGCACCTTTTCGGAGCCCTAGAAGGTGGCTCTTGACCCCCTCCTTCTCCGATGAGTGGCTCTCCTTGCCCAAAATACCTCTCATAGTGGTCAACCGCCCTACCGCCTCCACCAAAAAATTTCATCTTTGCTGTCCCCTCATCTAGAGACCCTGATCCACTCTTTATCAGAGCCACAAGAGGTGGCTCTTGATGAAAGAAACTCCCCTCGTCAAACTCTTGCTTCGCTTCGACCAAGGAAATTCCGGTCAAATCTTGGTTAGGGTTAGCCATCGGAACCACTCTTGAAGTTTTTGTTTGCATCTCCAAGAGCCTTCTTAACATCTCCTCCACCCTTCTAAATCAGTTTTCCATACGGTTTTCCATATATGAAAATCTTTCTTTCATTATAGAGAACTTCTCCACGCCAGTTTTGAATTGCTCCATCTCGCCTTCCAACGCCTCCATCTTCTTTGTTGTCATTAATTAGATCTAAGTTCCAATTGCAAAAAACAACAAAAATATCATATTTTTCCTCCCAAGAAAGCACTCTGATACCAATTTGATATGAAACACTTGAAGATTTCAAGTAAAACCTATCAATAGAGACGAAAAACAGCAAAATGATCCACAAATCCCATGGGAAAATTAACAAAACCCTAACCCTTACAAGAGAAACTATTTAAAGCAAAGAATATTACAAAATCCCTAAACAAGCCCTAATTTAAATTTTCCCTCCCAAAATAATATTTAATTGAGTTGTTCCCTCCCAAAGCAATATTAATTGAGTTGTTCCCTCTCAAAGCAATATTTAATTGAGTTGTTTCCTCCCAAAGTATTATTTAATTGAGTTGTTTCCTCCCAAAGCAATATTTAATTGAGTTGTTCCCTCCAAAGCAATATTTAATTGAATCCCCTAATTCAAATTGGATCAGTCTAACACATTGTATGGAATCAAGAATGACATATGCTTCACATTTTTGCTCACTCCTTAAACCATCTTGTATTGCATGCAAGAAATTGTAAATGTTTAAGACAATTTTCTTAATTCTTTGAATCTATAAACTCCATGAAAAGTTAAACTTTGATGTAAAATAAAACTAAGGCAATCTAAACATGCAGTTAAACATGTAATTCTTTATGGTTTTGATCAAAAGTTATTTCAAAAATAAATCTAATACCATTATTTTGATTCATTAAATCTTCGCATTGATGTCAAACAACATTATGAGCATTATTAACTTAATCAATATGAACTTTAAATTTATTATTATTTTTCTAATTTCTAAATCCTTTTTAGTACAAACTATTACCGCTTGCTTATTCTCCAAACTCAAGTTTATAAATATAACAAAACAAACAATATGTTGCATGTTTTATAATATTATACTTTAACTAACATTATTGTTCATCAAAATACGCATGATTAAATCTTCATCATTTATTTCCTATTTGTGTACATGTAAAATCATGATCTCAAGGCTGACATCATCCTTTTTGTAAATAATATATTTATATTGTATCCATCTCATTTGGATGATAATCAGAATTTTTTTCTTGATCCAAGATTTAAAGAGGTTTCATCGAACCTCATTTTTAAACGAATTTATTTAAATTGTGCATTATTATCACAACATATGTTATCACTCACATCTATTTCATTTTTCCTTTTAAAGTATCTTTCTATATATAATATAAATAAAAATTATTTTATAAAAAAATAAAAATTTACTTGAAATTAAATCAAAGACTGCAATCCACTCAATATCATTCAAATCAACTTGAATTTATTTATTTCACTTCAAAAAATTTCTCCGAAAAAAAATGAAATATGCCAATCAATTTAATTTAATAACAAGTATTTTAGCTTAGCTTATACATAATAATACAACTAATTATTAATACATAATTATCAGTCTTATTACTTATAAAATATATATTTATTAATCTTATCTTTGGAATTATCCACCAATATAAATGTACTTCAACAGTAAACTTTTAAAATATATATTTATAAAGTTGGTCTCTAAAATTCTCCACCAACATCAATTTGCTTCAACGATTTTTTTTTTTACATAAATAAACTTAAGCTCATAACAAATTTTATATTATATATATAATGTAGTAATGTTGGATGCCACTATATATCAATTTACTTAAAAAAAACTATGTCAAAAAAATAGAAAGAGTGGGGAGGAGGGCAACAAGAGAGAGAGACCTGACAAAGCACAAATAGCATATATCGCAAGAAAAATATAGGGCACAACTAGGGGGCGAAGTAGGTGAGATAAGATACTTAAGTTTAATTAGGCATAGAAGATGAGTTATATAAAAAAATTTCTCTTAAACCTAAGTAGTTTGCCTCACCTCCTCCACCTCCTTGTTGTACCTCATTTTTTTTCTTGAAACGTAAATTGCCTACAACTCTGTCAGGTCCCTCTCTCTCTCTCCCCGCCCCGCTCTGTCTCTATTTCTCTGACAAAAAACTTTTGAAGGAAATTGATATATAATGGCATTCAACATTATAACATTATATTAATAATATAAAACTTTATCGTGAGCTTGAATTTATTTGTGTCATAAAAGAGGATTATCTTTGAAGCAAATTGATATTAGTTGAGAATTTCAGATAAAAGTTTTATAAATATAATATTGAAACAAATTGACATTAGTGGAGTATTCCAGATAAAATATTAATAAATATATATTTTATAAGTAATAAGACTGATTATTATGTATAAATAATTAACAATGTTATTATATATAATCTAAGTTAAAATACTTATTATTGAATTAAATTGATTTTAATATTTCTTTTTTTATAGAATTTTTTTGAAGTAAAACAAATAAATTTAAATCGAAGAGTCTTGTAAGATGTTAAGTGGATTGCAATCCTTGATTCAACTTCAAGTTTTATTTTTTAAACATCATGTTTGGATTGAATTAGATAAAGTCAAATTATTTAGTACTAAATTTATTAAATTGTTTTTTATTTATAGTAAATATAGAGAGATACTTTAAAATAAAAAATAAAATAGATATGTGTAATAACATATGTGGTGATAATAATGTTCAATTCAAACAAATTTATTTAGAAATCAATTTTGACAAAATCTCATCAAATCCAGGATTAAGAAAAAAAAATTTAATTATCATCCAAATGAGAGGGATGCAGTCCAAATATATTACCTATAAAAAAGATAATGTCAGTCTCGAAGTCATGATTTTTCACATATACACGAAGGAAATAAATTGTAAAGATTTAATCTTGTGTGATTTGATAAACACAAAGACTAATTAGAGTTTAGTATTGCAAAAGATGCAGTTTATTATTTGTTATATTATATTTATATACCTAAGTTTGAAGAACAAACAAACAGTAATATTTTTGACACAAAAAGATTTAGAAATTCAAAAAAGTATGATAGATTTTAATTTCATATTGATCAAATTAATAATACTCATAATATTGCTTGACGTAAATACGAAGATTTAATAAATCAAGCCATGATATAAATTGCATACATTTTATTTAATATCAACGCTTGTTTTTTCATGGTCATGATAAGTATAAAGATTTGGAGAACCAATAAAATTATCTTAAATTTCTACTATTTCTTGCATATAATATAAGATGGTTCAAACAATTATCTTTGAGATTCTTAAGATAATAATGCAAGACAGTCCAAGCAGTGAGTAAAAATGTGAAGCATATACCCTTCTTTATTTCATACAATGCTTTGAATTTGTTTTAAATTTGCATACAATGAAGGCTATATTAAGGGTCACAAATGAATTATCATAGATGATGTAAAGAAAAAGATCAAGATATTATAAATGTCTAAATAAAGCTCCAAAATATAAGAGACGGTGGTTGTAACTCTTAGCTTAAAGAAGTTTATTTATTTTGTGAGGAAAATATTATAATTTTTTAAATTTGGATGATACTTTTTTAATGATGGGAAGATCAAAGTGAAATACTCAAGCAATCATAAATAGACATCATTATCAAATTGAATAATTTTATATTGTGATGAATATACAACATCAAGAACTGAATAATAGATTTGACTAAATAAATACATAACTACTTATGTGTGTAGCATACTTGAATTATGTGATTCGTTTTCAGCTTTTGATAAGTAATGATTGATAAGCTTGATCAAATTTTATCCTTCAGATTTTTTAAATATATATATCATCTTAGTAGACAACCAACTTGATAATTTTTTCATTCGATTGAGATCTAATAATGCATTAATGAATTTAAAAGGAATTTTGAGAACTTGATAAAAAATCAATAAATACTAAGAAGAATGATATTCCTATTAAAACTTGTTTTGATTTTGTCAATTGCTATCTCAACGGTCAAATGGGCATTCTCATCTATGAAGATTTTAAAGAATTATTTACGTAATCATATATGAGACTATTGAATTAATGATTATCTGATTACATATATTAAAAAATATATATTTAAATTGATAATAAAATGATTATACAATGATATCAAAATATGAAAATTCAAAGAGAGAAATTATAGGTAACACGTATTCAGAATATAAAGCATAAATATTCTCCATATTTATGTTTTTTTCTTTATGTAATTTATCTTTTTATAAAAATGTCCTTAAAAATTTTAAAACCGCCAATGACAGTTTCAAACTCGAATTAAAAATGTTAAGGGATCTTTTTAAAATCAATTATCTGTGCCACCACAATAAAAAAATATTGGCTCCGCCACTATAACTACCCACAAATTTAGATGTAGTTATATCAATTTCACAAGAGCTATATAATGACCGTTACACAAGGCTTCACTCCTTTTTTTATGTAACAATGCATACATATCATTGGCTTCTTCTGGCCTACAAAACTAATTCTACTTTCTTAAATGTGCACCTAACCATTCAATGGTTCGGTCATTTTCTTGCCCATGAATGTAAAATGATGCAAATGCGATTGACAACGTGGAACAAGCACTGATCAAACAAACCCATATTCGACAGGAGAGGCATCGATTTGGCACAAAGACTTTCTTATTGAAGAAGGATAGTGTGGGTGGCTAATTGGTGATAAAAAGTCAAGTATCTTGTTATTAAGGCTGAGTTTGGTACATATACACTTGTCATCTTTTTATTTGGCTGCATTGTCAAGGTTGCTAGGAGGAGTGAGGTACTTGTCTCAATTCTAGTGATATTAATGATTAAGTAGAAAGATATATTGGACATTATTGGAGATGGAAGAAATTAATGAAAATCAAGTTTTTCCATAGATATTTCTTCCTTGTTCCCTCGTGCTCTGTATTTCCATCTAATCCTCTTTGTTGCAATGTCTTCTACTTGGTTGGCTTGAGACATTTGTAGTCTTCTGCATGACGCTCTCGTGTGTACCTACCTGGGGGCCAACTGAGTGAAGAAAAAGATCAAGAGAGGAAGCGAGCAGAAACCAAAAAGGCTAGTGCCTATGAGAAACGTGAACTCAAATCTGAAATTCCTCACATATGAGGGTGAAATATCTAAGTAGCATCTTATTTCTAATCAATCTACCTTTCAAAAAATTCCCCCAAAACTAGATCTATTAAAACTATCTCTCCGAATCAATGCACAAAGGCCGGGGCCCCAAAAGTAAATTTTTTTAAGCCCACAGTATGTTACACATCAAAGCTCTTTACAATCGTCTGCCCCCATCTCTCGAATCATACATTTTCCAAGCAACATGTAAAATGCTAGTCCAACAATGATAACAATGGAGGGATGGCCTCCTGCAACAACTTCGCGTGAACTTGCTATACACTCATCCACATATGAAGCAACAAGCCGGCGAATATAGATGTGATACGCAATTCAATATAAATGATCTCATCCTCTTCAAGCTTCAACCATATCATCATACCTCCCTCCGCTCAATATAATATTCTGAGCTCAACAAGCTAGCATTGCTTTGGCCCTTTTAAAGTTCTAGAACGAATTGGCCAGGTAATAGACAAACTAGAGTTGCCCTCTTACTCTCGCATACAGAGGATTTTTCACACATTCTTCCTTATGCCCTTCGAACAGATTGCCAACCTCCATCTGAGCCTGATATCACATGACGCTTGGCTGAATTGCCCCATTTTGAAACCATGATGAGTCCTGCAATCTTACAAAATATTTTTGGATACTTGGCCATCCACCTCATTAAATGGCAAGACTTACCAGAAATGAAGCTACATGGGTGCTAAAGATACAATTGCAATGTCTACCAAAATCTTGACCTTAAAGTCAAGGCCGGACTGCCAACAAGTAAGGGAACTGATGCGAACCCAATAGAAAATGAGGAATAGGCCCCGATCAAACAAACCCAAATTCAGCTGGAGGGGCATGCTTCAGCTTGACACAAAGATCTATCTTATTGAAGAACGATGGTTTGTTATTAAGGCTAAGTTTTGTTACATATTGACATTGTCGTCTTTTTATTTGGCTGCATTGTAAAGGCTATTTGGAGGGCTGGACACTTGTCTCAGTTCTAGTGATAGTAATGATTGATTACACAGTAGAAGGATATACTATCTCTAATTGGAGATGGAATGAATCAATGAAAATCAAGTTCCTCCTTTCAGTTTTCCTTCTTCTTCTTCCTCAAGTTCTTCTATCTGGTTATTTATTCCCATCTTACCCTCTATGATTCAATTTCGTCTATCTGGTTGGTTGGAGGCACCGTAGATAACAACCATCATAAATACGATCTCACTCAAATTTCAGACTAAAACCCAAACATGAGGCAGTTTCTTGATTGGCGGGAACTAATGCGGACAAACAGCTAAACAAATTCCTCAATTTAATATAGTTAATAGAATATAAAACGTAAACTAAAACTTCCTTCTGAGTCTTTAACATTTTCAATATAATATCATTAGATAGATAAAACAAGACACGGGGTCGAATCTCACATTTTTCTCCTCGCAGATCTGCACTGCGTGGGCCAAGACCGCTTCAGTGATCCGCCGTTGATGCGCTTCAATAGCAGCGGTGAAAGCCGGAACCTCCACTTGGGCTTCATCAATAAAATTGAACCCAACAAAACAGAAAGCGGCGCTGATATCAGGTTAAAGAAGAAAAGCAAAGGGATCCGAAGAAGCGGAAAGAAGCGCGTTCATGCTTTCCTTACTTGGTCCGCCAAAGGGAATAGCGCCGGGGTTGAGACCAGCGGCGATGGAGGGTGGAGATTGGACGTGGAGGATGACGAAGCCACCGGGCTTGATGGAGAGATCGCCGTCCACCGGTGACCGGAGACGAAGATTTCGCAGGGCCCATCGGAGAGCGTTCATGCTCTCCTCGCTTACGTCGACGGCGACAACGACGCACCCGAGATTGCTCGTCGACATCGCTGGTAGACACACAGATTTGAGAGAACGACACCAAGAGGCATCAATAAATGGAGAAAAGTTGGATCGATCATTTTTGTTTATCAATCAAGAAAGAAACCGTACCGTAGTTTTTTTTTTTTTTTTTTTTTTTTGAGAAAATAAATTTACAAACGGTTTGCATTAATATGAAAAAAATTACAAAAAAAATAGAGATTATAACTAAAAAGAAGAAATAGAAAGATTAAAGTTGCAACAACAACAACAAATCTATATCCCACATGAATTTTTTCTCTTCATTTTATATTGTTAAGATTCAAATTCTCATCTAAATCTAATAAAGATCATTTCTAATAAGACATTTATTTTGCTGACTGGGTCATCAGATGACTGTCATTTTATGTTACCAAAACATCTAATGCAACTCTCTCTGAGTCTTGTAAAGCTCAAAAACAAAAACAAGAACATAGAAGAAGAGAATCCAAAATTTTGGACTTGGACCACAGAAAAAATATCTGATTGCCATAGGGACTCTCAGAGATAAGGTGACCGAAGAATATATTGTTAGCAAAATATCCGAAAGAAAGAGGGGATACCTAGACCTTCCAGGGCAGTGATATAGGTGACAAAGTGCTACATGACAGGAGTCACCAATTGAACTTGTAGTAGCCATTTAGAATTACATCTGCCTGGTTGATGATTTTGGGTAAAGACACTGATGAGGACGTCAGTTACTTAAATGGTGGAGATTGTGAAACCCCTTAGTAAAATAAACTAAACTCTTAAATATTGAGGCAGCTTTTTTGTGTTATTGTTGGAATTTCATTAAGATACTTTGCAATTGAGCATACTCAGCAGTTGATGGAGCATACTCATCCTAGAATAACTTTGAGATAAGTGATCTACTGGGAAGTAAATAACTAAATTATAACATATTTCATTTTTATAAAAAAATTTAAATAAAAAAATATTCTAATTAAAATAATTTATTTAGAGTATATATAATCTATATGATATTTATTTGATAATTATTCAGTTAAATGGCTATAATAATTAAAATATAATATTGTAAAAAAAAATTTGACATTATATTTTAACAGTCATAACAAAAAAATAAGAATACTTAAACAAAATTATAATTTAATTAATAAAATAAAATTATTATATGGCTATAAAATGTTATGCATAATTTATAATTTATAGGTTGTTTATACTTAGGCTTCACGGAGCAGATTTTTTATTACTTTCTAAAGCAGTTTTTTAGTATAAAAATTTCTAATTCAAAAAAATTTTACACTAAAAAATAAATTTATAAAATAGTGAGAAAACCATCTCAAATAAAGCCTTAATATAAATCAAATACAATTATTATTGAAAAAAAATTATATCACAATAAAAATTGAAATTATTAAATTTTCTCTAAGATGAATATATGATTTGTATTATTTTTATCTTAAAATAAATTTAGATCATAATGTTTTAATTCAAATCTTTTCATTATTATTTTATCCATTTTATCTGAAATTTTCACATTAATATTGAAAGTCTTAATGTGAAAATTATTTATCTTGAATTTGTAGTTCAATAATTCAATTCCTCAATTATTCATCACAATTGGAATATTTGCAGGCCCAATATGATAAACTAGTTTTGGGCTGCCCAAGTGGGCCTCCAATAAATGGGCCGTCCCACAGTTTATATGATCGCTAATGTGCCTCTTGATTTTTAGATTTAGCAGTAAAATTTAATTAATCACTATGAAAAGTTATTAAACTCATTTTTTTTAAAATTGATTTATTTGATTTGATCAAAATTTAAAACTTATTGTACAAAAAAATATTGATTGAATAAGTATTTTTATCCTAATTTGAATCTTAGATTTCATTACGGAGAATTTTCTTACTGCTTTACTTTTAGACCGTAATCATAATTTCTATTTGACTATATTTTGCTACTAATTTTAACAATTTAGTACTTAGAAATTGTTTTATATAATAATTTTAATAAATGTTACTTTATACAGTTGCTATATAAAATAGTAAGAAAGCTGTATCAAACGAAGCTTTCAGATCTGTTTGGGTGGCTGCAGCTTTTTATTATGGTAGTTATAAAGTTGTTGTGAAGAGAATAACTTTTTTAAAAGCGGTTGTACCTAATAACTTATTTGCACAAAATTTACTTATGAAATGTGAAAAAAATGATAGTGAAATAAAAATTATAGTTGTGATGTGAAAAGCAAAATAATTAAAAAGTTCTCCCAAACTAAGAATTCGTTTGGGATGGCTTTCTTACTGCTTCTTAAAGCACTTTCTAAAATTCTTGTACTAGAAAGCTGCTTTAAGAAGAAGTAAAAAAGTCATCTTAAATAAAGCCTTAGACTTCGGCTTCGTTTGGGACGGCTTTTTTATTGCTTTCTAAAACGGAGTTTTAGTACAAAAATAAAAAATTTTGTACTAAAACTCCGTTTTAGAAAGCAATAAAAAAGCCGTCCCAAACAAATCCTTCATTTGGGACGATTTTTTCCTTCATAAAGTAGTTTTTTAGTACTGATACGTCATCACAAAATTATCTTGATTGGGCACGAATCTCGAGGCAAAATCAGTTCGGAAACTTCAAAAATTAATTTTGGGAGCATATGAACTCCGATTTCAGCGAGCTTATAGTCAAACTGAGCGTCTCGAAAATACGAACCCAACGATTCCAAGATCAACCCAATCCGAGCCCAAATGAGTCCGAATCAAGGGTTCAAAGCGCTGTTGGAAGGTTCAAACCGCAATTTGAGTTACCAAACGGTCTCCGATTTTGACGAGCTTATACTCGAATCGAACGGCTCGACGAGACGAATCCGACGAGCCCAAGATCATTGAATTCCGACATCATTAAGGCCTTCAAATGACCAACGAACGGTGCATGATCAAAGGATTCGATATCGGCCGTCCATTCAAACCACTCACAATTCGCCCTTGATCTCACACCTATTTACGGGCTATGCCACTCCAGAAAAACTATAAATAGAGCCCTCATTCTACACCAAAGGGGGGCTCAAGTGAAGAGAGAGAAGAAGGAGAGGAGAAAGGGGAAAAGGAGATTCCTCACCTCCTCGACCACCGCCGGAGCTCTTCCTGCCGCCTGAAGACACCGGAACTCTGCCGGATTTTCGGGAGAACGCCAGAATTCTGCCCAACTTCCATGGGATGCTGAAATTCTTCCCAATTTACAAGAGAATTCCCTCATGATTAATGATTAAGTAGAAAGATATATTGGACATTATTGGAGATGGAAGAAATTAATGAAAATCAAGTTTTTCCATAGATATTTCTTCCTTGTTCCCTCGTGCTCTGTATTTCCATCTAATCCTCTTTGTTGCAATGTCTTCTACTTGGTTGGCTTGAGACATTTGTAGTCTTCTGCATGACGCTCTCGTGTGTACCTACCTGGGGGCCAACTGAGTGAAGAAAAAGATCAAGAGAGGAAGCGAGCAGAAACCAAAAAGGCTAGTGCCTATGAGAAACGTGAACTCAAATCTGAAATTCCTCACATATGAGGGTGAAATATCTAAGTAGCATCTTATTTCTAATCAATCTACCTTTCAAAAAATTCCCCCAAAACTAGATCTATTAAAACTATCTCTCCGAATCAATGCACAAAGGCCGGGGCCCCAAAAGTAAATTTTTTTAAGCCCACAGTATGTTACACATCAAAGCTCTTTACAATCGTCTGCCCCCATCTCTCGAATCATACATTTTCCAAGCAACATGTAAAATGCTAGTCCAACAATGATAACAATGGAGGGATGGCCTCCTGCAACAACTTCGCGTGAACTTGCTATACACTCATCCACATATGAAGCAACAAGCCGGCGAATATAGATGTGATACGCAATTCAATATAAATGATCTCATCCTCTTCAAGCTTCAACCATATCATCATACCTCCCTCCGCTCAATATAATATTCTGAGCTCAACAAGCTAGCATTGCTTTGGCCCTTTTAAAGTTCTAGAACGAATTGGCCAGGTAATAGACAAACTAGAGTTGCCCTCTTACTCTCGCATACAGAGGATTTTTCACACATTCTTCCTTATGCCCTTCGAACAGATTGCCAACCTCCATCTGAGCCTGATATCACATGACGCTTGGCTGAATTGCCCCATTTTGAAACCATGATGAGTCCTGCAATCTTACAAAATATTTTTGGATACTTGGCCATCCACCTCATTAAATGGCAAGACTTACCAGAAATGAAGCTACATGGGTGCTAAAGATACAATTGCAATGTCTACCAAAATCTTGACCTTAAAGTCAAGGCCGGACTGCCAACAAGTAAGGGAACTGATGCGAACCCAATAGAAAATGAGGAATAGGCCCCGATCAAACAAACCCAAATTCAGCTGGAGGGGCATGCTTCAGCTTGACACAAAGATCTATCTTATTGAAGAACGATGGTTTGTTATTAAGGCTAAGTTTTGTTACATATTGACATTGTCGTCTTTTTATTTGGCTGCATTGTAAAGGCTATTTGGAGGGCTGGACACTTGTCTCAGTTCTAGTGATAGTAATGATTGATTACACAGTAGAAGGATATACTATCTCTAATTGGAGATGGAATGAATCAATGAAAATCAAGTTCCTCCTTTCAGTTTTCCTTCTTCTTCTTCCTCAAGTTCTTCTATCTGGTTATTTATTCCCATCTTACCCTCTATGATTCAATTTCGTCTATCTGGTTGGTTGGAGGCACCGTAGATAACAACCATCATAAATACGATCTCACTCAAATTTCAGACTAAAACCCAAACATGAGGCAGTTTCTTGATTGGCGGGAACTAATGCGGACAAACAGCTAAACAAATTCCTCAATTTAATATAGTTAATAGAATATAAAACGTAAACTAAAACTTCCTTCTGAGTCTTTAACATTTTCAATATAATATCATTAGATAGATAAAACAAGACACGGGGTCGAATCTCACATTTTTCTCCTCGCAGATCTGCACTGCGTGGGCCAAGACCGCTTCAGTGATCCGCCGTTGATGCGCTTCAATAGCAGCGGTGAAAGCCGGAACCTCCACTTGGGCTTCATCAATAAAATTGAACCCAACAAAACAGAAAGCGGCGCTGATATCAGGTTAAAGAAGAAAAGCAAAGGGATCCGAAGAAGCGGAAAGAAGCGCGTTCATGCTTTCCTTACTTGGTCCGCCAAAGGGAATAGCGCCGGGGTTGAGACCAGCGGCGATGGAGGGTGGAGATTGGACGTGGAGGATGACGAAGCCACCGGGCTTGATGGAGAGATCGCCGTCCACCGGTGACCGGAGACGAAGATTTCGCAGGGCCCATCGGAGAGCGTTCATGCTCTCCTCGCTTACGTCGACGGCGACAACGACGCACCCGAGATTGCTCGTCGACATCGCTGGTAGACACACAGATTTGAGAGAACGACACCAAGAGGCATCAATAAATGGAGAAAAGTTGGATCGATCATTTTTGTTTATCAATCAAGAAAGAAACCGTACCGTAGTTTTTTTTTTTTTTTTTTTTTTTTTTTTGAGAAAATAAATTTACAAACGGTTTGCATTAATATGAAAAAAATTACAAAAAAAATAGAGATTATAACTAAAAAGAAGAAATAGAAAGATTAAAGTTGCAACAACAACAACAAATCTGATGCGGAGCATCTTTGATGAGTTGAACCGCAGGAATCGTTTACCAGACCATGTGGGTCGTTATATGTGGCAGTTCCACTTTCTCTGTTTTTATTCTATTTGCTGTTTTAGGACCGTTAGCTCTCACGCTAACTTTTTCCTTTCTTTAGCTGATTTAGTATCCTTCTATGGGTTAGTATATTACCCAGGTATATGGCTTGTAGCCAGCAGCTTATGATTTTTCTCATTTAGAATTACAGATACAGTTTCTACTGTTCTATTGCTTGTATTCTCTGTTTTTCTAGCTAACGATCTGTGCAGGTTACCTTCATCAAAATCTATATCCCACATGAATTTTTTCTCTTCATTTTATATTGTTAAGATTCAAATTCTCATCTAAATCTAATAAAGATCATTTCTAATAAGACATTTATTTTGCTGACTGGGTCATCAGATGACTGTCATTTTATGTTACCAAAACATCTAATGCAACTCTCTCTGAGTCTTGTAAAGCTCAAAAACAAAAACAAGAACATAGAAGAAGAGAATCCAAAATTTTGGACTTGGACCACAGAAAAAATATCTGATTGCCATAGGGACACTCAGAGATAAGGTGACCGAAGAATATATTGTTAGCAAAATATCCGAAAGAAAGAGGGGATACCTAGACCTTCCAGGGCAGTGATATAGGTGACAAAGTGCTACATGACAGGAGTCACCAATTGAACTTGTAGTGGCCATTTAGAATTACATCTGCCTGGTTGATGATTTTGGGTAAAGACACTGATGAGGACGTCAGTTACTTAAATGGTGGAGATTGTGAAACCCCTTAGTAAAATAAACTAAACTCTTAAATATTGAGGCAGCTTTTTTGTGTTATTGTTGGAATTTCATTAAGATACTTTGCAATTGAGCATACTCAGCAGTTGATGGAGCATACTCATCCTAGAATAACTTTGAGATAAGTGATCTACTGGGAAGTAAATAACTAAATTATAACATATTTCATTTTTATAAAAAATTTTAAATAAAAAAATATTCTAATTAAAATAATTTATTTAGAGTATATATAATCTATATGATATTTATTTGATAATTATTCAATTAAATGGCTATAATAATTAAAATATAATATTGTAAAAAAAATTTTGACATTATATTTTAACAGTCATAACAAAAAAATAAGAATACTTAAACAAAATTATAATTTAATTCATAAAATAAAATTATTATATGGCTATAAAATGTTATGCATAATTTATAATTTATAGGTTGTTTATACTTAGGCTTCACGGAGCAGATTTTTTATTACTTTCTAAAGCAGTTTTTTTGTATAAAAATTTCTAATTCAAAAAAATTTTACACTAAAAAATAAATTTATAAAATATTAAGAAAACCATCTCAAATAAAGCCTTAATATAAATCAAATACAATTATTATTGAAAAAAAAATTATATCACAATAAAAATTGAAATTATTAAATTTTCTCTAAGATGAATATATGATTTGTATTATTTTTATCTTAAAATAAATTTAGATCATAATGTTTTAATTCAAATCTTTTCATTATTATTTTATCCATTTTATCTGAAATTTTCACATTAATATTGAAAGTCTTAATGTGAAAATTATTTATCTTGAATTTGTAGTTCAATAATTCAATTCCTCAATTATTTATCACAATTGGAATATTTGCAGGCCCAATATGATAAACTAGTTTTGGGCTGCCCAAGTGGGCCTCCAATAAATGGGCCGTCCCACAGTTTATATGATCGCTAATGTGCCTCTAGATTTTTAGATTTAGCAGTAAAATTTAATTAATCACTATGAAAAGTTATTAAACTCATTTTTTTTAAAATTGATTTATTTGATTTGATCAAAATTTAAAACTTATTGTACAAAAAAATATTGATTGAATAAGTATTTTTATCCTAATTTGAATCTTAGATTTCATTACGGAGAATTTTCTTACTGCTTTACTTTTAGACCGTAATCATAATTTCTATTTGACTATATTTTGCTACTAATTTTAACAATTTAGTACTTAGAAATTGCTTTATATAATAATTTTAATAAATGTTACTTTATACGGTAGCTATTTAAATAGTAAGAAAGCTGTATCGAACGAAGCTTTAGGATCTGTTTGGGTGGCTGCAGCTTTTTATTATGATAGTTATAAAGTTGTTGTGAAGAGAATAACTTTTTTAAAAGCGGTTGTACCTAATAACTTCTTTGCACAAAAATTTCTTATGAAATTTGAAAAAAATGATAGTGAAATACAAATTATAGTTGTGATGTGAAAAGCAAAATAATTAAAAAGTTCTCCCAAACTAAGGTTTCGTTTGGGATGGCTTTCTTACTGCTTCTTAAAGCACTTTCTAGAATTCTTGTACTAGAAAGCTGCTTTAAGAAGCAGTAAAAAAGTCATCTTAAATAAAGCCTTAGACTTCGGCTTCGTTTGGGACGGCTTTTTTATTGCTTTCTAAAACGGAGTTTTAGTACAAAAATAAAAAATTTTGTACTAAAACTCCGTTTTAGAAAGCAATAAAAAAGCCGTCCCAAACGAATCCTTCATTTGGGACGATTTTTTCCTTCATAAAGTAGTTTTTTAGTACAAAAATTTAAAATTTTTAAATTAGAAAATTGCTTTAAGAATCAATAAGAAAACCGTTTCAAACAAAATGTTAGTCTTTGCGATTATAATGACGAATAATATATCATGATTTGAAATTTTGAAAGTGGACTGAATAAAGCCAAGAATGTAATACAATTCGATTTGTTTTGGTCAGAACTTTGATCGGATTTTGTTATGATTTGTAACGAAATAATAAAAATTTCGACGGAACAGACCAAACGGTCAAAATTATTCAGTCTATTTGAGGCAGCTGCAAAATAGGATAATTTCCTATGTGATAAAATTGACGTACCATTAAAATTTTCATTTAATTATATCTGGATATTATCGTACGTATTTATATAAAAATTTTTAAGAACTGATTTTAATATCATTTAAAACTATAGTACGTGCACTTTCTTCATAACTTAAGTCTTAATGAGCCCAATATTATCTAATTTTGGAGTCATCAAGATACTTAAATGCTTGAAAATTTTTATATTATCAAATGCGATCAGCACGAACTGCTTGATACCGTGCTATGATTTATGGTGGAAATAGTTGAAGACATTAGAAGAACAAAGAATTTCAAATGAGAGAATCCAGAGGGTTGCATGCTTGTCAAAACCCTAAAGCTCATTGATGTACGGGTGTCAATATTAGACCCAACCTGAAAATTTGAACCAATCCGAAAATTTCGAGTTTGGGTTGACATGAACCCGAAATGGGTCGGATTTTGGTTCAAAAAACTGACCCGTTTGAAAAATCGGGTCGGTTCAGGTTGACCAGGGAATCCGGGAATGACCTAGAAACCCGTTTGCCCGCTCTGACCCGCCCTGCCCGAGTTTGCTCGCTGCCCCCGCTTGCCTCGCGGCCCGCCTGCCCTGGCTGCTCTGCCAAGTCGCTTCGCGTCACGTCCTGAGGCCAGCGTCCCGTAGCTTCTCGCTCGAGTTCCTTGTCGCGTCCAGGCGAACCAGAGTCGTGCTGCATCTCGCATCAGTTGCTGGCCGTCGGCCCACTGCTGCTGCCGACCCGCCGCTGCCATCGTTGCCGTGTCTGCAGATCAAGTTGGGTTGACCCGAACCCGAAGCGGGTCAAGTTCAGGTCCAGAAAATTGACTCATTTGCAAAAATGGGTCGGGTCGACCCGAACCCGAATAGTGCAGGGTCAGTTTAGGGTTCAACCCTAAACCCGACCCGTAACCCGAAACCCTAATTGATGCTACCAGAGCTAGCCTATTATGATCACCAAGAAAAAAAAAATGTTATCATCAATAAGGTAAACACTAAATACTCATTGTTGACGTAAAAGTTATCGGTTGGCGCGTGTTGAGACCAACGATGTGCCATCATCTCTATCAAGGCCGATTGATATGTCTTCTTATTGGCGATAACATTCATCATATCTACTAAATTGTATCAACATATTATAAGATATATAGAAATTTGTCCCAATCAAACCTCAGTTGGTGATAAAATTTCAGGTTCTTTGTAAAATTTTATTATATTGTCTCCATCAATATGGAATGCTGATCGGTTAGATGTAGGAAAACATCATTTTCACGTATGAGAAATTTTCAATGGGCTTTGGAAATATTGCTCCACCAAATATTACAAAACGTCCCCTTCATTTCAGAAGAATAATCAAAGAATCAGACAAATGCTACCTTATAAGTTTATCACTTGCATGTGAAGAAACCTTTCATTTCAGCTATTAAATAATAATAATAATAATAATTTAAAACTTTATTTTAGATAATTTTTTTTATTATTTTGCTTATTAGTTCACTTATAGATTTTGTTTGGCTACTATTTTTATGTTGGATGAAAAAAAATTATACTAAAAAGTTGTATTTTACAACAATATTTGAATAATTTGATTTCTTCACATCACATTTATAACCACCTTTTTAACAAGTTGTAGCTCAAATGAGAGAAATTATTCTATGTGAATTCTAGACGTAGCTCTGCGTTCAGACTCCAATTAACTGATCAGCACAAGGATTTTTTTCATTTATACACACCTTGTGTTTGGTCACATAAAACGGTGGCCTTCCAATGACCCAGTTAGTAGAACAGAGGTATTAGATTTGACTTATGTTAAGAAAGGTAAAGGCTGACCTAAAAAGACTTGATTAGAAGATATTAGGAATGATCTTTCTTTATTATATTTAAACGAGAATTTGACCGTTAATAGGACACAATGGAGAAAAAGGATTCATGTAGCCGACCCCACGTAGTGGGATAAAGGCTAGATGTTGTTGTTGTTGTATACACACCTTGTGTATAAATTATACTCACCTAGTATACAAGTGAAAAAAATTATGTGTCATCATTTAAGTAGAGTCTGAACGTAGAGTTATGTTTGTATTCTGCACAGAATAATTTCTCCCCAAATGAACCCTAATGTTTTATATAAAAAAACTTTTCAATTGCTTTTCATAGTAAGAAAAATATTTAGTTAAAAATAATAATATGTTCTTAAAAAATATCTTTTTTCTCTTTTTTTTTTTGCCTTTTAAAAAAAACCCTATTTTTTAAGAAATATTTTTTAAAACTCTGACTGAGAAATAAGCTTTTAAAAGTAAAAGCAACAAATCTTAAGCTACCACAAGCAAAATTTAAAATATTCTCATCAAAATGATTATTTTCAAAACTATCAAATGTAGTAATTAATTAAATTTTATATTATTGATAGAAATTTAATAATTTTTTAGATTTTCTTAATAATCAAAATTTAATTAGAGATCCTCACTCAAAAGTTTTTACTTAAATTGCTGAATTCTTACTGCAAAAGCTTTGTCAAACTTGTCTTTCACCCTTTGGTTATTATTATTATATATTATTATTATTATTATTATTATTATTTAGTAGGGTAAAGACATTTGTGGCCAATGACTCAAGTATATTTGTATGTGGGCATACCTATTACCTAATTCATTTGAGATTATTTTTTGTTTTGCTTCACCTAAATAAATTAAAGTTTGATTGTGATTTGGATCATATCAATAATTCAAAATGAACTTATCTAATTATAATGAGAGAACTATTTTTCATTCCAATTAAAGCTTCGTTTGAGACAACTTCGTTGTTGCTTGCTAAACCAACTTTCTTGTAATAAGAAGTTGTTTCATAAAGCAGTAAGAAAGCTGCTCCAAATAAAGCCGAAGAGTTTGTTTTGGCTTTTAAGTATGTAAAATTTGAAGGGCATTTGATCCCTAAATGATCTTGAGAAAATTACAAAATGAATTTTCATGCTAAATTTGAATTGCATTGAATACAGATCAAGCTGTTCTTACTATTGGTGGTTTCACTCTTTCATCATAAAGTTTGAATCATTTACGACTTGAAAAAAGATTAACTAATCAAGTTCCGGTCGGGTCATTAACTGACTTGCTTATGATTGCGAGCTGGCTAGTTGAGTTTTAGAAGTAGTTGTAAGAACTGATTATAAAAGAGTAATTCGAGGAGAAATAAGAGCAAATAAAAAGTTATGATTGCGAGCTGGCTAGTTGAGTCAGTGGTGACTCATATTTGACTCATTAACTCACCAAATTTATCTAATCGAGTCCTAACCCAACTCAGAGAATAGACTTTGATTCAATCACACCATTAGCTAGCTTATGGTGAAAGTAATTCAATGGTTACTAAAATTCAAGCCAAATTGAACTCAGGCAAGTTAGCTTAAAAAGGTCAATAAAGGAATTTTGGATGTTTCAGCAATCAAATAATATCTTGAAAAAAATTAGTTGGAAAGTGTAACTTCCAACCACAGTTGCTAATATATTATAGCCTTAATAAATCAGCTGTTCAATTATTAAAAAAAAGAATATATTTATGATATTGTCATAAGTTTCAAACAAATTTCTTTTCATATAATAATTTTATAATCATCTTTATAAAATATTATAATCATTCAAAAAAATCATAAACACTACTGAACTTTTTTTTTATTTCTAAAACGATTTTTTAGTACAAAAATTTCTAATTCATAAAATTTTTGTACTAAAAAATTATTTCATGAAGCAGTAAAAAAGCCATCCCAAATAAAGCGTAAGTCTTTATATGTGACGACTTTCTTACTATTATAAAAAAAAAAAGGGTCCAAAAGAAGCCTATAATTGGAACCATTAAAGCTTAGTTTAATTTGGAAAATATCATTTGAACATTTTAATACAGAAATATATTTTATATAGTTTAAACATTGGAATTATGTTTTTTTAATTGTATGGCAGAAATGGGCTGCAAACCGTGCGTGCCAGTCTTCACTAAACATCATTGATTAGCTCAGCGAAAGAATTTAATTAAAGGGGTTCAGTTCTCCTCAGATCGATCTCTTTCTCCATTTCTTCAAAGTCTTTTGATGGCTTACGTTGCCGTCTCTATTAAGCACGCTGCTTATTTATACTATTATCTTATTAATTCTTCAAAAGGATAAAATACAATAACAACACCAAGATTTCATTTTGGACATTTTTTTTTCTGCTTTTTAAAATAATTTTTTTAAATGCGAAAATTTAAATTTTATATTATAAAATTGCTTTAAGAAACAGTAAAAAAGTAATCCCAGATAAAACCTTAGACTTTATTTGAATTGACTTTCTTATATTTTCTTAAAATAATTTCTTATTATAAAAAAGTTTGAATTGAAAGTTGTTTTATAAATCAATAGGAGAAGGATTCGTTTGGGATGGTTTTCTAACTGATTCTTAAAATAGTTTTTTAGTTTAAAAATAAAAGTTTTTGTACTAAAAAAACTCTTTTAAAAAAGCAGTAAGAAAACTATGACTTAGGCTTCGTTTGGGACGGCTTTTTTATTGCTTTCTAAAACGGAGTTTTAGTATAAAAATAAAAAATTTTGTACTAAAACTCCGTTTTAGAAAGCAATAAAGGCTTCGTTTGGGACAGCTGTTATAGTATTTTTTAAAGCAGCTTTCTAGTATAAAAATTAGTTTTTTTAACTAGAAAGCAACTTTAAGAAAGAGTAAGAAAACTCGTCCCAAACGAAGGGACCTTAGGCTTTTTTATTGCTTTTTAAAACGGAGTTGTAGTACAAATTTTTTAATTTTTTTACTAAAACTCCGTTTTCAGGAGCAACAAAAAAGCCGTCCCAAACGAAGCCTTAGTTTACATAAACTTTCTAATTGCTTTATAAAGCGACTTTCTAGTGTAAAAATTTTTTGTTCATAAAATTTTTATATTAAAAAACTGCTTTATAAAACAATAAAAAAGTTATCTCAAAATGAAGCCTAATTTTTTTAAATTGAGTAGGAAAATAATAACAATAATTCAACATTACTATTTATTTTCTGTTAAATTGTTATTAAATTAAGTATAATGCATATTCTCATATATTTTATTGTTTATTATTAAACCTTAAATCTATTTTAAGTCTCATGTGGTTAACATATATAATATTTAAATAAATGATTTTATATAATGAACACAATTAAGAGGACTTAACGATATCTTATATTTTAAAATCAAAATAGATCTGAGTAATTCATTAAAATTTATGTTTACTAATTTTAACCAATCAAATATAAAGTTGTTAAAATGGATTTTAGGCCGTGTTCGAGCTGAACCTAGAATTGATTAAGGTACAAGCAAGTTGACTCGGACCTGGCACAATTTACAAACGAGTCAGAAATTTCAACTTGGACATGACCCGTCGTATTACTAGATTGACCCGACTAAACCCGCTAACCTAGACACAGTTGTTAAAAATAGTGTGTAGTGTGTGAGTGCGGGCGCGGTGCGGTGAGTGGTGAGCACGGCATGGGCCCAAGACGGCCAGGTGTGGGGTGTCGTGTGAGGAATGTGGCATTTGTGACATGTGCTAGAGCGGGGCAGCCCGTGCGGAGCTTGAGCGAGGGGCGAGTTGCATGGCCTGAGCGCGTGTTGCAGAGCGTAATGCGCGAAGCATGAATGATGCTTGAGCACATGGGTCAATCGGTCAGGTGTGCTGATCCGGGTCATTTCCCCGGATTGATTTCAGGTTACCGGGTTAATCCGAATCTGACCAGATTTTATAAACGGATTCTAATCTTGAACTCGAATTCGACCCGTTTGACAAACGGGTTAATCCGAGCTCAAAATTTATGGATCGGGTCAGATTTTGACACCCCTACAAATGAGCTAACATCCTAATCTTAAACCGACAATTAACTGCTAATCACAATTTTTAAGCTCATTAAATTGTTTAACTTCTTAAAGACAGCCAAATATATTCGATTCAAGAGTCAAATAGTGTATAAAAAAAATAATTAAAAATTTTTGCTGTTTGATCCGACGGCCAGGAGGCTTCCCAGACGTCTCTGTGGTGGGGTCCATTTTCGTGGAATTAACACGTCGAACTGACTCGGCAAATTTCGAAGCGTCGCCGTTGATGACCGTGATGCGCAATTGACGGTCAGATGACGTGAGAGGTAAGTGGGCCCCGCCGGGAAAATGTTCGTAGGAGTCACGTCACCGCCTTTTACACAGCCGCGGAGAAGCGGAACTCGACTCCTACCATCGGAATCTATTGGCTTGCGACGGATTCACGCCTCTCTAGAAAATCGTTCTGGGGACGGTGGAGAAATTCTTACCCCTACGAGCACGTGGGTCACCACCTATGATGATCCGCCGGAATATTATAAAGATTGTTTTTTTATTTAATGAGTAAATCTTAAAATATAACCTAAATTTTTAAAAATGTTCATTTTAATTTTTAAAATTTCGAATATTTAATTTAGTCTCTTGATTCATTAATTTTGAAATAAATTTATATTATTATCATTTTTATTATTTTTTAGCTTAAAATTAGTGGAGAAAAATTTTTATGAGTGCACTTGAGATAAAATTATTGACTCTCTGATGAATTTTTTTATTAATTTATGTTCAAAGAAGTATCAAATTGATTTAAATTTAATAAATCAAAAGATCAAATCAAAAGCTAAAAAGTTTAGGATTATAATAAACAAATTAAAAATTTAAAGATTGTTTAAATATTTATTTTATTTTTATTTATAAATCTAAATGGCTAAATAATCTAACTTTCTTACATTAAAAAAAAAATCTAACTTTCTTACATTTTTTTTGCTCATTATAGGAGAGCGTGACATTGATTTTTGATTAATAATGATCACATCCTTAGTAAATAAAGTATAGGTTAAAAATTAAATGGATTTAATATATATGTGTATTATTATTATACAAATGTTATTTAACTTTGAAATGGAAATATAGATTAATTAATGAAAATCTGAATTCTTAAACTTTATGTTAAATATTAAAATAGGTAAATGAAAAAAAAATATTATAAATAAAAATAGATCAAAATTTTAATGAATTTATTTTGGGTAATAATATTCTAACATTATTTTGATTAGAATGAATTTTAGAGTTTATTGATTTATTTTGAGATGAGTGTAATATAACTCTTAAATTATTGCAATAATCTCAAAGCAAATTCAATAATTCTAAAGTTAACCTCTTTATTAAAAAAAAAAATACTAAGTTATCCTTAGCTGAATTAATCCTCTTTCATATTTTATCATAAATAAAAGATTCTCACTTTATCTTAATATATATACCATTATGAACTACAAAATATACCATCAAGAAAAATCAATAAAAACATTGGCAAGAAGATAAGTATGTCTTCTACCTTCAAACCAGCTTTAGCATTTCAGTATGTATATTAACACATCTACGCGCGAGGCATTTGCGCTATCGTAATGAAATTTTAAAATATTTTAGGGGCTGTTGGTTTGAAGTAAAATGGTCTGAAGTATTGCTAAAAAATTTAGAATATTGTTGTTTGGTTTGTTTGATGCTTTTGAAATTTATCCCCTAATTCAATTATGTGTATTTGCAATTTATTATATTTGGGTGATTTTAGAATACATTATAAATTCATCATCATTGCCATCGCCCGTGTCGCTGCCGGCCCCACTGCTGCTTGTTATCGGCCACCCACCACCTCCAACCATAGCTGCCGCCAACCACTAGCCATAACCCCACATTTGGTCGCGGCCCTCTGCCAGGCCGTCAGTCACTGGCCGTTGGCAGCCACCTACTACCACAAATAGCCCATTATTGTCGTCGACGACCACCGACACTATAGCAACTAATATCACTGTCGTCAGCAAAAAAAATAATTATTATTATAACTTACATTTATGTTATACTCATCTAAATTAAATTAAAATATTTAAATACATTACATTCCTTTTTGACTCAAAATTTTCTTTTTGAGCTAACCAAACAACCCCATAATAAATTGATTGTATATTCGGTTCGAGTAATTTAAAACTCTTGGAGCTTTTAGGTCTGAAAAAATAGTAAATAAATATGATTGAAAGTATAAGTTATTCTTATTTAAAAATGCCTAATGGTTCTTTACTTCGGTATTTCGAATATTTAGTTATTTTATTAAAAAATATAATAATTCATATTTAAATTTATGAGTATTCCTAATAATTACCAACACATTTAATAAATATTTTAAAACAAAAAATGAGAGTATAACTCATCAAAATTCACATAGGATACATAGATTGAAATGAGAATTTTTTATTTTATTAAAAAAATTCCAAATGGCCGCATGCTGTTAATAATTAATTAATTAATTAATTAATCCTTTATATTATCATTAATAAATTAATGTTACCTTGTTGCCTATAGTGATATTTGGATTACAACAAATTATGTATCACTATTCTAAGATTTTGTTTGGGATAAATTTCTTACTGTTTTTTAAAGTTGTTTTTAGTACAAAAATTTTTGGATAATTTTTTTTTATTTTAAAAAATTCATTTAGAAGATAGTTAGAAAGTTGTCCCAAACGAAGCTGAAATCTTTAGACTCAATTCATAGCCTTTCAAATTTGTGTATAAAGATACTTTTATTTATATAATTATAATAATAATTATTATTTATTTATAAAACTAAGAATTAACATTAAAATATAAAAATGAATTATTATTGAATTTGATAATATTGTAGTGATATTCTAATTTCCAAGTCACTTATTAACCTTGCAATATTACTACATTTAAATTGGTTTTAATTCTTAATTTAATTTACATTTGTTCTTTATATATAAATAAACATGCATGAATCATCTATTCAAATCATTTCTATAATTGTTGTTTCATGCATTCAAAATCCCTAAGAATTCATATATTGGTCTAATGAATGGTATTTTAGAATTGTACGACTTGGGAGTATGGTGTATTCTTAGAACAATATAGGACATCGACTATAATAAGATGAGATTAGAGTTATATTTGTGTATGGTTACTGACATCTGCTTTATAGGAAACCGTAGAGTAACAAACATTAGAAACATAAAGAAATTATGGATTGAGACTCTTTTATGTATGCTTCTATTACTTTACACTAGTAGTTTCGCTACTTCACATAAATTATTCTTTGATATGTTCACATTACCTGGGTTAGTGACCATGTAAATGAGTAAGGCCATAAGTTTACTCGCCACTCACTTATATAGGCTAGGCCCCTTTTAAAACAGAATACACATAGTCAACAATTTCAATAGGAGCAGTGATTAAGTGTACGACTAATCACGCTAGACATAGATAGATGACATAAACATATAATTTGTTAGCCTTTAACCTTACTGGCGCCCATCATTTCATGCCTCTTTTGAGTTTGTATATAATATAAGAATCATATACTATAGGATAGATTTTTGACATAAGATCTACACACAAAGGCATCGATCTTCTTCATCTCGTCAGTTTAAGATGAATTTATCTCATCTTCATTTAGGAATGACCCGCCTTATACTTTCTCATGTGAATAGGTAAATTAGATGACATTCCTCGCCCAATTATGATATAAGTTCAAGCTTCTAACTTCGCTATTAGATTAATGTAGTTGGTCAGTCTTTGTTATATGTGACCTAGTTTTAAGTTTAATTTTGGCATCTCCTTTGCCATATTGAGGGGTTGTCTGGGCTTGCTTGATCTCATACGACCAAGCTTAATTCCCATACTGTCTATCATTCCATTCCATTAAGTGTGTCTTCTTTACTATATTTAAAAATAATTGGACTTTTTTGGTCACATAAAACTAAGTTATAAGTCTCGTTTTGGCATATCCTTTAATACATTGAAGAGATGTCCAAGCTTATTTGATCTCACACGATTGAGCTTCAAGTCCTACTTATTAAATGTCACGCACTCATGCCCTATAATCAAATTTGGAATAATTATCTATTATAACCATGTTTTATGCCTCACCCATCATCTATGCTATCAAAGTAGCAAACTCTGAAACTATATTTGAATTAACTGTTGGAGCAGTACTATATATATAAGAGTTACCTGAGTGTTACACTGTCCATCTGTTACGTCTGGGTCTGGTGGATCAATGATCACATAAAATATGTAACTGAATATACATGTAAATAAAATAAAAATAATGAACACCCAAACAAACTTTAAACTATCCCAATAGACTTACAGATCAATTCATATAGCTCTGTTTTATTATCCAATCTGTCACAACCTAACCCAACTAGGACATTGTGAGATCTCGTTCCCTTACTGTTCCTCTCTGAATTGGATTTTCCTCCCAGGATCGGCCGGGACGATATTGAGATCCAGGCCGATCAGTGCATTGAAAACGGCTGATTTCTGGAGTGTTTTCTGGAATGATTTCTGGACTGGATCGTCCAGGCCGATTTTGGATCGTCTTAGGACGATCAGATACGACAAGAATCCAGAGAGCAAAATCGAAATTATCGGCCTGAGGAATCGTCCGGGCCGATTTGATTTTGTTCTGATCGGCCAGGACGATGTGGCGATCGGCCAGGCCGATCAAACTAATGATATAAGCAAATCAGCTCGTTTTGAGGAGAGAGAAAATCATTTTATAAAACGAAAATATCTGAGGAGAGAGAAAGAGAAAGGAAAAGAGAAGAAAGCTTGGATTTCGGAGGCCGCGGAGCGCTTTTCGTCCGTCGCCACTGTTGAAAGAATTGAAGATCTCGCGGTAAGGATTCCGAATCCTATTTCTGTTTTCAGAGATATTGATTTTTGATCGAGTTGTGTTCTGTTTTGTATTTCCGTAGTCGAATTTCGGACCCGGTTTGGTATTGACACAACTTTCACCGCACAACTTTTAGAATGTTATAGATATGAATATTGTACACGATTTGAGTATTTTCTACGATGATTTTACCGGTCAGAATTGGTTCTACGCGATTTTAATTGAATAAAAAAATATCAGGATATTATTTGATATGGATTCAGTAGAAGAATAGTCTTATATTGTTGTCGTGAACATTCTATTGTAATTTAGTGAATTATGATTTTGTAGGTTTTTTGTGTAAATTTGATAGACTGCCGTTACGCTGCCGAAATTTCGTACGATTTTCGATTTTTCTGAGATTGATAGATTGAATAGATATGAATGTGAATATTGATATGATTGCTTTAATATTGACTATTGAATTGATTATTGATATTGGAACACAAGTGGAACCTGGTTGAACGTTGGTTGGAGATTGAATTGACCTGTACAGGATGGTGGGCCGACGGGCTTTCCTTTAAACATTGATCATGGATATATGGATGGGAGTCATAAGGAGTTCTTATAGATATGCCGACGGGCGGCCGACGGGCAATAGAGTGACGACTCTTTTTATTGAAACCAACGTATGGATATCTACAACAGCAATATGGATTCTACAACAGCAACATAGCCAGTTGATTGTACTTGTTCAGTATTATTCAGTATTATTGTATTGAATGCATGTTTACTGTATTGACATTTGGATTTACTGCTTTATTGATTTGATCGGATTTGGATTTACTGTATCGTACGATTTCATCGATTGCATTGATTGATCGCTGAGCATTGGTACTACTGAGCATAGATATTGATATGGATGGATATAGATATTGTATAGATTCATTGCTTTGGACATGGATATTATTGATTTATTGATAGCATTGCCTATAGACTCATTGATACTATTGCTTCTGCATCGTATTAACCTGCTGCATTTGATTCATTGCTAGTATAGATTGAACTTTATTGTACTGCTTTTCTAATCGATTTCATTGACTTGATTTGATTGATTTATTCGATATGATTGATTTGATTGATCGATTGATTTTCTTCTATATACGGATTTCTTCGAGATTGACGTGTATTGATTGAGTTTGGTTTATCGATTTGCCCGCTGCTGCATTGATAGACTTGATTTCATTGACTATTGATTTCCGTATTGCATAGACTCATTGACCATTGACTGTTATGGATTTGATTGACTGACATGCATATTGATAGCAACACCGTGCTTTGATTTCAGTTATAGGTATTAGGTGACCTGCTGGGCTTTGTAAAGCTCATTATATGTGGTTGATATTTTCAGGTCAGGGCAAGGGAGCAGGAGATAGAGATTGATCCGGATCTACAGGTTTTAGTTCTTTTGATGATTTTGATTCTTTTGTACTCAGGATAGGATAGATTTCAGTACTTGTGGGTATAGTGTGGTTCCTGAGTATTGTATATGATATTTTGAGATATGGATCGACTTGTATATGGATGTTTTAAATTATAGACTTTTTATTAGCTTGTGATTGATTGGAGTTTTTAGATAGCTCTGGTAAATGGTCGGGTGTATCGAAATTCTTTCCAAGTTAGATCTCGAGGCTTCACAGACATACTCTATCATGTTGAGTTATAATAGTGAAATCTAAAGATCTAGTTTTGTAATGTTCATACTATCTTATAATGTGCATTTTAAATAATTACATATTACATAGCTACTAACATGTTTAAATATTAAAATAAAATATCCATAAGATTTCTTTTATTTTATAAATATATATATACTACAGTATATGACTACATGTATAAGCTATTGAACTGAATAATAAACTAGTTATGACTGTATAAAATTAAAAAAAAAGTAACTACATATTAGATCTTGAACTGCTAATCAATTGTCTCTTTTCCCATCATATATCCTTAAAATCAGAAGCAAAATCACAGTAAGCTACAACTCAATAGGCCATACAATCTCATTTAAAATTTTAAATTCTTTTATTAAATATTTTGTTGAATATTTAAAAGTAGTTAAATATAATCTAATAAATCAATGTAGTATTGTAATAAAAGCATAATAGTTATCTAATTATTTAAATAATAATATTGACTAGATAAATAAATTGCAATGCATATCATATTTTTCAGATCGAGAAAGAATCTCAAAGAATTATGACCCATAATGACTCCCTTTTGTGCTTATAGCACCATAATATGTCCGAAGGCACTAAAATATGACTTATAGCCACCAAAATATGCCTTAAAGGCATCAAAATATTTTTTGATACAGATAAAATCTCAAAAAATTCTGATCTCTTATAACTCTTAATAGATATAATTTAATCATATATGAACATATATCTTCACATTATAGCAATTAAAGAGTAATTAAGTATATGTCAAAATTGCATAATTTTCTATAATTTTAGGCAACAAAAAAAATCATACTAAAAAAAATGTATATTTTCAAAAAAATAACTAAAATACTAAGAATTGTGTAAAATAATATTTTAAGACTTTTATCATACTATAACTCTATTTTTTAATATCGAAATAATTTAATTTAATATAAACAAAAAAATTTTAAAACCCAGCATTGTAAATTTTCCATAAAAGATTTAAAATGTGCATAATCGTAATTTCTATAACATATAAAAAGTTACGCGATGAAAACTTTACCAGTGCAAAGTTATCTGCATTTTTGTTATCGAAAATAGAAATCTTATCAAAAAATTTGATAAAAATAGATGTGATATGCCTTACCTCAAGACTAACAAAATTTTCAACTTGACTGACATACAAAAACGTTATGTAGTAGCCCAAAATAAGGGTTTCTCTCTTCTCTCTTCTCTCTTCTCTCTCTCTTATTTTTTTCTCAAACCCTCTATGTTAATGAAAATCAAAAGGCAAAAATGGATTTAATGAAAGTTTATAATGTTTAAAAATATTTATATAAAAATAATAATATAATTATTTAATTTATTAAATTTTAGCCTAAATTCTTTTATATCTTCAAATTCGATAATTAAAACACTACATCATATATAACCAAGTGTATCCAAAATATTCTAAAAAAATCGGTTTACAAATCGGATGCCTATCGGTCGCACAATCCTAACTTATATCGACATATGTCAATTTTGTTAAGAAAATTTGCTAGTTCCTAAAAATTAAGAAAAAAAATTATAGTAATTAAAGCACTACATTATATATGTTCTGATAAAGACAGTTTGTGATTTGACTTATAATGACTCTTGAAATAATTTTTGATCATTCTAAGTTAAAAAAATTCTTTAAAAAAAATTAAGGGTTTTCACTATTTTCCTCACTCTTTGTGTGTTCATTCCTTAGTTTCCAAATGAAAATGAACTCTCCATTAAAATATGTTCTTTTCTCTTTGGCCCCCTAATCTTTTATAAAATCATAGTTTAAGTTAAGAAAATCATAGTTTAAATTTAAGTTTTAGTGTTTTTGATATTTCGAGGTTTATTTTAGGATAAATTTCAATTGTTGAAGTTAATTGTTGATTGATTGTTTACGATATATTGATTAAACATTTAAAGCTTTCAATTGAATACACAATTGTCTTCCTAAAAGGAGTCAAGTAAGGTGTATGAAAGCCTCTCATGTTTTAGTATTTTATTGCTAGATTTTTTTTAATGATTATTTAAGTTTAATATTAATTACTTTTGTTAAATCAAGATCATGAGATTTATTTCACCCTCCTTTGGGTAAATTAATAACCTTGTAAGCTTGAGTTACCCAACGATTACCTATTTATTTAAATTTCATGGCTGGCTGGTATTTTTAATTAATTTAATTTATATATTAATGATTTATAATATTTATAATTTAACACTTATATTCTGTAAACTCATTTATGACATTGTCACAATGGGTACAAGGACCAATACTTTCTTATGACACATAGGCACACAGCTAGAGATAGTATAGTCTAAAAATTTCATTGATGGAGTATGAAGCATGATTGTTATTCATATGATTTAATTCATTGAGTTAATTAAATTTTGAGTTTTTTAGATTTTATTGAATTTATGAATTTTCCTTGATTATTTTATTAATAAAATTTGACCAAATTTTGACTCTTTGATTTACTTTAGTTTTTGAGGATTTTATATTTTTTATAAATACTAGACCCATACATGAATCCAATGCTTTTAAGTTTGTATGATTTGTTTTTTTTTTTTATATAATTAGTTATTAGTTTTACAAGTTCAACATTTTTTTATGAACAAAATTTGACTAGGTGTTAATTTTATTTTATTTTACATTAAATTTTAAAGATTTTATATTTTTTATAAATATTAGACCGAGAGATGATTATTTTTCATAAGTACTAGACCCAGAGTTGTTTAGAGCTTAGAGGAAAAAGAATTACGGCTTGGGAGGCTATGAGTATAGAGTATTGATTGTATGAGTATTTTTGGCCTTTTCTCCCTAATTCAAATCATGGAGCCTTCACCTAAGGGCTGAGACTTATTTTGAGACTTCTTGTGATGTTTGACATATGATTGGGATCATAGAGGTCGAAAGTTATTTCGGTCTTCAAAAAGAAATCATATATAATAAATATAGGACATGATTTTAGGTTATCTTCATCAATAGTAATTTTGGTCAACATAAATTAAAAAAGCATTTCTCCCTAAGAGGAGAAATAATTTTAACTACTCACTCATGATTATTCATGAAAAACCCAACCTCAACTAAACAGTTGCTTCATATATTACAAAATATATTGTTAATAAATATTTTGTGGAACTATTTACTTAAAAATGCAAAATATTTTTGTATTTTCTTAAAGAATGACTGAAAAATAAAATATTTTCATAATTTAAAAAAGTAAACATTTTTAAATATTCTCTTCATTGTGAATTTTTTTACTTATATAAATATGTAAAATGATGCTTTTTAAAATTTGTTCGAAGTAGGAGTAGACAAAATGGCGTTAGTCGGTCAGCATTTCTTCCTGTTCTGGTTCCGTTTAGTATACAGCGTTCTTTAGGCGCATCGTACCTCGTCCGAAAACGTCTTCACCCGTTCTTTCTCTGATTCTCGCTGTCCCTCGGCATTCATCCACATTTAGCTCCGATCGATCGCGCGGGAAGGATTTCGCTCGATACGCTCGGATGTGCGGCTTCAGGAGGAGAATCTATGAGGAGATCGCCGGCGAGAGATAAGGCGGTGGCGGTGGATCACAGGAATTTCGACGCGGCGACGAGAGGCGGGGGATAGATGCCCTACCAGTGGAATCCGGGATGGAGCGGCGCGGTGCTCGTGGTTTTCTTTGTATTTTTCCTGGTGCTTGCGCTGGTGGTTCGCCGGAAATGGAGGCTTGCGAGGATCAGGCGTATGGAGGTCATGCGCCTTGTGCGGCTCGCGGCAGCGGAAGCGGAGAGGGCCGAGAAGGAGGCGGCAGCGTTTATATTTTCGGTAGAAAAACCGGTTTCTGTGGTAGACGGAGGGGGAATTGGAATGCAGAATTGTGCCGTCTGCCATAACCCTACCACAACCCGTTGCTCACGCTGCAAGGCTGTTAAATACTGGTCAGTTATGCTATGCTTTGGTTCGCTGTTTGTTATGCGCGGAACTGGGTGTTCTTTAACGTTGATTGTCTGTTGGTGGGGGATATGTTAAAAGAGAATGGGTGCGATAATGCTAATTAGGGTTTCGATGGGGATTTGATCTTCGGATCTTCTTCCTCGGGATCAGAACGTTGAATTGATTACAATTGGGAAAGGGTATTCTGAGTTGAAATAATCGATTGTATTTGTGGCGCTTCAGTGGTAAAAAAGTGTCTTTAAATTAAGAAAACTGCGTAGGATCCATATAATTTGTCAAGAGAAATTGTTGCTTCCAATAATTTTTATCTGGTGTTTATTTAGGGTTGTGAATTTGACTGTTAATCAATTAATCGATCGAACTTTTTTGACATTTGGTTCTAATTTAAATTGGATCAAAATCAACAAGCAGGCTAACTAGTCATTCCTTAATCACTTGGAGCTAAGGAGCTAACTGGTGGATGAGTGGCTTCATAAATTCTCATTTTCCATTTGTTTATGTTGAGCTGCTAAATAATGAGTTAAACATAGTTGAAGTGGAGTAACGCATTAGGTCTATTATGTGATAGAAAAATATCTCTCAAACTTAAGGGAAAATTTTGTAAGATTGTGGTGAGACTTGCAATGCTTTATGGTGCAAAATGTTGGCCAACAAAAGAGAAACATAAAATTAAGTTAAGTGTTGCAAAGATGAGGATGCTTAGGTGGATGAGTGACTTTACACTTTAGAGATAGAATAAGAAATGAATACATAAGTGAATAAGTTGGAATAGCTCCCGTGGCTAGTAAAATTAGAGAGAGTCGTCTTAGATGGTTTGGTCACATAAAACGTCGGCCTTCCGATGACTTTGTTGGGAGATTAGATGTATTAAACCTAAAAAGACTTTGTTAGAAAGTGTTAAAAATGACATTTTAATTAGATTTAAATGAGAATTTGACTCTTAATAGGACACAATGCAGTTATGGAGAAAAAATGATTCATATAGCCGACCTCGCATAGTAGGATAAAGGCTTGTTGTTGTTTATATTAAATAGATATCATCAATATATATATATATATATATATATATATATATATATATATATATATATATATATATATATATATTGTTACACCACCCAAAACCATTTCAAGTGCTACTTACACATCCTAACCTTAATATTACTATTTCTTTGCCTTAAATTTGTCTATCTTAAGGGCTGTTACTCTGCAACCTTGTGCGGATTCAATCTGGGGGCACCAAGTATGTGTTTTTACTGGTTCAAGCTTGCTCCACTCGAAACCCTTCTTATTTTATGATTTGGGATCAAATAAAAAAAAAAAAAAAAGAAATTGGACAAAGAGCTAGAATACAAAGGGATAAATTGTAAATAAAACTTAACTCTATTATAATAGATGAATCAAATGATAACCAATTAACCATGTGTAATGCAGTCAAGCATCCTAGAAAGCTTTATGTATGTTTTGTTAGTTAACTGCTTGACATGCAAAAGGATGAATGCTTCTTCATTGACTACAGTTTCTAAATAAATCTGTACTATCCAGGTACTCAGTGTTTATTTCCTGAATCATTGCAGCTCTGGGACCTGCCAAATCACTCACTGGAGACAAGGACACAAGTATGAGTGCCATCCTCCGCTCATTTTTGAGCACTATAAAGGCCAACCTATTGTTTCCGATTTGAAGGGAGTGGAAAATGAAAAACCTGAAATTAGTGGAAATGGTTTGGGGATTGATGGAAATGGTCATACTGCCCATGATGGTTTTAATATTGCTCAAAGTATTTCTAATATGGGTGTGGCGCAATCTGAACCTTCTGTCTTGATTGACAGAAGGTTGGATATGGAAGTAAAGCCAAATGATACTAAAGGCCGAGCTAATGTCTCCAGTTTGATGGGTGTGCAAGATGAAAAGCCTGAAATTAGTGGAAATGGCTTTGGGATTGAGGGAAAGGTTCATGCTACCAGTGGTGGTTTTTATGTTGACCAAAGTGTTTCTAATAAGGTTGAGGTACCCTCTGAACCACCTGTCTTAGTTTTCAGCAGGTCAGATATTGAAGTAAAGCCAAATGATGCTAAACGTTCGGAAACATTTTCCACAACACCCGTGTCTTCAGAATCTAATATAACTTCAAAAGTCCACATTGAGAATGGAGAGGATGGAGAGAAGCATTTTATGAATACCTCTAAGAAAGGTTCAATAATTGATCCCTTATCTTCTAGCTTGTCCACAATTTCTGGTCATGTGGAGATCCTTGATAATGCATCTTGTAGTGAGGACCTCCCAAGAGGACAGCATGCTGATGCAAATGCTCATAATAGACTGGATGAAGTTTTTCCAGGTAGTTATCCTGATAGACACAAAACTTCAGTTATCGATTCTGGTCAACCGAACCTGCTGACATTTCCACATAATACAACTACCGCAGGCTCTTTGAGTTATGCATCTTTCTCAAGTGACTTACAGCCACATTTAACGCATGTAAACGGTGAAACTGAGTTCAAATTGAGTGCTCCTTCAAATATGAATTCTCCTAGCCCTGATAAATCTATGGATGCTAGGATAAGCAAAAATGCTAGAGAATTTAGTCCTATTGGCTTAGGTTCCATCAACAATAAAAATTCCAAGACTTCCAAATTTTCTGAAAATTATTGTGAAGGGCGGGGAGAAACACTTGATTTGACTGCAGCTGCTGGTTCTACTGAATCACAAACTTGTCATAACATTCATCTTCAGCTGGATTCTAGGCTGCATTTTGAAGTGGATGTCAAACTTTCTAGCATGAAATCTTGTTCTGCAGCAACTAATGGTGGAAGATCTGACTTTAGAGAAACAGTGAGTTTAGTCATTGGAAACTCCGGCGAAGTTGCGAAGGAGAGTAATAATGAGCAGTTGAAATCTTCATCTCCTAACAATCTTAAGGATCATCTAGTTTCTGCAGGTCATAGTAAATCCTTTCAAAGAAGTGAATCTCCAAAGGTTGAAAACATTCCTCCAGTCAGTGATAAATCATTAAAGGCTGATGGTTTCTTACCTAATGGTAAGATTACTTCGAGGAAAGCTGCTCAACTAATTTCACCATCATCATCACTTTCAAGGCGTAGTCAATCTGGACTTTCTAACCATGGACATGGAAAATACGACTACAAGGTGCTCATACATTGGCTATATTATTTATTCAAATATTGTTTCTTTGTTTATCTTTGCATTTTGATTGTTAGTATCATTCCATGTTGCACCAGATGCTTTTCCCTTATGATAACTTCATCAGGCTTTACAACTCTGACAAGGTGGAGATGCGCCCTTGTGGGCTGGTAAACTGTGGAAATAGGTAATTGATTCTTTAATTTAAAATGTTTTTACCATGTTACTTGTGAGCGGGTGAGAACATGGATTAGAACACTATTTAGGTTGTCTTCTTTTTGATATGTAGTTTATGGGCCCAATTCATGGAAATAGTGTCTTTGCAATGTACTGGTAATGCTACACGCTCAAACCCTCCCTGGATCTTCTATTGACTTGAGCATTTGAGATAAATATTTGCAATGCAACAATTGAACCTATTATTCTCTTATGTTGTCATTTGCTTCAATCAACTATCTTTCTAAGATGTACTTCCCTAGTGTTTCCTTTTGGTTCTGGGTTTCAATTGTTCGTGTTAACTTGTGTGGTTTCTTCCAACCTCCTCCAGATATTTAATTATTATGTGTGAGATAAATAGTTTGGAGTCTAATGTAATTATCACGATCCACCAAATTGCCAGTAATGCTTTCAAGATACTAAAAGCTATGTGGACTGATATGCAGCTTGACTAGTATCGTTTACCCGATGTAATCACTGTTGGTGCTGATGTGTGTTTTTGGTTTATTGCAGTTGTTACGCAAATGCAGTGCTCCAATGCCTTGCATTTACCCGTCCACTTGCTGCATATATGCTTGAAGGATTCCATGCTAAGGCTTGTGAGTTTCTGCAATCTTTCTATAGTGCTTTACTTAAATTCCTATTTTTAATATTATCCTAACACATCATCCACTTTATAATAGGTCCAAAGGTTGGTTGGTGCTTTACATGCGAGCTTGAAACTCTTTTAATTAAGGTAAAGCTAGGGAAGTCTCCGGTGTCCCCAAATGGAATAATTTCTCATATACAAGACATTGGAGGCAATTTTGGTCATGGGAGGGAAGAAGATGCCCACGAATTTTTAAGGTGATGTTCACAATTTAGTAGTCTGCATTCTACCACCACAGAAAAATATTTTTTTTCCATTACTGAATTCCACTATATATATACACATACAATTTATCCTCTTAAAAAGAGAATGTCTATTTTTCTTATTTTGCCATCTACTGAATTATATAATCTTCAAACTCTAGTTTATGTTGCTGATTGTGATTTATAATATAAGATTTACATGTGGATTGAGTTTTAATAATTTTTCTGATGATTTAACTATTTAAATATTTAATTTTTTTTAAGGATGATCAGATGAATTATAGTATCCTTTTAAAAATGTAATTTGACCAATATATTTTTTGATCAAAATTATCTAATATATGCAATGTATCATTAACAACTATGCATTTGATTATGGGATATTTATATCTTCGTGTGCAATCTAAAATCAGAGCCATCCATTGTAAAATTTTGATGAATCCAATTGATGATCAAATAATGAATGATTTTGATCTTGTATTTGAAGATCAAATAATGAGTTCTGGTTTACCTTTCATTGCATGACCTTTAATACTTATTTGTCATTCACTTCAGTGTGCTCATTGTTTAGAAAGCTTGAGGTTCAATTTGTCTGTGTTATGTAAAATGAGAAAAAAGGACGAAGTGAAGGAAACATGACATTATAATGGTGCGTTATTGGCTTTTGTTCTGCTAATTCCGGTATAGTTTTCATTTCATGGCCTTTAAAACTTGTTTGTCATTCACTTCAGTGTGCTCATTGTTGAGAAAGCTTGCAGTTCAATTTGTCCCAGTGTTACGTTCAATGAGAAAAAATGGACAAAGTGAAGGGAACATGACACTATAATGGCTGATATATGTTTGAAGCTACATATCAGAGCTGCAAATTTTTACAGTTTCTTATCATGGATTATTTGTTTCTTCTCCAGTACTGAGTATATCATCTTATCGTAAAAAACCCCCAATTTTTTTAAATAATATGTATCTATAAAATTGCAACTCTTTTAAATAAGTTACGTAGTTATACTAGTTTCTCAATCAGGATTTAGGTGTAAGTTTGAGAAAGGGAGATAGCTTAATTGAATAGAGATTGAAAGAGTTCTTATCACTTAATTATTTTATTTTTTTAGGAGGTTAAACGTGTTGTCTTAAATTAAGTGGATTAAGACATTAAGATGAGAGAATGAGAGGATAATGGGGTTAGAATGGGATGATTGGGAAGGTGGGAAGATTCATTTTTTTCTAAGAAGAGAGGAATTTCAGGAGATAGAGAGAGAGGACCTGTTTCTCTTTGCTATGGAGAGCTTTGTTAATATTAATTACAATGGGAGATTTTAGAGAAAAATGATATACTGTTGAAGGAGAGAAAATATTAACAAATGCATGACGGAAGAGAGGAAAGTATTCCTTCGTAGTGAAAAATAGAGGAAGTGATACCCATATATTTAGTGACAAATTTCTTCTAAAGATGATGTTTTATTTCTCCAAATGCTGAAAGCAGCCCTTGTGAGAAGAATGCTATTGATATACATAATGAGTATCATTATGCTAGAGAAAGAGCGTAAATAAAGATAAACCGATCAACGATGCTACTTTGAAGTCTGATATAATCAAAAGTTTTATAGAGTTTGTTGGACCAAGCGGGAAAATTTTGTTTTAGCCAATACATGGAACTTAACAATGGTGTAGGCATTAGAACTATAGAATAAAGTGCAACGTCAGGTAAAATTGTGCTAAATTATGGAGTAGTTAGGGTAAGCTTTGTGAAAGGCGGCATTGATAGAGACATAGAGTTGATGTAGATATTATCGTAACATCGATAACATTTTTTTATTATGAGAATAGCCAATAAAGATACGCCTAATTGCATGAGAGGAAAGTTTTTCACATCTTGGACGAAGAGAGAAGAAAAACAAATGAATTAGAAGATTCTAGGAGTATGAAGAAAAATAGTGTATGTGGATAATTGTGTAATCAACTTAAATAAAAAAAAGAAAAATACTGTATGTGGATAATTAATAGAAGGGAGGAGCACTACTATGAACATTAGATGATGCATGATTGGTTAAGGGTTGTGAGAATGACATTTTTCCAAAATTTTGTGGACCACTGATGCAAAAATTTAAAGTACGAGCAATATTGAGGATATGTTCAGCTACACAATCTTGTTGTGATGCATAAGGCAGGATGAATGAGGTATTATATCATTGGAAACATCAAAAGAGTGAAATTGATATTATATATATATATAAGAGTATTATTATTATGAAGAGTCCTAATTTGAACAAAATAAATAAATTTGTATTTTGTTAAAATTACTTGAATACAAATACAGCTTCTGGTTGACACTTAGCATAAAAACCTAGTGACCCTAGTTTAGTCATTGATAAATAAATGAAATGGTAAAAATTCGAATGAGTGGACAAAGGAGTTAGTCCTTTTGTGTTTGAATGAACAGAGTCAAAAAGTGTGAACTACACCAAGATGATGTAGAAACATGAGAGGAGGCTTGATGATGTTTGCTACATTCATAAACTTGATATTCAAATTTGAAAATAAAAGAAGGAACATGATTGAAACCTTGGATATTGCATGAGGAGGATAACCTAAACTATGATTCCACATTTAAGGTGAAGTAGTGGATGAGGACAAGGTAGTGGAAGCAGCATCAAATATGATTGTAAATTTCTCCATCAATCTTCTTCTTCTCCGTGCCGAGATACCATAAACATAATGCGAATGATAAAAAAATTATGAAATAATTATGTGGATTATTAAGGGAATATATAAACAAAAGATTACAAGAAATTGTGGATCATAGAAAATATTAACTAAAGTCAAGGTGGGATGGATGGATCCTTTTCTTGAAATATGAGAGGGTGATCTGTCAAAAACAATGACAGGTAGGATGGATGCCGTGTTGAGTGATGAAAATAATTTTTGGATACCTATTATATAGTAAGACACGCCATAATCTGAATCTTAAGATGTATTAAAATAATTAGCTGCAGCTGAACCATAAGAGAAAATTACACGAGAGCCTAAAGTGGTCCATTATGAATTTTGTAGCAGTCGATCTTTTTTTTTTTTTTCGAAAAGAGAGATCAAATTCTATTACTAGTGAAATTAATAGGGAAAATGGTGGAGACGAGTTGCGTTGCTGGAGGATAGTTGATGACAAGCCAGCCATGTGATTGATTATTTAACAATATTGACTAGGTAGAATAGAGTTGAGACTATGACCACAACCACCACGATAACCAACATGTCCATGATTACCCTGACTACCCCTTTTTCATATGACAAGATTAGTCTGGTTGCGATTTGAAGAAGGCGTAGCAGTTAACTCAATGACTTGTAGAACCTTGAGAGAATAATGGAGATGTTTGATACAATAGAGTTAACTATTAATTGATCTTGTAGACATTGTGCTGACTAGAGAGAAATTTTATAACGAGAAACTTTTTATTTTATATTTTTCAAGCGGTCATAGTGGTTGTAAAGGGGAACTATTGAAGTTCATCCCATTTACCTTTCAAAATGTTGTAATACTCTTGAATAGATTTGTCAACCTTTTTCAAATAGAATATATTAAGAGAGTGTATAACCTATAAATGTTATTATGCTGAAAGTTTAAAGTAGGTGAAATGAAGAAACTGTCACATCTATTTGATAGTCTTCCAAAACATGATAGTAGAAGTAATAGCAGGTTCAAGGCTATTGAAAATCCATGTAAGAACAACATAAGTAGAAACTCTCCATTTAGTGTATTTAATAATGTTGTTCATTTGATAGGTAGAGAGTCTAGATGATGAAGTTTTTCATGAAATCCTATGAAAAAATAGTAGGTCCAAGACTACAAGAGATATTTTATGCAATTGAGTTTGATACTTGTACCAATAATTGATGAGGATTTCATTTTCAAGAGAGTTGTCGAGCCATTGGTAGACACTACAAAGAGAAAAGGGGAGAATATGATAATGATTTAATCAATTGTACATCAAAGTGAAGGCATTGTGCAGTGTGAGCAGAGAGAGGCTTATTATGCTCATCAAGCGAAAGTAGCGAAGGCATTGGCACGCAAAGCAGACAAACAAGGAGATCATATAAGCACAAAGTCGAGGGTATGAGTAGCACTTGAATGAGTGTGTGTGGATGAGCAAGCGAGGGCTAACGTGCATGAAAAATCGGGTGGGTGTTTAGTGGGAAATAATGATCAGGCTAGAGGGATGGGGGTTAGTATTGTGGCCACTGGCGGTGAGATTGAGAATGCTAGAAAGAGGGGGAGAGAGGAGGGGTAACTGTCAAGATGAGTTAATTTTTCTTTGACAATCATGTTATAGAGATTGTTTTTAATATCCCATTGGCGGAATACAAGGGCCTCTATATAGGCAATTAAGAACAAAAAATGAAGATAATAAGAAGGATTATATTCTTAGTTTGGATGATATATTACAATTAAAAAGTAATTTGTCAATATAGCATTTTTCTATGATAATATACACCTTTCTATTTTTTTCAAACTTTCCCTCCTAACCATACACCACATTTTCACTCTTCCTCCATTCTCTCTCTCTCTCTCTCTCTCTCTCTCTCTCTCTCTCTCCCCTAACTACACAACCCTTTTGTACAATTATATAAACCTTTCTATTCTCTCAAGCCATCCCACCTTCTAACTACACATTTCTCCCTATTGCCATAAACCTCGATGACTTTTACAAGACTTCAGATTTTAACTATTTCCACAACCCTCTCTCGCTTTGTGGTAAAAATCTCTTTCCCTTAACCTTTTTTATGTTCCTAAAGTTTAGATTTTAAACATCAGACCTATTGATTGTGATAGGAAACACTTGGATTCACAAGTGTTCCTAGCCAAAATCAGTAAACTGCAGTGATGATATTGCAGTCCACAGCAGGAAACATCCCACAAACAGAGAAAAACAAGAGTATTACACGAGAAATCTGAGAAAAAACCAAACAAAACCCTTGTATTTCACTAGTAGATGAATAAAACAGCAAAGATACAATTGATCCTCAATTCAAGAGGAGGATCGATCTCTCCCAAATCTCTAGACGCCGCTAGAGCCCAAAGAAAACCTAAATCTAAGAGATCTCAAATTTTAGTCAAATTCAAGATACTCAAACCCTAGGAAAATTAACTCTTTAATGCATACAAATCAAAAGGAATTCCCTAAACAGTCCCTACATTCAAATTTCCCTCTTAACTCCCCAAAATTTCTTTCCTATTTGGCTCCCGTACACCGCGCGGCTCGCTCGGCATCACAGCGGGCGGAAGTTTTTCCGCCCTGTTCGTGTCTGAGCCGGTCCCGCCTGGACCGGTCCACTGGACCGGTCTAACAATACTCCCCTCCCAAAAATCCACCTTGTCCTCAAGGTGGAGATATGCACGTGTTCCGGTGGAGGTGGCCATCTTTGAGGTGACTGAAAATCCTTACTGTATTGCGGAACCAAGGGCTGCACGGAACGAGAAACATCCCCTCCCTCCTCCAAATTGATCGCATCCAACCTGTGTAGTCCCACCACATAATCTTCCCCCACCTCTTGTATGTCCCTAACCATGGTCTTAAGTGATGTGATGGCTTTGGATAGCCCTGCATCTCCCCTTATGACCACCCTTCTCCCATCCACCATTAATTCCATCTTGAGTGCTCCCCAATTATCCTTGGTTCCCCCCAAGGTTTGCAACCACTTTATCCCCAGGATGACATCAGTGCTTCCTAACTCTAGTGGAAGAAAGTCCTCTCTTACTTGAATCCCTTGGATGGTCAACACCACTCCTTTACAGATTCCCTGACCTTTCTCCACCTTTCCTGTACCCATCATCACTCCATAACAACCAGTGTCCACCAACTTCACTCCCAATTGGTCAACGACCTGAGTGGAAATGAAATTGTGGGTAGCCCCACTATCAATTAGCACCACCACCTCATGGTCAGCTATCTCTCCTTTCACTTTCATAGTGTGACTCGGAGTGAATCCCACTACAGAGTTCAGAGAGACTTCTGTCACATTCATGTGCAACTTCTCCTCCTCCTCTCCAGATCTGCTCCCATCTCCCTCCTCGTCTTCCTCGTTTTCACAGACAAGGAGAAATTGAAGAGTTCGATCCTTGCACCTATGCCCTGACATGTACTTCTCATCACATCTGAAGCACAACCCCTTTATCCTCTTATCCTGCATCTCCTTCTCTGTCAGCCTCTTGAAATTTTCCCCACTCCCTCCTCCTACTGGCTTCTCCCGGGTGGTCTCATTACTGTTGCCTGATGCAAGTCCCTTGGATGCTAGAAGAGTGGTCGTCGTACTGTAAGAGTCTCCTGAGTAGTTTCCTCGAGCCCCTCTTTCTGCTTTCTTCTGATCTTCTACCAATTGCACCAGCTCCATAGCCTTTCCCAGGTTCCTCGGCTCCAGTACCCTGACTGCTGTTCGGATCTCTGGTTTCAGCCCCTTTATGAAGTTCCCTTCTAAGGCTGGCTCGAAATGTGATCCAATCTACTAGCCAAGTACTCAAACCGATCCCGATAATCTGCCACAGTCCCTTCTTGAGTCAAGGCAAAGAATTGCTCATAGAAGTCTCCTCCCCCGTCGGTTCGGAAACACTCTAATAAGCAATACTTAAACTCTCTCCAGCTCCGAATGGGCTCCCTTCTGTCACGCCACTGATACCATGCCAAAGCTTTCCCTTCCAGACACAGACCTGCCGCTGTCAATTTTTCATCCTTTGTCAACCTGTTGACAGCGAAGTAACGCTCCACTTTGTAGATCCAGCCATGGCCGTCTTCACCCTCAAAGACGGGCATCTTCAGCTTCCTCACTCGTGGGTCTCCCCAGTTTCCTCGGTATCCTCCATAACCTCCCATTCCTTGAAGGGGAAGAGTTCCCCAAGTATCTCGATCATCTCTCCGGCGATGGTATCCGACTCCGTCGTCATATTCTCCTCTGCCCTTCCAAAATCAGCACATCGACGCTGAAATTCAGCACCTAGACGCTGAAATTCCTCTCTTCTTCCGCCAAAATCTGCACTTTCGTCATATTCCCCTCTCCTACCTTCAAATTCAGCACCTCGACGAAAATTCCTCTCTTCTTCTGCCAAAATCAGCACCTATTCGATCATTTCCCATGCTCATCTTTCTCTAGAAAGTGGCTCTAGAGATGGCATGTCGTCCTCTCCCTCAAGGATCTCTACATCTGGATTCCTCCTCCTCCTATGCGGGTTCGGATTTCCTCCTATGCCATGGTCTCCGGTAGTCTCTCTTGCTTCCGACGCCGTCGGATTAGTCTTCATCTCCAATAATTTCTTCATCATTTCTTCCATGGCCGTGAATTTTCCCTCCAACCTTTCATTGTTGGTGGTGATTTGATTTTGAAAATAAAAAAATCTTTCCTCCAAATCGGTTTTCAATTAACCGACTTCGCCTTCCAAGACGTCTACCTTCTTCCCGGCCATCGTTCTTCTAACGGATCCCAAAAAATCTTCTTCCGGAAACGATAAACTTGCTGAAAGTTCAGAATTTCAGCCGCTGGTGGTCCCAAATCGATGCTTTGATACCAATTTGATAGGAAACACTTGGATTCACAAGTGTTCCTAGCCAAAATCAGTAAACTGCAGCGATGATATTGCTGTCCACAGCAGGACACAGCCCACAAACAGAGAAAAACAGGAGTTTTACACGAGAAATTTGAGAAAAAACCAAACAAAACTCTTGTATTTCACTAGTAGATGAATAAAACAGCAAAGATACCATTGATCCTCAATTCGAGAGGAGGATCGATCTCTCCCAAATCTCTAGACGCCGCTAGAGCCAAAAGAAAACCTAAATCTAAGAGATCTCAAATTTCAGCCAAATTCAAGATACTCAAACCCTAGGAAAATCAACTATTTAATGCATACAAATCAAAAGGAATTCCCTAAACAGTCCCTACATTCAAATTTCCCTCTTAACTCCCCAAAATTTCTTTCCTATTTGGCTCCCGCACACCGTGCGGCTCGCTCGGCATCTCAGCGGGCGGAAGTTTTTCCACTCTGTTCGTGTCAAAGCCGGTCCCGCCTGGACTGGCTGGACCGGTCTAACAGATTGCTGAGCTAATTCTTAATATCCTGGCTTTCTTGAGTTTGTTCATACAATTCCAGCTTTGATTATAGCAGATTACTTTCTGCGATCATTTATTTAATATGGCCAGACCATCTCTTCGCTTGGTGATTTAGGATCATCTACTTTTGCTATATGACCATGTAAAGAAAAACTTTCTTTTGATTAATATATGCCCTCTTTGCAGGTAAACTAACCCATTCATACTTTTTGAAGGCATTAGTTAATGTTTTTTGTCAATCATTTTTGGCAGATATTCGATTGATGCATTGCAGTCTGCATGTCTGAAGGAAGCTGGGGCAAGCATTGTAGGCGAGTTAGCTGAAGAAACCACTCTTATACAATTAATATTTGGTGGATACCTCCGTTCTAAGGTCTAATATTTTTTTGGAATGCAAATTGTTACTATTTTGTTATATCGGGAAAACTTTTGATTATTATAGTCATGCAGATAAAATGCATGAGGTGTCAAGGAAAATCAGAGCAACGTGAGCGGATGATGGATCTCACTATTGATATACATGGTGATATTGGGACCCTTGAAGAAGCTCTTGCACGTTTTACAGCTAGTGAAGTTCTGGATGGAGATAACAAGTACAAATGTGGAAGGTTTGTCTGCTCTTTTTTTTGCTCCGAATATTTATTTCTTACTTTTGATTCATTTGTTTTTGAATTTTCTTATAAGCTTTTAGGATTTGAAGCGTGAATGGTTGATGAATTGACTGATCTTTTACCACTGAGTTGGTTGTTTTACAAAAGGCTCCACCAATTGAGGATAATGTGAATTTTTTTGGTGTACATAGTCTCAATGGCATGTTACATTTGTAGAGAGCTTGCTCCTATGATTTAAACTCTGTTTGCCAAGTCACCATAGAGGCAACCCAGATGTTGGAGCAGGGCCCAAAAATTGTTGACCCGAGAATATTTTTTTGGCTAAAATAATGTACGGAGAAAGCCTTCTATTGCATAAGCTCCTCTTATGTTTTTTATCACGTTCATCTTTTTATAAGTAACTGATTTTCTTTTATACATCGTATGCCAAAAGTATCACAACAACGAAGAAATTCTGTTTGCTAAGAAGTGAACTTTCCCTCATTGAGAAAAAGTTTTGTTACCCACAAGAAGAAATTAGTCAATGCAGTAAAATAAATTATGTTGTTAGTTCATTGCTTTTTGATAAAAAGAGCACATTCATTGTCTTCCCCATGGAAATTAGACTTCCCTCAATTTTTTTTGAGAAAGTCTGCATGTACCACATGCCAAAAATATTCAGAAGCTTGAAAGTTGATTTTTGTATTTTGTTGATAAACAGTTATAAGTCTTTTCGTACTTTCCATTGAAAACATAAACCAGATGTGCCTTGCGAGTGTTCATATACTTTTTATGTAATTTTTTGGCCGCTTGTGCTAAAAAAATTCTCGTCATAAACGTCTTTTTATGATATTTTTAGCTTTTTGATTTTGTAATTTTTAAAGCTGTAATTATATTCCTATGTCAGTTCCCTTAACGTTTTTATTTTATTATATCTTCTGATCAATGCACCATGTAATTGAACGACTTGACATTCTTTAGAAGTTTCACCTTCATTGAGTAGCAATTTTTTTAACCCTCATCGTTGTTTATCAGATGCCAATCTTTTGAACGAGCTAAAAAGCAATTGACAATTTTGGAGGCCCCTAATGTGCTTACAATTGCTTTTAAGAGATATCAGGTACCTGGTGAATGTAGATGTACCCTTAGTCCTGATTTTTTGTTCCATAGGACTCTATGTGATATTTGTTAGGTTATCAGATATCAGATTGTTATTTGCCCTGACAATCTTGCCTTTCTTGTGAACTTCAGTCTGGCAAGTATGGTAAGCTGAATCGGATGGTTCGGTTCTCCGAGTACTTGAACTTGGCTCCTTATATGAGGGGTTCTGATGACAACTCTCCAGTTTATAGGCTGTATGCTGTTGTGGTTCATAGTGGTCAGGCGAATGCAACTTTCTCGGGTCATTATGTGTGCTATGTAAAGAATACACAAGGAAAGTGGTTCAAAGCTGATGATAGTGTGGTGAGTATTTTATTTTCAGGCTTCTCTGTTATTCCTTGTTTAGCTTAAAAATTTTAGTTTTCTTAACTGCATACACGTGGTTCATCATTAATTTAACCCTATAAGAAAAAGCTTAAGATGTTTGGGATATCCTCCTGTTCTCCACTCTTTGGAATATCTGGATTAGAAGGAATTACAGTAACTCTAACTAGGATGATTAAAAGTATATTTCAATATTTTATCTCAAATGTAATTTTTCGATGGAGTGTAATTTTAGTAATAATAGATCTAGTGAGGGGATTGTGACTTTGGGCGATCAAGTCATTAATAAGAGTATATGTTTTAGATATCTTGGGTCTATTGTTTATAATGATGGTGAAATAGATGCGGATATTATTAATAGAATTCAAGTTGGATGGTTGAAGTGGAGGAATGCATCGGGGGGCTTGTTATGTGATGGAAAAGTCCCTCTCAAACTTAAGGAAAATTTTATAAGATGGTAGTGAGACCTGCAATGCTTTATTGTACAGAATGTTGACCATTAAAAGAGAAACATAATATTCAATGAAGTGTTGCATAGATGAGGATGCTCAGGTAAATGAGTTGCTTTACTCTTAGAGACATGATACAAAGCGAGCATATATGTGAAAATGTTGGAGTAGCTCCAGTGGAAGATAAGATTAGAGAGGGTCACCTTAGATGGTTTGGTCACATAAAATGGTGGTCTTCCAATGATCCGGTTATGAAAGTAGATGTATTAGATTTGACTTTTGTTAAGAAGGTAGAGGTAGACCTAAAATGCCTTTGTTAGAAAATATTAGAAATAACCTTTCTTTATTAGATTTAGATGAGATTTTGACTCTTAACATGACACAACGGAGAAAAAAGGATTCATGTAGCCGGCCCCATAGTGGGATAAAGGCTTGTTGTTGTTGTTGTTTTAGATGGACTCAAGGGTTCTAAATTTCCTGAAAACCCTCGTGACCTTTTTATAATTATTATTTGATTTTCATTTTTTATTTGTTTCTCTAGATTGATTGCTATATTTACTTAAATTTTTTTTGTATACTTTTCTTTCTTTGAATGAGAAGATTTGTTGCCTAACTTAAAAAAAAAAAAATCACCCACTTTTTCTGACAACTTAATACACCGGTTAGGCTGTAACCTACAGCAGGCAGCTGTGACAGTTTTCTTCTGCTAGGAGCCATCATCAGATAGTATTATTGCGCAATTCCAGTCCATGTCTTAACTAGTTGTGGGACAACACCGTGGAATTTAAGTTCCAGGATGACTTCTTGATAAAACATCAATTCAGCAAGTAAAGATGAATAAACTTTGGTGTATATTCAATAATTTTTGTCCCTTCTCATGCTCCATACCACCTAAATAGTCTACTTCACTCTTTCCAAATTATATAGATTTCTGCCTTGGCAAAAAAATTGATCTCCTTTGTGATTCTTTCTTCTGTAATATAAAGTTTTCCTGACAAATGTCATGGCCATGAACCTGTTTTTGGCCAACTTTTATTTGCAGGTAAAAGAAGTGGATCTTCAGAAAGTCCTGTCCCAGGGTGCATACCTGCTTCTCTATGCCCGGTAAACATAGCTTCTTTTCACTGCTTTTGAAAATCAACCCGCCCTTCTTACAGAGCCTGAAAACATCAAATTAATCTTCTTTTAGGTGCTCTCCTCGTGCCCCAAGCTTACTAAGAAAAGAAATGGCGAAGAAGATCAAATCCAAGGAACTCATAGATGTTCCTAATTCCACTACGAGATCCAGCTCAATGTTCTTCCACCCAGGAAACAAAACCAACCACAATCACACTGGCCTTCATGATCTATTCGATGAAAGATTCCGGCGCCCTCCTAAGGTGGATTCCTCGAGCGACATATCGTCTCTTTTCAGCTACTCCGACGAGGGTTCTTCGTGGAGCACAGAGAGCACAAAGGACTCTGCCACCTCAGACGATTTCGCCGACTCTTCATTTAGCGAGCCGGGCTACATGAACAGTCCTAGGAGAGTTTCGGTTTCATCTGATGCAAGTTCTTTGGATTTAAAGGTGGACAGGGACGGTGGAAACGTCGGAGAAAGTGGTTCTGAGGGCAGAGAGAGCCCATCCTTTTTGTATTCCATTAAGCACTACAGAAATTTAACAGAGCAGCTTAGCAGTAGAAGCAACACTGATTGGGTTAACTCCAGTGAGACAAAATCCAATGTATTATTTAGAAGAACCGGTGGGGATAGGACAGCCCAAACATTTTATTAATCTGTTTTGGGCATTGTAATAAGAGTAGTTGTATTAATTTTATATAGCTAGTTCAAAGTAGAAATTACAGCCTTCTTTATCGTTGCATTTTCCCAACTGCAATCCAGAATTTAATCTTTCAGGTTCGGCACAAATACAGCGTACAGAAACAAAATTTCAAGCTTTTCTTGCTCTTTTGATTAGGCCTCTTTGTTATAATTCTCTCATATTATTGTAATGGGCTGTTTGAGATGGCTCTATGTCTTGCATGAGGTTGTTGGTGCTATATGTAAGATTAAACAAAAAACAAAAAATTCCAAACATTCGGTATCATGGCTCGGTAGTACTGATGTGACGCATTCTGGTTAGTCTCTAGACGGTGTTCTGAATCTAATTTTCACGCATAATAATTTCTATAGTTTTCTTATTGTTTTTTAAAGTGGTTTTTCAGTAAAAAAAAAAAAATTGAATTGAAAAAATTTGTATTAGAAAATGATAAGAAGATTGTTGCAAATGAAATTTTAGCATAATAAATTTAAAAGTAGTTAATCAGATAGGATTTTTATAATGAGCTTATAAAATAAAATTGTAAGGTATTGGCAGTTGGAAAGGTGAACTTAGCCTGCTCTTAATCGCCTAATTCAATTATGTCGGCAAGGATAAAAAAAAATTATTATTTTATATTATTTTGTTTTCAATGAATTCAATTTAGGTTTTCTAAATAAAATTTAAAGTTGAGATGAATAATATGTATATTTATCATCTAACTTTTTTATATTAATTAATTTTTATTTTTTTATCATTTATTATAATAATTATCTAAATTATAATTATTTTTTCTCTTTTATATTAAAAATAAAACTGGACTCCTAAGCCCAACCAACCTATGTAAATTGGGAAATATGAACGCATAAATCTCGGAGCATAATAGGCCACATAGTAAAGTACAAAAATGCTAAAACTGTCTCATGAAAATGGCGGTAAGATTACCCGCTCGGCTCTTTTCCCCGGCGACGGCAAAAGCTGAGAGCACCGCGAAGCTTTGCATCTCTGCCGTGAGCGCCGTAGGAGAGGGAATCGTCCGAGCAATGTCATCGCCGCCTCCAGCTTCTTACACGACTCTAAAGGAAAGAGCAACTTGCGAGCGCGAGATCAAGCGAAGCAAATTCATTGCCATGGCAGCACCAATCTCCGACGAGCGTTCCGCTCATTCCTTCCTCTCCGAGGTATTCCCTCTTCATTTCATTTCTTTAAGTTTTCATTTTTGTTATGGTTTGAGCATTCTGGAATTAGGGTTAATTTAATCGAGGACATAAGAGGACATTGAAGCTGTTGTTTGTATAAGCGCTGCTTAAGATTCACGGAAATAAGAATACTCTGCTTTATTTTTTATTCGCTAAAGCTTTTGCTTTATGTTTCACCTCATCTGACTGGGAAGAAGTGCTCCGATTATAAAGCTAAATTACTGGCATGCAAAATGTGGTTTCTTCTCTCAATTAAACTGCACACGCACAAAAAAGCAAAACAAAAGAAAAATTAAAAAAATTCCAAACATGAATTGTTTCATATTTTATGTTTAAGAAAAATCTTATTCTGGGATCTTAGCTCACAAAAGAGAAGAAGATATGTTTAATCCTCATTAAAAATACAATACATACTATTAAGCAGCAGCAATACTAGAAATATTTTTCAGTGCCATCTACATGCCCTAATCATACAAAAAGACATGAAAACTAGAAATAATCGGAGTGAACAACATAATGCAACTTCTAGTTGAAGCTTGCAGGGCAGGGTATGGGATAGCAGTTTCCTGCCCTCTTGTCCTGATTAGCACTCAAAAAGTTCTTGGGCCTGAGGAGATTACTCTTTACCTTTTCTGATTTCTTAAAGCTGGCCCTTCGTTCTATACATAACTGATTTAGGAGCTTGTATGGGATTTTGTAGGAGACTACAGTTAATTTAAATTTAGCGCTAGTTCGTGGAAGTCTTCCATTTTATGGGTATTTCTTCGTGATATTACTTTATTATAATTCTACTGCGTGATTGTCTGTCAGGGCTTTTGCTCATAAATCTGGTTCCATATGGTGTGTAATTATTGCATTAAAGCAAGATTTAAGTGCTTAACTTTTATGCGGCCATGTCAAGTGTTGTTTTATGGTTCGTTTGATTGAACTTTGTTATTTTGAAATGCCATAAATTTTGAGCGTAATGACTTTGATTAATAGATTTTAGCTGACAAATTTTTAATTATAGCAGAGCTTAATGTTTAATTAACAAATGAAAACAGCCCAACTACATATGAGCATTATGTGCGTCAATGATTTGTTATATGGAGACGAATAGATGAAGTTTCTGGGGCGGGGTTCTCACGTTACACACTAAGAGTCTTCATCTTCATGCTAGCTGCTAATCCTCAACACCACTCACACGGTGGGAAAAGAAGGAGAGATCCAAGGGGAGGCCGGCCATGGAGGATTTTAAACTCATATTTTCTTATTATTCATCTATTTATAGTAGAAGGTACTGGTCATTTTTACATATAAGTCTATTACAGATTTTACAGCCTACTACAACAAGATAGTGTAACTTATAATCTAAAATCCTTCTAAATTTATCATGATAATTGAAAATTTTTATATAAGCATAAAAATATAATAAAATGATCACATAGTCACAACCTGAAAACCTAAGTTGGCATAGTCAAGTTCGGTCCTTACTGAGATGCAGCAGTTGTGCTTTCTTACATTAGTCATTAGAAGCACTTCTGCTCCAACTGATTGAGGAATGTGGCAAAGAGGATTGGGGTGGGGCTTATGTTGTGTCGTCTTTCTCCTTTTGAAGCTCTTAATTATCTTCATAAGTAATGTTTGGCCAGCAGTGTTAGCCTTGAAGGAAAGATGAACGTTGGGTTCTTCATGAAAGGGTGGGTTCTTCGTAATATACTTGGTGTTCCCTATGTCCGATTAAATGCTTTAGTGGTTACTAGCGTTGTGAGCACCTATTATTTGCGGTAGTAGAGTACTCCCTCGTATGCAAATATCTTATTTTCTTTGCTTAAGCTCAATACTATTGACTAGTGAGAGAACCTTTCTTTGAGGTTTTAGGCCACTTTCTATAAATATACTGTTTTAAATGTTCGAATCTCAGTTTTTCTTTGGGTTTAATGTTTTTTTGGGTTTTCTGCTATATTACACCATTAGTTATGTGCTGTTTCTATGCTGGTTTGGATTAATATGTTTGTTGTGGCATTTACCAAATGATCTTTAAAATTTTTATTCAAATCAAGTAAAATATGCTTATTTTACATTGGCATAGTTTCGTTTGTCATGTTTCCTGATGTGGAGGGACTTATATCAACAATTCTAGATTCTACCTTATGGTTTGGGAAAGATAAAGCCAGAGTGAATCATTAAATACTTCCAAAAGAAATTTTTTGATAGAAAAGTAATTCTCATTAAATTTTTATAGCATAAAAGAGCTTTTAAAGTAATTCTAATTGAACCGACTTTTGCTTGATATAAAGACTGGTTAATGCCATGCCTCTTTCTCTACAATTGAACCAGTTTATGCTGTTTTTGTTTATATATTCTGCTTTTGGATTCAGGAAAACTGAATGCAGTTAAAGAGATTCTGACATCCATTACGGTTATTTTTTAACTTAGGTCCAAGATCTACGAGCTTCTCATAATTGTTGGGCGTACAAGGTTGGCTTCCTACTCCTTTCCTAGAATAATGTTTTTATTGAAGCTTAAGCTTTTTCTGTACTTCTTTCATTTTTAATGAACATGCTTGTTCACAAAGCTGGGAGATCAATATCGCAGCAATGATGATGGTGAACCATCTGGTACTGCTGGCAGACCAATATACTCAGCAATAGTCTCCTCCGGAGTTGATATGGTGATGGTTGTGGTTATCAGGTGTAGTATTTTTCTAAGTATTTTTTGTAGATATCTCCCCTATCTACATTTTAAAACAGATTAGTTTCAAGTCATTATCAATTAGGGATATTTACGTACATAACATCAAAATCTTATTTATTTGTAAAACTAGCCCCTATGTCATTACTTTGAACTACTAAATCCGTGATTTTTTTAACTACCTAACACTTGATCGAAATAAAAAGTATGGGCTAATATCTTATTGTGAATTTTGGCATTTGGATAAGAAATGGAAAGGATGATGATGTTAGTTTCATAAATGGTCAAGATTTGAGTGTCATATGAAACTGTCTCATCAAGTATGGATAGTAATGTTGTTATTCTTTAAAATGATTGACATTTGCACATTTAAAGTGTCATGCTCCATTTTGATCCCTCTCTAGTCAACCTTGAGGCATAACATAGGCATACAATCAAAGCAGACATTTTTTTTTTTCAAATTAGTATCAAGTGAATAGAAAGTTAATTAATATATTTCATCCTTTAATAGATTTATCATACTCATTGATATGAAAACATGATATTTAAATCATCAAAGTATATTATAAAGCTTCTAATAATTTCATAGAAAATTTATACATATAAAAAATCTTTAATTTACAGCATTTATATTATTTACTGTATTACATTCCAAAATTGTATATTCATCTATGATACTAAGATACAACAAAAAGTAGGTCATCCGCCTATGGTCCCATCTATTGATTTTCTTTTTCATAGAAAATGGTTATCATAATATATGAATAAAAGTCCAAAATAGTCTCACAACTATTAGTAAATGTTCAATTTAGTTTCAGACTATCATGATGACCCAATTTAGTCCTCCAACAATTAGAAAATATCTCAATTTGATATCAAGGCCAAAAGTAATAGTTAAATTAACCTCAATAGTTAAATGTGAGAGCATTTTGAGTATTATGGTGTATGTGAGATTATATATATTTTTTAATATTTTTTGTTACTTATCATATTAAAATAAATACAAAAATTATAATGGATGTTAACCAACTAAATAACAATAGTGAATAATTAATAAATTTGGTTAACTTCCATTATGATTTTTATATTTATTTTAATATGATAAACGATAAAATATATAAAAATAATAATGTAATATCACATACATATTTAAAATGCTCTCACATTTAACTTTTAGAGTTAACTTTAACTGTTACTTTTGGCCTTGAGACTAAATTAAAATATTTTTAAATAATCGGGGAACTAAATTGGGGCATTATGAAATTTGAGATTAAATTAGACATTTAGTAATAGTTGGGAGACTATTTTGGGCTTTTACTCCATATTATATGATGAGCCAAATGCTTAATGGGATAAATGATTTAAATATAAGGTTCAAATATACAAGAAATAAATAATAATTAGCATGTTGGTCTTCCTAAATATCATAAACATTTTTTATTATAGATAATGCTAGTTTAGTGCAGTGATAACTTTAAATAAAAAATTGTTTTGATACTTAAATAAATAAAAACTTAATTCTAAGCAAGGATCATGAATATCTGTAAGAAAATAAAACGCATTTGTCAAGTGTTAAATCATGAAGTGCACTCTACTTATTAATTATTTATATCACTTCTATTTTCATTTTAATTATTACTCATTTATTTTTTAGAAATATAGTATAATACATTTAGGTTTTTTGCACATTTATATTATTAAGTTATCACCTAACGTGTTGGCCTTAACAACCGCTGATAAAATTTGAACAATCCATCATTGCAATTATCAATGGCCCCTCGATCTCAATGTTGAACTTTAAAGTATCAACTTGCAAGTATTGAAAGTCAGGAACTCTTTTATTTTTTTAAATTTAGCCTCATCTTGTTAGAATTTTTTTCTCTTCTTGCACAGGTTATCATAGTTTGTGAATCTATCTCACATGACATGAATTTTCATTAGCTTCTTTCATTTAATATCATTATCAATATTTAAAATTACTTAACATTGATATTCATTTGTTATCAATTTATCTGTTCAACATGCATCAAAGATAAACTTGATGTGGAAAAGTCAAGATCCATGTACTTAAAATTAATTTTACAATTTATTAAATAATTTAATGAATTGAGTTTAAGTAAAAATATTTGAATTTATTTAAAAGTTGTTCTATTAAAATTTATTAGACTTATTAATATTGTCATGTCATACTCAATATGAAGAAATATCTATTTGCATGCATATGTTAGTTTAATAAAATCATAGAAATTAATAAATATTAGGTCTAAGAATAATTTGCTCTCTATAATAGAAGTTGAGTTATCTTATCTGAATTATATGATCTTCTTTAGAATAAATTTCCTGATTTTTGTTGCTTTGATGTTTTGTTTTTTTTTATAAACAGTCTAATTACAATAACTTTCTTAATTTAATACAAAATTTTAAATTAGTAATTCAGGTTAAATCAATTAACCTTAAATAATAATCTTACCTCAGAGTTATTTCTCCCCATTCAAGCTTTAAATCCTCTCAGCTTGAATCCAAACTCAATTTACGAAAGAAAATATTAAAATATTATATTTATCTTCGGACTCTCTTTTTTTCTTTATTTAATTTGTTTTCCTTTTTTTTTCTTCCCTTCTCCTTTCTCTGCTTTTTTTCTTTATTATTTGTTTACCTACCGAGCCCCCTTTATATTCTTTTCTTTTCCACCTCCAGCCACTGTTAGGGGGAGAGGTGATAAGGATGATAGGGATATGTTAGACTGGTCCAACTGGTCCACACGGGACCAGCTCGGGCGGACAGAGGCGGAACTCTTCCGCCTCTCATGTATGCCGCTAGAAACTGCCAGGTCCAAGGGAGTTTTTTGGGAAGGATTTTGGGGGAGTTAGGAGGGAAATTTAAATGTATGGACTATTTAGAGCTTTTTTTTTTTTGAATTGTATGCATTAAATAGTTGGTTTTCCTAGGGTTAGGGCATATTGAATTTGGCTGAAATTTGAGATCTCATAGGATTTCTTTGGGCTCTAGCGGCATCTAGAGATTTGGGAGAGATCGATCCTCCTCTCAAATAAAGGATCAATTGTATCTTCTTAGTTTCTTCCGTAGTTTGTTTTCTTGCAATAAAATTACTGTTTTTCACTGATTTTTCATTGGAATCGTGGTGATTTCTCGTTGTTTTTGCTCTCTTGATAAGAGTTACTTGAAATTTTCATGTGTTTCCTATCAGGATATAGAAATAAGTATAATTTAGAATATAAGTGATAGTTATATAAATTAGTTTAATGCTGTTTTTAAGTCGGAAACCCCATTCCATCCATCCATTCATTTGCATCTCCCTGGCCGCATGTGCTGCTTATTAGAAATGGCCAAGTTGACTGGTGAATTGTATAATAATTTAGTGAACAACAACTTTAATGAAGCTTTAGGCTAAATAATTAAATGAATGAACTAATTGTATGAATTCTATTATACTAATATTTTTATTTAAGCTTCTATATATTAAAATATTTGATATTAAATGTAGAATACTATAAAAATAATCTTGACTATTTTAGGACGTATGAAAAATGGGATATAATTTTTAGGGGAAGTTTTCATTTTATCTACTTAAAAATTTAAGTATTACAATTGAAATTTTGGATATTACATGTAGGTATTTTGGTGGTATAAAACTTGGAACTGGTGGATTGGCTAGAGCTTATGGTGGCGTTGCTTTGGAATGTCTTAAAGGTGCTACAACTTGTTTTGTTAAGCCAAAGGTATTGACTTAATGCTCATTCTTAATTCTCAAGTTCTGCGTATGTTTCACTTCTTAAATCGTCTTATGCTCTTATTACCTAAGCTTTTCAGAGTGGCAAATGAAATCATGATAATTTGAAGTCACAGCAAAGTTGATGTGATGCAATGGTTAAATTGTGTTAAGAAGATTGTTATGGAGTTCTAGAAAAGTCTTTTAATTGATTCAATTAATTACTAGTCTTGAGTGTGGAGCTCCGAAATGCGGACATACTATAAATTCCATGATGCACTTAGCCTATAAATCACATATAGCTAGAACTTTCCTTAATTAATGATCTTGAATGTAAAAATTAGCTAAGTGAACAGAGAAAGCTAGAAATGTTATTTTGGGATATTACTATAAATGTTATGTTAGGATATTATTATTAAGTGTAACGATCATCTCGTCTCGAATAAATGGAGGCATCAAGGAAAGCTATAAATGTTATTTTAGGATATTAATAGGGAGTGCCACTAGGAATTTTTTTCTATGAGCAAAATTGATAAAAAATTTAAAGTTGAGATAACTATAAAGAAAGCGCCAAATGCACAACTTTAATTTCATAAGAGATATTGATGCAGAGGCTCATAGGAGGAAGAAATAAAGTATGCGTAAATCAATGAAAAATACATTTTAGAGCAAAATATTCTTCTTCTTCATGACCTCTTCTAATATATATATATATATATATATATAAGTAATTCAGTATTACTTATTACTTTAGTGATTACTTAGTAAGGTGAGTAGAAAATAAAAAGGTTAATGTACTGTTGTTAACAGAAAAGCAAATAAGCACTAACAAAATTAGTGGAGAGTGAATTAGTGGTATAATGATCTGCAGGGTCATTATAGTCTGCATCAATTCTCGCTCGGTTCCGAAGAGCTTGATTACGACGAGGTAACTTGGATAGGAGTGTCAACAACTAGCGGATGGTACATAGATATATCAGCCACATTGAAAGTGGAGGAAGTGCGAAAATTAGGTGGTAGATCTATACTGTAGGCATTGTCATTAATCTTGTGAAGAATTTGAAATGGATTCATACAACAGATTTCGCACAAGTGATATATTTCTAAAGCTTTCTTCCCCCGAGTGTATTATCGGATATGCAAATTCTATAACAACAAATTTCATCTGTGGATCCATTACAGCACCAAAAGTTATTAGAATGTCGCATTCACATCAATCAAAAACCTACTGAACAATAAATAAGAACCTAGCAGAAACTGTAGCACATATAAACTATTAAAAAGGTTGTTAATCTAACATTAATGGATCTAAAAGCTAATCAAGCTGCACAACAAACAAGATGGTCTATGCAGAATGCATTTCAGGAAGATTTACAAGCAAGAAAATCCAATTAAGTAGAAATGAAAGAAAATTGGAATTCAAACTGATCATATTATGTAATATTTGGAGCTTGGCAACGGCCTCATGTGTCATGAGCATGCGTTTGTGGGCACAACAGCTATCTAAAACGAGCGTTGCTCTTTCCTTCCACAGCCTCATGATTTGTTATCACATGAAAAAACAAATATAATCATTAACAAAAAATAAATAAAAAATCTCAAGCTGATGATAAAATAACTACTGAGTCCATCTGAAGAGAGAATTCTTGCCTTGGATCATAATTGTTGTCATTATCTGAATCCGAAATATCATGAATAGAAGTTGGAGCTCTCCTAGGAATTTATCTAGGTCAGGTTGGCGCCCTTTGTGCCGTTGTAGCTGCCGAATCAGTAGGGCGGATTACTGGGTTGGTAGTCGCCTTGATATGCCATATTTCATTTCGCATTTCAGTTGAAAATTGAGAAAAACAATGATGAGTTCATCCAATTGTTTGGAGGTGTTTTGTTGTGTTGTCCCCTAAAGCTTTCAACCTCCAATTGTCGTCGGGCGTAAGGTGTTTGCTTCCTTCTGCCATCACATCGGATTGCTAGCTCTGATATCAAATTAATGCAGAGGCTCACAGAAGGAAGAAACAAAGTATGAGCAATCAATGAAATAGTAATTCCAGAGCAAATTATTCTTCTTCTTCATGATCCGTGCTAATATATATATATATAGATATCAGTATTACTTAGTATACTATTCATTAGTTAGTAAGGTGAGTAGAAAATAAAAAGGTCAAGTGTCTTGTTGTTAACAGAAAAGGAAATAAGCAGTAGTGGTAGTGGAGAGTGAATTAGTAGTATAATGCTCTGCAGGGTCATTGTAGTTCGCATAATATACCTATTGTGATTTAGTGAGTAATGGGCAATATTAAAGTCATATAGTTAAATAATCATTTTAATGAAATCATAAGACTTGACAGAATGCCAAATAATCAAAGAATAATAAGCATTTTGCTATAATTATTTAAGACTGAAGAGATGTTTAAGATTTTGGTAATTACAATATAATTAAACTCTCAATTGATACGATGAAGTTATGCATTATCTGATGGAACAAATGGGAAGAAAAAGCATGTTGGAATTACAGAATCAATCTGACTGAATTCTATCAAGGTGATTTATTGTGAAGTTATGCATTTGTGGAGGTGATTTTTGTGTCATTTTTTTTTTTGGGACAGTTAGGGGATTCGAGCCCGGGTGAGATGGGAGGAATTTCTTCCGTTGACCACTCGGCTACAGACCCGATCTTGTTGAGTCAAATCCAAACTAATGAAAAATAAAATTAACATCTCATACAAAACGAAACTCAAATGAATGAAAAGAATTCATATACCAATCTCAAATCACTGGAATAAGATGATGATGATGATAATAATGAGAGAATTTTACACAGCCATGATCATATTTTTTATTTTTATTATTTTATCATTCTTATCGCAGGTTCCCCTTGGCATGGAGGTGCCATTTGAATTAGTAGGACCCGTGTATCATCAGGTTTGCTTCTTCTCTGATTCAGCAATGTTCAACTATTTATCAGAACTGCTTGTGAGAAAGTTTTCATTCAATTAAGATAATAAAAAGAAAAAAGTCTAAACCTGCTTATATAATTTGTAAGCTTTGGTTACAATTATTCTGCCATGATATATTTCACAGCTGCAGTCTTTCCATGTTGAAGATATCAAACAGGATTATGATACTGGTAAAGATGGTTTCACTATGCTTACTTTCAGAGTAGATCATGAGAAGATTGAGGATTTAGAGAATGCCATAAACTCCACATGCAGCAGGAAAATAAGCTTCTACAAACAATAGTTCTGAAATCTACATGCTTTTTTTTTAATTGGGCATCATGTATTTTTTTAGAAGGTCGATCTGTAATAATTGATAGGTTACATGTCCCACATTATGCGAACTTTGTTATATGCAGGGGCGGAGAGAGGGGGGCCTAAGGGGGCACGTGCCCCGCTCCGAAATTTAGAAAAGTCCGTATCGGGCTCTTCCTGCGAGCAATTAAAAAAAATAATCGAATGAAATTTGCAAATATATCTTCATATAGTATATTGATTTTTTATAATATATATAAACATTAAAGTGATTAATTGAATTTGAATATAAAAATAAGCTAAAACAAGGTTAAAATTGGGCCGTGCCTTTAAAATTTTTTGGCTTCGACACTGATCATATGTATGTTTTGATGTCCCATTTCTTTAGGTCTATGTGCAAGACAATTGTTATACTCTCACACAAACTTTGTTATTGTTTTAAGTATCTGAAGCTGTGCGATAAAATTAGAAAGTTTGAAGGTGTTTTGGGCATGATACATTCTTGTAGATATGACAACTTATTAAAAAAAAATTGTACTAAAAGCTTGTTTTAAAAAATAATAAAAAATTCATCCTAAATAAAGCCTTAATTACTATTGGACTATAGCAAATTACTTGTTAAAAATGATATATAAAATTTATTATCAAATAAAAATGTGACTACAATCAATAAAATTAAATTATTATAGCCGTTAGGGGTGAAATTGAGTTGGGCTGATCAGGCAGGCCTAAAATTAAGAATTGGAGATTTTGATCATGACTACAGTGGAGCCCAAAGCTCATTGGAGTAAAATAAATTAATTACTTGCCGATATTTTTTATTTATTTTTAAAATTTGTGTTGTGACGTGAAAAGGTTGAGATAGGATACGAAATGAGTATATACGTGAAAAGGTTGGAGTAGCTCTAGTAGAAGATAAGATTAGAGAGAGTCTCCTTAGATGGTTTGGTCACATAAAACGGCGGCCTTCTGATGACCCAATTAGGAGAGTAGAGGTATTAGATTTGACTTATGTTAAGAAAAGTAGGGGTAGACCTAAAAAGAGTTGGTTAGAAAATATTAGGAATGACCTTTCTTTATTAGATTTAAACGAGAATTTGATTTTTAATAGGACACAATGGAGAAAAAGGATTCATATAGCCGACCCCACGTAGTGGGATAAAGGCTTGATGTTGTTATTGTGTTGTGTTCTCAATCGTCATTTTGAGTTTGCCACTCATAGAATTGCTAAATTTGATGAGTTTGCCAATTACTTGAGGGATTTAGAGCCTTATACTTCTGTTAGAAGATTTCAATCATCATTATTCATTAGTTAAATTTAGATGTATAAATTATAAAATGTGGCTTAATCTTTCTCAACGATTAAGCCCCTAAATTACTTTTTAAAAGTTAGGATAAAAGATTAACATCTGAATACATACCTTATCAATCAATTATATTTTGGACATGCATAGAACAATAGAAATTAAAATTTCAGGCATAATATCCATAGCCTATTACTCTTGGAATTTTTAATCCGTCAGGTAACCTATAATATGTCGCCACGTGCTCTTACTCTTTACCGCGCGGCCCGACAACCCGATCCGGAATGGACCCGGGAGCTTGCGTAGCTCGATATTGCTAGATATTGGTCGATTTTGTTCGACAAAAATGAAAAATACCATTATGTGAAGACCAATACCGAGCAATACCGAATTCTTTTAGGTATTACTCGGTATTGCTCGGTATTGGTCTTCACAGAGCGGTATTACTCGTTATTGCCAAGCAATACCGAGTAATACCTAGCAATACGCGAACATAGTAATCCCGGATTCGGTCCGAGTTGGGTCGTTTGGCCGCACAGTAAAGAGTAAGAGCACGTGACGACATATTATAGGCTACCTGACGGAATAAAAATTCATTACTCTTGGCAGCCTTCCAATGACCCGGTTAGAAAAGTAAATGTATTAAATTTAACTCATGTTAAGAAGAATAGAGGTAGACCTAAAAAGACTTGATTAAAAAATATTAGGAATGAGAATTTGACTTATAACAAGACATAACAAAGAAAAATGATTCATGTAGCTAACCCTATATAATGGGACAAAGGCTTAATGTTGTTATTATTGTTAAATTTAAAAACAAATCCAACAGTATTCAAACTCATCGTAATGCAATTTATATCAAAATATACTTGCATATTTTTATTTTGTGCACATTATTAGTGTACATATAATTCATTTAAACACATTTTAATATTAAGATTCATAAAGAAATCATGAAAAGCACATTGCTTAAGATAAACTATGAAAAATAAAAAATCATGCCCATCAATAACAAAAATTTCAATGCATCTGATGGTCAACCGTGTGATCTTTTATTTCATGGAAATCTTTTATTTGGCTCATTAGTAAACAATCCAAGCTTGACCAATTTTTTTCTAATCCTTAACAAACTTGGTGTCCTTTTGTGTTTGGTTTGATCACTGAACAAGATCAAAACTCAACTCATTTACACTTACCACACAGTAAAATAGTCACCAAGCTACTTTACTCCATAAACAGAAAACTTTCTTCAGAAAATAGAAATAAAAACATCTACAGACTATCAACCAGACTAGTTGAATCTACCTAATTAAGTTGACAGCCAGAAAATGATTCAATCAAGGTTGGCTTAAGTTCCTTGCAAGTGCCAAAGCAATAAAATCAAATTTGATGAAGACCTAATAGTCAAAAGTTTATCAGCAATTTTGCAGGATCACAGGAACTTAAAACATTCATCTGGACAAAACCAGGCACCAGAAATACAAAAGTCACAACCATATATGATTCAAAACCCAATACTTGGATATGATTGATCTATGATTGGAGATAATTTTGATCTGCTAACTTTTTTTAGTCAAAATTTCTGTTGGTTTGTCAGGAAGTCATGGCAGCAAGGACCTGATCAATCCATTTCTGCAAAATGGGGAACCTAAAGGAGCAATTAGGCCAAGACTTTGCATGACCTTCGTACATCGCGGGCTCAGGAAACATTTAGTCTGAGTAGGTTATGAAAATGAATATGGATCACAGCTGAATCATCAAGCAGAACGAGTAATGGGAAGGGAATTAGTACTTACAGTGTTAGGACTAGCCTTTTTCTCTCCTGAAATACCGTGTTTGACAACTTTGCCTCCTTGATCTCCATTAATTGCCTCCTCTGTCTCACTGGGCTTCTTTGCCTCATCTTGTTTTGCAAAATTTAAAGGAGATTTCCCATCCCCATTCATTTCCTTGAAGTAGCTCTCGGTTCGGAGCACGCCATTGATTCCTTGAATTTTATTATTTTCTCTCCACACCACATTTGGTAATTGGATGTCAGTATCTTTTGTCCTCTCATTATTGTCACATTCAAAATCTCGAATTTTGTTGAGAGGGTCTCCATTGCTGAGGACTGTTCCATTTGGCTTTTCTACATCACTTGATCCAGCAGTTCTGTCTTGAGTATCATCTATAGCTCCTGTGATGTGTACCTCAGTATCCGTATTCTTCATTCTTCTTGGAACATGTCGCTTCATTTTTTTTATTACAGAGGTTTTCTTCCTAGAATTGTCTATATATTCAATATTTTCAGGACACCTTTCCATCCCTCTACTTTTCAATGCATCGTATCTAGCCTTTTCAGCTACTTCTTTAACAATCTTTGCCACTAACTTCTTGATGTCTTTAACATCTGAAAATTCAATCTGAGCATTCTTGTTTACATCTAGATTCCTCCCGCAATCTTGTTTCACACATCTTGATTCAGATGCCTTATCAAGGACATTCAAAGTTAATTTCTCCTTGGTATCTTTATGTCCTGAACTCCTTAAATCCTTTTTATCAAATGAACTGACTACAGAAGCCCCGCTGTTTAAATTCCCTGTATAATTGGACACTTCAATCTCACTTGTTCCATCACTTCTTGCTTTAAATGTTTCACTCCTAGTCCTCCGTTTTGTGATTCCAACTTCTGACGTTTTAACAGCATTCATGCCTTCACTCTTCACAACCTTAACTTGTTTTGCAGCTTTTGGGTTATTTGAAGAACCAAAAAGCTGAGAGCAAGTTTTGCAATTAGGACAATTATTCCACATTCATAACAACAAATATCATTTTGTATAGCACATTATGTGGAAACAATAAGATCTGGGGGAGGACAATGGAATAACTAAGATAATAAGATTGAAATGAGCCAAAAGAAAACTCACAGGAGAGTTGTCTGCTATCATGGTTCTCTTTAATTTTCCTTTTCTTTGCCCTTTTCCTCCAGAAGCTTCATTTTTCTCTTTCTCTATTTCTGCAATTTCTGTAGTTTCTGCATCATTACACATCACAGTTTTTTATTTTTATCTAGGTAAAAAGATAAAAATTATTTCAAACAAACCACAACTCCTAGCCAAAATTAAATATTATCCACAGCCAAATTAATTTTCCTTGCATAGAAAAAGTTAGTGCAAGGAACTTTTCAGGAATTGTTCTCTCATCAATTTTTTTTATCATGGTAAGACGTGCATTTAATTCCACAATTGCTGATCATAATCCATTAACACCTATCCAAAAATCATATTATCAATCAGACAAGTAACTTTACAATGAAGGAATAAAAAGCAAAATAGAACTTGATAATCATGGTATTTTTTTCTTCCACATGGAGAGAGTATCAGAATCAATCAAAATCTATATGCACAAATAGTTAAATGTTTCTATAAAAAAAATTACTTTTAAGATGACTAACCTTTTGATTCAGAAACTGTTGCCACAGACTGGCCACCAGATTTCATGCGAGTTATATCCTATGAGCAAGAAGTTAACCAACATTTTTGAAATAATCAGGATGCATGATCCAAACTGTAAGATGAATGGGCACCTCAAATTATGAAGGAGAAATAAAGCATCACCTCCTCCAGAGTTCTCATAAATAAATCTCTGTTACTGCTCTTTTCTTGACCAAAAATCTGCAAAGCGCAATGAAATCATGCAACCAGATTAAAAAAAAAAAAAACAAAGTAAAACGAAAACATGTAGATGGATGAAGAGCCTCAATTCAACTCACCTTCTCAATCTTCGAGACACAGTTTGCAGGATCCACGTACATGCTGTAGAGCAACAAATTCTTATTATGATTTAGTCTTAAAAAAATTCATCAATAAAGTGCAGCACCTAATGCAAAATGTAACTTACTGCTCAAAACTTCCATATAGCCGAACCAGAATTTCATCATTCTTTATCTTTTTGGGTTTACAAGACACACATTTCTCATCAGCCACCTTAAAAAAATGAATTTAAAAAAAAACTGCTAAAAGTTAACAAAAGAGATGACAAAACATCGGAAGTCTCTAAAACGAAAATGGAGGCATCACAAGATTACGCATTTTCATTGTTCCAATAGGATAAAAAATAATAATGTCACCTTTCATAGGGCACATTATGTTCAAATTTCTTTATTCATTTTCATCTTAAGCTTTATTTGAACTTGAATATGGCCTGACTTTAAACAATTTACCTGAACTAAGCTAACCTCACCAGATAACCAAATGTTAGTCATGATTATCCATAACAAATCAACATAATTCAATTAGAATGTATAATCAATGCACTAATATTCAAATATTAACAAAATTAGAAAATAAATTAAATAGAATTAACTAACATATTCCACATAAAATACATAAGAAGAATATAGGTTTTATGCAAACATAAATTAAAATTAAATAATCTAATAAATAAGCATTAAATGAGCATTTTACAGAACTCAAATTGAGTTACTTATTAACAAAGAAATATGTTCAAAAACATAAATAAATAGATATGCTCAAGCTAATTGATTATGTTGCTAGGCTTCTTAACTAATGTTCAAGCTTATTCGATTAAGTGAGCAAACATAAACAAGCATGATGCCCTTAGTCAAATAATTATCATTATCGAGCTTTTCATTGAGTGCATTGATTCGTCTATAGCCAGTCCTCAGCGAACAAAAAAAAAACAGAAAGTCCTTGTTTCCGTACAAAATTTGTAAAAATAAAAAACTATAGGAACTACTTTAAAAAGTAAAAATCAACTAACAGAGAAGATGGCTGTAAATATCATTGACCACAGTATACCTGCAAAGGCCACCATGACCCGCCATTGATCCTACTCCATATAATATCCCCCTGCTTGAACTGTTGTACCAACAGATTAGCCATACATTCAATGGGTTCTTCACCATTGCTAGAAGGGTTACTACTACGTAAGCATCTCCCACTCATATTTCCTATTCTCAAAGCAGTCAAAAGCAGTCACCTGAAACCATCCTATCATTCAAAACTATTATAAGACATATAATAACACAACTTTGAGCAAATGAGACCAGAAGTAAAGGCTCCTTGTGTCAATTCCAATTCCATTAATGTTAGAAAAAAAGATAACACCAAGTAGATACCATCAATCTGAAGAGCAGAAGGGGACCCAATATACCTTGGCTATAAGTTATGAAAAAAGAATTGAAGAAACTAAATTTAACACCACATGCAAAATACAACACAAATAAATAAAAAGAATTAATAATTGCAACTCTAAATAGTTGGAAAAACGCTAATGATTTATGATGCTGATAGATTGAAAGAAAATCAACCAAATGCACAAGATGAAGAAAGAGGATATCTCTCCCTACAAGGTTAACGACAGAAACTACAAAATAATGGCTCAAAGAATATCTACAAATATTATATGTCATGCAATTGAATGAAGCGTTCAGCAAAAGGAAAATTATATAAGTTATCAGAAAGAAGCTTCTTAAGCATGAGCTCAAAGACATGAGTCAATCATGCCAGTTTACCAAAAGACTGGGAACAGTGAAACCAAATGTAAGGTAAAGAGCTTAAAGCATTTTTGGGTTTTCTGTCAGAAACCTGATAGGCTGTTGCATTAGCTAATTATTCAATAAGAGCAGACCAATAATATAAGCTTCAAAAAGTTAATTTACTTATTTGTCGGTTTGTTTGAAGGAAAAAAAAAAAGACTTCAACACATTAGAGATTAACCAGCTATCTCTTTTACTTGGGGAAAGTGCCAGGTAAGTATAGGTAACTGATAAACTAGCTCGGTGTCTCTGGATTGTGCATGTTGCAAGTATGTTAAGTCACATAAAGCGTCTTGTAAAAACACAATAAAGAGCCCTATAAGGCTCAGTTCACAATAAACTGAGCGCAAACAATGTATTCTACTGGCGATTGCAAGGCTCATATATCCAAGTTGTAATGTCACATGCATTTTGCATAGACAATAATGATAATGTGGCCAACTGTGATAATTGTAACTGAAGGCATTTTCAATGAATATTTGAGTATTCTATGGCTCTACATTAAATCTTATTATCCCATATAAAATAATTTTATCCATAAAAATAGTTCTAATTGACAAGAAATGTCTAGGTTTCTATGATTATAATGATATTTTAAGCATCAGAGGAAATGCCATTATAATGCATGCAAGAATTCAATTACATATAGCAATTGAAAAAAGAAAGTCCTGTGGAAAAAGGACCAACTCACATGAAACTTGAGCAAGATCCAATTCATTATCTGTCGCTGATGAAACTCTCATCATTCTTATTTGAAATTAAGTACAGTGGTAAGAAAGTTTAATTTCTGTAAATTTTCTTCACAAACTCTCATCCTTACAATATTTTGGTCGGCCCCTTTACATGTTGTACTCAGCAATAAAACATAAGACACTTTAACTCGATCAAATCCCAAATAAATGTTATTTAAGACTTTAAGATTCCTTAACCTTCTCTCTCTCAACCACTTTCTATCGCCATATTCATTAATTGACTTGCTAATTTATGATATCTTAGAATCCAGGCTTTCTTAAACCCTAACCATTTTGTCACTCAAAAGTCTGAACACGTGAACTAACCTAAAAACTTTTCCACCTAAAGATACGATCGCCAAAAGCCTAAACAAAACAACAATAAAATGAAGAAAATATAACTTAAAAACTCGCAAGGCGCGCATTTCCCTTCCTTCCACCGTCTATATCACATGCCAAAACCTACTTCGAAAATGAAGAAGAAGAAATGTCCATCACAGATATCATTTACTAACAATTATAGAATCCAAAACCCAAACATTTCAAAAACATGCGAGCAGAAGTGTGGAAGAACAACAGAAAATCTGAATATAAAAAGGACAAAATAATGAAGATTGTACAAAATATCAAATATGATGAAAGGATTAAAAAAATGGATTAAGAAAATAGTAGGAATAAAGATTACCGAGTAGAATCGATTATCAAAACGTGAAAATAAAGCAGGAATTCTCAACTCTGAACGCATTTAAAAGGCGTAAGTGCGTAACTGAGCATCGGTGCTGCTCCATCCCTTCATCAGACTGGTCTCGATCATCGAGTACACTCCCCGATAAACGACTCGTTTATCTTGGGGTTTGAAAGGAAATATTTATTATTCGAATTAACTTTTTTTTTTCGAATCCGTAAAAAAAAACGTATATTATAATAATAAATAATTAAGGGATTTAAAAATTGTAATATTTAATTATATTTAAATTTTATTATTTATATCCATAATAGCCATTGAAAATGCATGGCGGAGCCTACATCGCCTAGATTTATGAAAGTACACAATAGATTAATATATTTTTTACAAAACTATATATTTATTATTTATTTGAAGTATGTCCTCACAAATTTGCACGTATTTTATGTCTGGACTCCGCACGTAATAATCTCTCATTTCGTTGAGCCCATCTCTCACACCGCCAGGAGAGATTATTAGGTGCAGAGTGCGCACCGTCCGCACAAGCATTGAGTATCTAACGGTACCCGCACTCGGTACTGTTAGGTACACAGTACTTATGTTGACGGTGCGCACTCCGCACCTAATAATTTTTCCACCGAACATGCCTCCACCCATTGATGCTCTCATTCACGAGGTCTGTCCTGTCGAGATATATTGATGCCCTTACTACAAGTTGTTATATGATTTTCTTTCTTGAACTTATTGACGCTCTCGCATGTGCGAGAGCTCTAGGCATTGAAAGCGCTCCTACAAAAATTCACAGGACCGACGATATGGAGGCAAGTGAAGCGCAAAGGGATTTCAATGGCAAACAATAATAGGACCAGACGACTAGTGGACAGAATATGCGTGAAAGATAAATAATTGAAGAAAAAGGCCAAATTTTCGAAACGAGCGTATTTGTTCCTTATTTAAGCTAAAGCAGCGTGATTCGAAAAAAATTTGAAAACAAGCAAATACGCGTTACTGTTTGGCGCATTCTTTGAATGCGCCTAGTGATGTGGCGCATTCTTTGAATGCGTTTATTGATCTGGCGCATTCAAAGAATGCGCCAAACAGGTTAGCGCATTCTTCAAATATTGGTGAGTCAGCGCGTATTCTGTCGGCTGGTCTCAAATTCCGTGTCATAAGTATTTTCTAGCTGGTCTCAAATTCCGTTATTTGGCCTGCTCTCAAATTCCGTGTATTCAGATTTTCCTAAACTTGGCTCCGTGAAAGTAGGTGTAATCCGAATTTAAAACTTTTGCTCTCGGATGTAGTTTAGTGCTAGGGAAATATTGGAATATATTTTTTCAATATTTATATATTTGAAATATATATTTTAAAAATTTAATTTAATTTTAAATAATTTTGAAATTGTTAGTAACATTTTAATTTTAATTATGTTTTCAATTTTAAATAAAAAAATGAAGCTATTAAAAAAATTAGCTTGATAAGATTATAAATTGAAATATTTATGTAATATTAAAATACGTTGTTAATGTATATATGTTAAATTTGTGACTATTTAAGTGTTAATATTATATGTAATTAATCTATGTATTTGAATTGAATATATAATTTTAATATTTAATATTATTAAGTATATAAATTTTTAATGAAATAAATTTATTACTTTTAATGTGTAAGATTTTATAATGTATAAATAAATATTTTTTATTTTTTAAAAATAAGGAATAAAAAATTTAAATTGATTTTATTTAAAATTTTAAAATATATAATTCATTTTATAAAAAGTAGAATTAAATTTTTTTTAAATATATAAACTACCAAAATCTCATTATATCTGAGATAATATTTGAAATAATTATAGTATAAAAATTAGTTGTTATGTATTTACGTTTGAGGTTGAGTCTGATAATTTTGTTCAATTAGAGTTAAATTTTTTTTTTAAAGAAATGTTAAATTACAACACAATCATTAGAACCCAATTTGATTTGTAATGAATTAAAAAAGATGAGCATTTTTTGTGTAAACAACCATTCCCTATTACATCAGGCTCAATGTTATGCAATATCGGAAAAATTATTTGTTAATACATAAAATGTTGATCGAAAGCAATTTCGAAAAAAATAGTATTACATCTGGCTCAATACTATGCGCATACGTGCTTGTAGCTGGGTTAAAGTTGGACAACATAAGAATTTTTCTGTGAACTGCTTTTGGATCATTTGCCAATCTTTGCCATCTAAGAACTCTTTCTTTTTTTTACCATCTGTAATATTCAGCTCTTGATATTTTTCTGATAGAAATGCATCTTGATTTGTTTGCCAATTTTTGTAAAGGATGCAATGTTGCACATCAGCTATCGGATTCTTAACATTTACCACGACAGAACCATCTTTTGCTCGTGCGATTTCACCAATTCTTGTTCTAAGAATACTTATAGGTGCAAAATGACCATTATGATCCCTAAATCTTTGTCGTACAAATTTCCAACCCATTTCAGTAATTGTTTCTCCATCAACATACATTGGATAACGACTTTTGATAACTTCATGATATACGTCCCATAAATTATCGTCCTCATACCAAGACCATTCATGTAAACAACAGCGAAAAATTTCATTCGCTCTTGCTTTCTCCTCCAAGAAATCATCCATGGAATATGAGATAGAGTTTGTCAATCGAATCGTACCATCATAGATTAAATTCTTTCTTGGAATAATATGTAAGAAATCCCGTGAAGGTGAGCGCTTGATTGAGGATGTCCTTGGTGCGGATGACATGATATGCTGAATATTTATCAAATGCAATTTGAGTACTCAGTAGAAAAATAATATGAAATAATTTTTTTTAATTAATGATTTGAAGAGCAAGAGTCCAGTTATTTAAAGAAATAATAAGTTCAGTTACAAGAAAATACATAGATATTAAGCATGAACCTAACTAGAAGAAGTACATTTTTGAAGATTGTTTAACACCCAAAAGTACATTGTCGAATCATGTAAATAGGAGTGGTGCTGAACTTATTTTATTAATTTTTTTGAACGCACTCCTTTATTTTATTTAGTAGATATCGAAGACGTGTTTGCAGGTGTGTTTGTGTAGGACAACAATGGAAGTTGATCTGAAATTGTTGTTGTATTTGCTGCCAATCTTCTCCATTGAGAAATTCCTTTGGTTTAGCATGTTTAGTACTCTGCGTTAACTGTTTAAAAGAGTCTAATATGTGCTTATCATGTCGAGGGTTCCAGTTTGAGTATAAAATACAATTGTCTATATCCATCATAGACCTTCCGAATCCGGGTTCAATGTTACCTTGTTTACTACGACCAAGTTCTAGAAATCGACCTTTTAGGAAATCTAATCCCACAAGGTGCTGCTTAAAAAGTGGGAAGCTTTCTTGTATACATTTCCAGCCCAACTCTCGACGTGCATGGTTGCCTTTATATTCCTTCTCCTTCATCGTATCTTCGTGTAAGTGCCACAATAAGAAATCATCATCTTCATTCCAGGTATGGATAATACATCTGAACAGCTCATTTGATGCTACCCTAGCCTCAAGGTCCTCATCGACAGCATAGGATAAGCTTCTACGCAGCCGTATGGTACCCTCTGTAATCCATTGTTTGATTTTAGTACTGCTGCTTTCATCTAAGTTGTTGGAGTACATCCTTGAGTAATGAATCTGACATAAAGAATTCGCAGAAGACCTTGAGTAATGTAGCATTTCTCTTTATTATTTATCACAATGTAATGCAGAATAAAATTAAGTCAATGGATGAAAAAATCTTTTAACTACTGCATCAGAATAGACAGGCAATCTAATAAGCACATTACATATTATGAAATAAATGTTTATAACATTGACTCATTAACCAAAGAGCAGCCCAACAACACATCTCAAATCTCATTCTAACGATGCCTAGGTAATGCCCCACTCCCTGGAGTAAATCTGTTAGGTGCCCTGCGTCTTCTCCTCTGTAATTGTTGCTCCTCTGATACCTCAGTCTCCTCCTGCTCTACCTCAGCGCGTTGCTGCGAAAGTTGTGTGCCTGGTTCAGCAGGAATACCACCCGTTAATATCATGTCCTGCTGCGTTGGGGATGAAGGTATTCCTACTGATGACATCCACTGTGGAATGGCCATTGGAAATAATGCTTGCCCACTGGTTTGGCCGTATTGTGTGTCATAATAAATTTGTCCTGATTGAGTAGACTGCTCAACGTGCGGGCTCCAATGTGGTGCTGAAGTACGTGGTCCCATGTAACCGTAGGCCATGGATGGTGTATGAACGGAATGCCGATGCGGGTCCGGCACCACATTCCGTCGGTGCCTACTTCCCATCGATGTGGAAGGAGCATCTGAAACAGATCGTCTAGTGTGCTGCTGGCCATGAGAAGTGTCTGCACATTCTCTCCTTTGTTGCTCTGCCTCCGTGGATGTATCGAAGGTAGTGTAGTCGATATAAACTGATTGTTAAACTCGGGCAGACAACTCAGCTACCTGATCTATAGCCATCTGCAATGAACTAGCATTTTGACCCCCACCACCGGCTAGTGGCTCAAGTATCGCAGATGAACGTATATAGTAATCCGCCTAAAAAAAATTTTGAATTTTTCAAATGTTAAGTAGAACATTAATAATACGTAACAATTCAATACATACCACTAATCTCTCGCCAGGTGATCGCGGAAAGAAGGTCTCCGGAGGCTCAATTTGAGGTTTTAATAGGTAGATAGACGCCCAAGATCTATACCACCGTAGATAAGCTGCAAGTTCTTGGTTGCCTGTCCCGTTGACTGGAGTGATGGGTACCACATAAGCCCTTCTCTCCTCCCAGATCTGGAGGTAGTCACGGTACTGCACTGTCCAATCTTGATCTGCTCGACCCCTACCATCAACGCGCCTGAAAGACTGATCCATGGGTTCAATTACAGTGGTTGGTAATCCTGAAAACTGTCTAACAACCCGATCTGGAAGGTGCCACTCTGCACGTTTCCAACTAATAAGGGGTACTCGTGCCCTCCAAATCTCTTCTCCATCATGATACTGTAATGGAAGAGCGGCTAGAACTGTATGGTTATATGGGGTCATGATAACCTATAAATATGAGTCAAAAATTTAGTTACAATTATTTTGGAATAATTTTTTATTAACATAACAAGACTTTTATTATACCTGACTCATACGCAACCCATCAAACTCATCTCTATACGTCATTGTATTGCCTGCAGGTAGCTCACGTATCTTATCTTCAGCCCACCTATAAATTTGTATAAACCATTAGTTAGTAGTGAAATAAGAAAATATTTTTTTTTTATTAAAGCTTACGAACCTGCAACCCAATGGACGGCCAGCCAAGTCAATAATCTGAGGGACTCGCAGTGTCGGTCTACCAATGTACAATCGTTCCCAGGACCAAACCTGCAGTAGTGTTACACATCCCGCTATATATGTCCTTGTTGGTCTTGTAGCATAACATAGCTCCCTATAAAGATGTGCAAGAACAGCACCACCAATCGACATCCTACTGAAACTGTCTACATCCGCTAGTAGAGGTAGCCATTGTAGCGAAACATGACTCCGTGATGTATCCGGAATTAGAAAGCAGCCTATCATGAATAGGATGTATGCACGAACATGTCGTAGGAAAATCTCTGGTGCCAAATCATCATAGGACTCTCTGTAAAATGTCCACCGGAGCCAACGTAGTGGGAGCATAGATTCAATTTGTGATGAACCCATCCTAAAGGTCGCAACGTCCTGCTCATCATTGGGGTCATGGTATACTGTCTCCCTCCCGGGATGGGTCCCAAGTAACTCGTCACAGCAATTTGGCCATGTCGGCCAAATACGTCCTTGCCCAACAACATTTGGCCCAACCACTGCAGGCCCATCAATTCTAAGCCCCAGTAAAATTTGAACATCCTGTAATGTGATTGTCATCTCACCAATTGTTAAATGAAATGTGTTTGTTAATGGGCACCATCGCTCAACCAATGCCTGAATCAGGTTGTGATCCAGCCTAATGAACTGCAAATGCCTGAGGTTATGAAACCCAAGGTTAGTCAATACGTAAATCATCCGCGGGCACTGAATTGGCCACTCTCTAGCCATTCGTAGATGAGATGACGCTACCAGTGGAGAGGCCTACAAATTTCAAATTATTTAAATTTAATTAGATATTTAAGCTTGACATAAGTACAAAAAAATTATAGTTAATTATTTAACGTACATGCTCTGGGTCATGCGCTCTATGAGAATCTCCAAGTGATGCGATACTAAGCTGCACTGGAACTGTTTCTGCAGTAGTACGATGCGATGTACGTCGACCAGAACGAGCACGTCTAGGACGGTCGGCCATACCTATCAAAAATAAAATATAAATAAATCATATAATTTTAACGTTTAAATTATTTGCAGCAAAATTATAAGGTTTATAAAAACTTTACCTTGATGATGAAGGATTGTGTGGGAAAGTTGATCTATTATGGCCTATTTGTTTGCAAAAACTACAGGCTTTGTTTGATCTACTCTGGGGTTCATCCATCGTGTTACGAAACCTATTCATCCGTGGTCGGCCTGCACGACGACGAAAACTTGGTGCCATCAAAGGAATTATTCCCTGCTCTTCAGTGAAGATAGGCCATATGTCTTTCGGGGGGAAGACATGGAAAACTTTGGAGTACGTATGAATATACTCTTCGACCTTAAATACTTGTGATACGAAAGCATTATGATCCCACCGCCTATGACCAGCGACTGCAACGACATGAACGCAAAGAACATGAAAAATTTGTGGTTTCAAACACGTGCACGTACAGGTGGTTGTATTTATTATCTCGACCTTGTTTGCTCGAGAAGACGTATCAATAACTTCAAATTCATTCCTATTAATCATGACTGGTTCAGGACACCGTCTAGCCTCACGTTCAGTTTTTTGTAAGACAAGCATGGTGCGTGGAACAAACTTTGATTGGGCTTCCTCAACCCACTTTCCAGATTCAGCTGATCTTCTTAAAAATACTGCTACAAGGTTATAATAAATAGCCATTACTAATCCTTGAATCGGCAATCCTCGGGCTCGTTTAAGAACCCCGTTAAAACATTCAGATGCGTTTGTGGTCATGATACCATAACGACAGCCTTCATCAAATAATAGGGTCCATTTAGCAACATCGCGTTGGACCAACCAATCGAATGCCTCCTGCTTTGTCATTTTAATTTCATCCATCATTCGATTGAAATATGCATAATCGTCGGTATTCCCGGCAAAATACATTTTGTTACTGAAACCCTCACTATCTGGAGTTCCCAAACGACGGACCATCTTTTTGAAATTCTCACGTAAGTGACGAAGGCAATGCCTATGAACAGCATTAGGAAATACTTCCCTGCACCCGCGTACTAATCCTGGGTGCTTATCAGAAACGATACACAACTTCTGTCGATTAGCAACCACTGGTAAAAGTTGTTGTAGCTTCTGTAGGAACCAAATCCAAGATTCATTGCTCTCCGATTCCACCACTGCAAAAGCAAGTGGAAACAATCCGCCATTTCCATCGATGCCTACAGCTGCTAAGAGGGTCCCTCGATACTTCCCAAGCAAGAATGTCCCATCCATGCTCAGCACCGGTCTACAGTGTTGCCACCCATATATAGAAGGACCGAACGCCCAAAAAAGTGACCTGAATCGTGCAGGAGGTACGACTTGAATATTATAAACAGTGTCTGGTTGGGATAACCTTAAGGCTTCCATGAAACAAAAAAGAGAATAATAAGATTGCTCGTAGCTACCAAAAGTAGCTTCAATAGCTTTTCTACGTGCATCCCAAGCCTTCATATATAATATCTTTATGTCGTATTTTGACTCCATTCTAGCTATAATCTCCTTTGGCTTCATGTCTAATTGTTGTCTAATTATAGGAATAATTTGTCTGCAAATAAATTTAGAGTTGCAATTATGATGTCCACTAGCCAAGATTGGGTGGGTACATGTATGTGGCGGTCCACATGTAGATATTTTCCATAACCCACCTAACCTTTTACTCCGTGCAGCATGTAAGCGCCAAAGGCATGGACGATCAGGTGCCTGATGATAAGCACAAATGACACTCAATCGGCTTTTGTTGGATGTTGAATTTATAAATTGAACATTATGGAGTATCGACCAACCATTAACTGCGACTTGCAAATCTACTTTCGTATGAAACATCTGACCTTCATACAACTCTAATGGAGTGGTTGCTTCTATCGAGCCAACAATGTTAGCACGTGGCGCGTCAAAATTTTCATCATCATCCCACTGTTGAGTAGTCCGAACTGTTTCGACAAAATCGTTATTGACGTTCATGCCATCAATCCCATCATAATTTTGTCTTGCGTGATCTGCAATGAACTCTTCTCCATTACATCCCGTACTAGTAAATTGTTCCATAGGTATGTGGGAGTCCAATATCGGGCTACCATCACTCGATGAATTAGTACTATCGCTATTCATTGTTTCATATCCTTCATCTTCATTGTCGGAATTACGCTCCATGAAAGGCATGGAGGGGTTGATATCTTCTGGTAGTGTACGATTATTTATGTCGAAATATGATTGTTCCCCTACACTTTGTCTAGGTTGAACTCTTGGTAGCTGACCTATTGAAGTACTAGGTCTCTCCCGTACACTAGGACGACCATTTAAATCATCTTCCACAATTCTCGGAAAATCTCTAAGACTAGCCATAAATGATTCCGATGTGCGCGTTGGCCTAATACATAAAACTACAGTTAGGTGTATGGACTAGTTCAGTCAAACAGTTCAGAAATACAATGGTTTTTACTTACATGAAACCTTCAACCTGTGGTGCATCATAGTGGATTGGTGAAATTTCTTCAACCTCCACATATACAACTACAGATTGTGTTCTAGCCTCCATCAGCATGTACTCACAGACCTCATCATCGGTGACATGAATCGCACAGAATCCACCATTATTTCGCAGACGACATGTGAGGTTAATAGTGCTTGTTGTTGAATTGATTCTGAGTGCACGCATTATTCTTTGTTTTATCATTTCAAGGGAAATAGTGTCATCGATAAGGAGCGGTCTAATCCTACCGCCGATATAACTTGGTGTGAATTCATCCGAAATACGTAACTCTCCATCGAAATACAGTAACAATCGAGACATACTATCAAGATAAGAAAATTTGTGTCATTATTTGATTATCATGACCATATTTTTAAGTCTTTATAAGTGTGTTATCGTCTAGTTTAAGTGATAGTATTACTCCTGTATTAATGAAAATTTAAATAGCTCTCATAACCTTTTTTATATAATTGATTATCATGATCATGTATTAACTTTCAAATTTAAACTAGACATTAAAATTGCTCTCAACTAAAATCAGTATAGCATTAGGGTATGAATGTTTATTATTTGTTAATGTCATGTGTAAAGGTTATAGTTCAACTAGGATATATAATTAAACTATTTTAATCTCTTCTGAGTGCTTATGATTAGTTAATATTCTTTAGAGCTTTAATTTATTTTATATCACAAAATTGTGATTAATTTTTAACTTCAAAAATATCTTTATGGATCTAAAATTTTTCGGCCTACGATTCCGATAATCATATAAAAATTTAAAGAAATTAAGGAACTACACTGAAAATTTTACTCCTACACATACTCAATATACTTTCAATGAAATAAAAATTCACCTAGAAACATTACATTATATTTAAAAAAATTTAAAAATACAGAAAATTCAATAAACAAATAAATAGTAATATAAATATAATTAAAAATTAAACGGTCACTAATGACCTTCGATACTAATCATAATTACTTAGGAATTTAATTGGGTTTAAAAAAAACTAGCCTAATCACTATAATTTTTAATTCTAGTTAAATTGCTGAATTTTAACAAAATACATATAAATAAAGATAAATTACAAAAAATTTTAAAATCAATTATATTCTTTGATGATAATATACTAGGTATTGTGGATGGAGGAGATGACATAAATAAAATCACTAGGTTAGGAAATAAGAAATATTGAGATTTTAATTACGTAGATGTATTAAAACTGACGTTTTTAATATTTTAATTAAAGATGACGAAGATTATGTTGTAATTTGATATATGTTATAGGAATATAATGTGATCAATTTGACATTGAGAGAATTAGAGGATTCAAACCATAGATCAAACCATTATACTATAGAAAAGAGAGAAGAGTAAGAAAAAGCTTAAATGGATTTCTATGTTGCTTAAGATGTGGCTTAACTAAGATTGTTCTTTGGAATCACAACAAACTTTAACAATCATAGTATAATCCTTTGAGAGGACCAAAATGGCTCATGGAATTCATCACGTAGACATAGATGATCTTGACTTATACTAGATACAATAAACCTATAATATTATTCAAGTCTCTAGTTCATGAAACTAGTGGGTACAAAGTAAATTTTAATGACGTAGAAATGAAGGCCTATATTCTTCAAATATGCATATCGTTTGTTAATATAAGCACATTGTTATTCTAACTTTTGATTTTTCTTGTGTTAATGTATTTCATTATTTCGTTTATTCTTTTATTGTAAAACTTGCTTATGATGAAAATGGGCGAGATCAGATGCCCTTCGATATAATGGGAACTGAGAAATAATAATTTTTTATGAATTATGTTATTCAGTCGATTAGGTCTAGATTATAAAATATATGAATGAATTTCTATCCTTGTGAAAAAAAAATAGCTTATGATGAGGATGCTAGAAAGAACGAGATGTGTTTTCTAATATATTTTCTTTAATCAATTTTGGTTTACTGCTTAGACTACAAGCTAGTTGATGCAACTCAATCTAATTCCCTGTTTCAGCACATGTTCAATCCCTTATTTGTATTCAGACACTAATTTAAAAGCCATTATTTTGGAAGCTATTGATTTGGTGGATTGCTGATTTCTAGTGTTAGTTCCTCGGTTATTGTTGTTGGAGTTGGTATTTTGTTGGCAATTTGGCCTGTGTTTGACTGTTGGTTCTTAATTTGCTGGAATATGTACTCCTGTACTATAGCATTGTATCTGCTTTTCTAGTGCCATTGTTCTCTTTGTGGTTTTGTATTTTGTTTCCTTAAATAAATCTGTCATGTTCTTGATATTTTACTGTAGTTGGGGGTTCATGAATCCTCTAATTTTTGTCATAGATCAAACCATTTTCAAAAATATATTTTAAACTGCAAAAGTTTGAAACACGCAATAAGAAATTCATTTTCCTAACCAAATTATTGTGAAAGCTATTCTAAACTTAAGAATATTTATAAATAAGAGAGCACAAGATTAATTATAAATCAAAGTACATGTAGCTTTTAATGCCTATTTAATTTAAAAAATATGATAAAAAAATATTCATGTGATGCTGTTGATACTCTCTTATATGAAGGAAGTCTATAACTTGGCGTGCATAAGTAGATGAGTTCCTGTGGATTCTCTTATATAATTTTATAAAACAAGTCCTCCACTTGGCTGCTTGAAATGAATTCATTTATTGGCTTTGCAAAATTTTCTGGGCCAAGATCAATTTGGCTTAGACTGAACTCGACCAAGTTAATTGGTTTGACCGACTAAAGCTCTTCCTTAGATATGCATCAACTAAATAATTCTTAATTAGAGAATAAACACATTTAAATTAAGTTGATATGATTTTTATAAAATAAATAAAAAAAGCTATAATTATTTAAAATAAAATTCAGTAAATTAAATAAATAAGATAAATGAATCATTTGTAACCTAAGTTTTGTTGTTTCAGAAAGTTTAAAGTGCTGGAAAAAAACAAGATAAAAGATGCATCTGTGCGATGGAAGATTATGATTTGTTTGGTATTATTTTTTTTATCATTTTACTCTCCAAATTACTATCATGTTTTATACAAAACTTAAAGCCACACTATTTCTTTAAGATCAACAAAAGAACTTATTGGCAACATCAACAAAAAGAAAAGAAAACTTAATAGAACTACTTTACTAACAAAAAGAAAAAAATACTTAATAGAACTACTTAATCATCAAAATGGTACAACGTCTTCAAAAAGAAAAAGAATTTAAACATTCACACTAAACAAACTCAACAATACTTAATGGAACTACTTTACTAACAAAAATTAAACAAAAACAAACTAAAGAGAAATTAAAAGTACCTGCACTTCAGCGAAATACCGATAACTTCAGATGAAATAAGGTGTGCCTTCCCTACTCAACTCACGCATTATTTATAGGCGCTGCGCTCGTCTGCCCAACCACAAAATTCAATGCCTCAATTATTTCCCCACCATGACAGCGCGAAATGAACGGATCTGGTCGGGCTTTAGGACAAAGAAATCCGGAAAACAAATGCAAAGGCGACAGCTGGGCGATAAGAGATAGCGGCCTGATAAAGCAAGTGAAGATTGCGCCTAATATAACCGCGCATTCAACGAATGCGCTGACCCAATCGGCGCATTCAAAGAATGCGCCATTCTCGTCGGCGCATTCTTTGGTAAACAAGTGAAGAATGCGCCTAATATAACCGCGCATTCAAAGAATGCGCTGACCAAATCGGCGCATTCAAAAAATGCGCCATTCTGTTCGGCGCATTCTTTGAATGCGCCAATCCTTTTGGCATATTTGCTGCTTTTTAAATTTATTCCCAACAACGCTGTTTTTGCTTAATTTCGCATCAATTCCGCTCGTTCCTAAAAATTGGCCGAAGAAAAATAGCTGCTTTGGGCCTTCAAACAGAAAAATTATTCTGTCCGGACAGCATATCGAGGGTACCGAGTGGTACTGTGGTCGGTACCGAGCGCCCAATAATGTGTCACTTTTTTATTGGACTTTGAACATGTTCAATGTCTGGACGCAATAATCAATCCGAAGATTCAAAAAAAAAAAAAAAAAGATGGAACAAACTTTATGATCATTCACTCAATCCATTCTATAGCAAACAATTATATAAAATATTGCAAGTAGATTGAAAGAAAAAAATAATAACATTAATAATAAATAATTCTTCTTGGTTTACCGAGCTGTAAGCCAGCCCATCAACATTAACAATACTATTATCATGTATCAGATACTCTTCTTTTTTTTTTCTTTTTTTTTTTTTTTTTTTTTTTTTTTTGAGCAAATTTAGGCTTTATTTGGAACAACTTTCTTTCTGCTTCTTAAAGCATTTTTTTAATAAAAAAATTATATTTTGTACTAAAAAGCTGCTTTAAGAAGCAAAAAAGCCGTCACAAACAAAACCTTAATTGTAAACTTTGGCACAACATATATAAGCTTTATATTCAAAATTTATTGATTAAAAAGTTAAGCTCTCAATCAACAGATTAAGATGAGCATTGAGCTGGATATGATAATAAAATTGGGATCTATGATACCTGCATCTTTTGATATTATTGGTACAGCATAGATTACAATTCAACATCATTAAATCCAATTTGCAATTTGAATGAGAACATAGAAAACTTTGTACTCACTAGGATTAAATAGCTGCTTGATTTTCCTCCAGCCCATCCAACGTATAAAAAAAAGGCATGCAATGCTATAATAAGTGAAAAAATTTTATGTATTCAAAATTGCTGTAGTGCTGCAACTGTTTGGATGCTACGATTTTCCAAATTTAAGCAGCTTTGCCCTGAAAAAGAATACAGTGCAGGTATAGACCACTGTGACTGTAACCACATATAACCCAATGTAAACACTCACTGTTCCAGCACAAACATAGAGATACCTGCAACCATTAAAGTTTCTAATTTTTAGCAAGTTACAGGACTTCCAGACAGGAAATATAGAAGGAGAATGTGAAAAATGAAATCAAATGACATCAAACCAATAACTCTATAACCTAAGGTATCAAAAGACTACAAATCTAGAACTCATAAATTGCAGGTTCTGATTCCACTAAATAACATCAATTGATACAACTGATAGCCGGTAGAAATGCAACTTATTGAGCTCAAAGTTTCTTTATATCCTATTGTTAGCTTTCAATGTAAACATTTCATCATTTTGTAGCCTAGTATTGAGATACAGTCTAGACGGTAGTGAGCTTAATATATGTAAATGATGCATTCTTAGAAAAAATAAATGCAAATTCAATCTTAGATATACCATTCTATGGATATATCATAGTAAAAGTTCAAAATAATCCTCCGACTATTGATAAATGTACAATTTAGTCTAAGAGTTTCGCATTGTCCCATTTTAATCCCTCGACTATTAAAAGTTGAGTTAATTTAATTCCAGAGCCTAAGATAAAACTTAAAGTTAATTCTAAATTTAAATATAAAGAGTATTTTAAGTATTACAAGTGAATATGAGACTACATTGCTTACATTACTCAATTTTATCATTTAATAAATTATAGTATATAGTTAATCTGGTACATAATAAAAAGTGAATAAATAGTATATATATATATATATATATATATATATATATATATATATATATATATATATATATATATATATTAAAGCAAAAAATAATATTGCTCTTCTTTATGATATTTTAATATAAAATAAATTTATTTTAATAATTTTTAATCTATAAAATTATTAAAACATGATAAAAAAGAACAATGTTAGATTTTACTTTTAAAAAATATATAATTTATTCAATATTTATTCATCCTTATTATATACTAAATGAACTATATATTATATTTTATAAAATGATAAAATACATTAATGAAAGCAATATAATCTTATATTCACTTGTAATACCTAAAATACCCTTCATATTTAATTTTGGAGTTAACTTTAACTCTTATTTTAGGCTCTTGGACTAAATTAGCTCAATTTCTAATAGTTGAGAGACTAAAATGGGGCAATGCGAAACTCTAAGATTAAATTGGATATTTATCAAACTCTAATCTTCAATTAGCAATTATATAGCTCACAAGCATAATTCTACAAAGGAAAAATTGCAATAATTCTCAAAAGAGAAGTTACCAACTTACTTGGGAGAGAATACGCTCCAAACAAACAAATGGTTTCTCATAACCAACAATATAAGGGTGAATGTCGTCAAAACAGCAGAGTTAAGGACCAAGGGAAGCAAACAAGGAAAAGCAATCATTAGGTTGAGTAGCTGGCTTAGGTCGGGTCTCTCATGCAGGGAAAGAGAAACAATGTCCTTTGTAGAAATGCACACCAACATGCTTAGATACGATAAAATTGGAGATGAAAAGGTTATAATGAACATCAGTACGCTTGGAAATATTATTGAGTAGCTTGAGATGCCCTGGCCATGGTAGAGGATGCACAGTGATCAAAATCATAGCTTGAGATGAAAATTACTTTTAGAGAAAATAGCCACAAATTGACCGCCGCTTAAAATAGAAAATAAATAGAGGTCGCTTACTATGAAAGCTCCAGCAACATCGATAGTAGCTAAAGTATTGCTATTTCCCAGATAAAAATGGCCGGCCATTCCTAAGAAGTACACGGCAGCAACCTGTGGATGATGAAATAGAACAGGCTAAATATTACATAACTGAAAACAGTAAATGCAACAAAAGCTAACTGCAAAAGCATGTCATCATGATCACATAGATATTACACAGATGATGAAAAAAGTTGGTTAGGTATAACAAATCTAAAGGCAACATTAAAACACTAAACTTACTAGTTTTGTATAAAAATTGTGAAAAACAGATGTAAACCATTGGATTCTCCTCACTGCATACAGAATTTTTTCAGCAAAATGGCCAAAATTTAGCATATAGCCATTTCACAGCCACTGGGCCTTAATACCTCAACATGATAATCATTACTTGTTTTTTTCCAAAGGACATCCTTAATGTTCTAAAGAGTGTCCAAGCAAATTGATATGAAACCAAACATGCAAGGATGATTAGATTAAGGAATTTGCACGCTTAATATTTAGAGCACAATAATTATATCTTTATATAGTGATTTTGAACGACAATATAAAACACAAAGTGCGGTGACATAAGCTTAGGCTAAATCACATGTGTAGGAGTTAAGACCGTAAAACAATCAATTAGTCTAACATTGCATACATAGAAAGTTTCAACAAGAAATCCCTAGACTAACAATGAGATTAATACTATTAAGGATCTCTCACACAACTCTATAATTTACTAGGCTTTAGTGGAGGACTAACACAATCTTAGTGAATCAATTAAATTCCATAATTGAAAGTAACGAGGAAAATAAAGAGTGAGGGAAAGAATTCACCGAAGGTAGCTGGCGATAGATGGATTGGTTGACGTCCCACGATCATCCACAATCCGGTTGGAAGGTGTTCCTCAATTGACGGTGCCAACGTGAAGATGATGCATTCAATGTAGCTTTCCACGGAGTCATCAAAGTCCAAATTGAAATCGAAGAATGGAGATCAGAGAATAACGGTCCGGTCCAGAGAATCCTCTACGAACCCATGATCAACATCCAGGTTGGCCATGCATGATTGTCTAAGAGAGAAAGTAGAGAGTGAGAGGGGTAAGTGATTGGGTAGGTTCGGCCAAGAAAAGGGGAAGAAGAAAAAAGTGTTAAATCTAAAAATAATTTCAAATCTAGTGAGTAATTAGAGAGTAATTTCCTTGAAATTTAAATTTGAAACGAGTGGGAATTAGGAGGGAAAGTGGGGATGAGATTGAATTAATTAGATCATTAATTTATGGTGCCTAATTAATTAGAGAGAGGAGGGGGAAAGGGGCCGGCCAAGGAGAGAGGACAGAGAGAGGGGTTAGGCATGAAGGAGGTGGGCCTAAGCAATTAAGGGGATTAAATACTTAAATCTGAAATTAATTTCAGATTTAGGTTAATTGGGGGGTTTTCCTAAATTAAGGAGGAGAATTTAAGAAGAGTTTTGAAACTCAAATATTTTGAATTTGAATTTAATTCTCATCCTAAATTAGTAGGGCTAAATTAAGAAAGCATTTATGGTGGATTCGAATTCAAAAGTTTGGAGGGAATTATGTGGCCGGCGGCTATTGTAGGGGAGAAGAATGTGGCCAGCGGCTTTAGGTGGTGGAGCAAGGGGCCGGCAGGTGGAGGCTTCAAGCCGGCAGCCAAGGGCTTGGGCTAGGTAACTTAGATTCACGAATTGAGCACTTTTCTAATATGGATTATGTCAATTTAGGAAAGAATTCAAAATCAGATTTTGAGTTGGATTTCCCTCCTAAATCTTCATGCTCCACTTTTGGAAAGAGGTAAGACAATCAATTTTGGATCCATGGGAGGGGAAGGCCGGTTGTTAGGGTTCGGGGTTTGGGTGGCGTTTGGCTAAGGAGGAAGGGGTGTGAGTTAAGTGGAAGGGTTCTTGTTGAGGTTGACTGATGGCTTGAGGACTTGAAGTGGCTAGCGGGTGTTTGGGGAAGAAAAGGTGACCGGATGTAGGGGAAGGAAGAGACGATAAGAAAATACTACGAGTACTAACCGCGAGTCCCGAAATCCACAGGTGACTGACGGGTGATGTGTGACCCTCTTTTAGGGTTTTTCCTCTCAAGAACTCACAAAGAGATCAAGAACAATAAAGCTGAAATTTTTATTCATATTCATCATTAACCCATAATACAAGAGAACTAGCCTATAAATAGGCCTCATGAAAAGAAAAGAAACAATGACTAAAATGCCCTTCGGGCTACAATACCACATGACCACCCCTAGGGGTAAAATGAGAAAAATAGAAATATAAAATAAACTAGTACATAAAACATATCAAAAAAAAAAAAACTCCAGATCGTAGCCGCTGATCTCTAATGTTCTCATCACAAATTAATTTTAAAAAAAAAAATCAATTTTACTACTACTCACCAGCCCAAGTCCTATTTCACTATTATGTTTTAGATCCTAATATTTTACCCAATATATGTAAGCAAAATTAGGCTTCGTTTTCAACTTTTATACTAAAAAGTTGTTTTAAGAAGCAGTAAAAAAGACGTTCCAAACCAAGCCTTAGTCATGAGAATCACCAGCCTAAGTCATGTCATTTGTAGGTCATTTCACTTTTAACCAGTATTTATGTTTTTTTTATTCAGGTGATTTTTAAAATTTAGCCTTGACTGCCATAATTTTTTTTATGAAGTGTGGGTGGGGTGCACCGTCTTTAAGTTCGTATGAAAGGAAATAGGATTGCAATTTTCTATTATCAAATCATAATAAAATCTACAGTATAGCAACATAATGCAACCATCAATTGTAAAATCTGTGTTTTTTATATTGATCTTCTTTTTTTTTTCTTTTTAGGGAAATAATAATGTCGAAATTAGGTACTGCCAATTACCCGAAATAAAATCATATCATGGGGCAGACCAACCCAAGTTACCTTCAAAGGACTGAAGCTTTAACGGTATGAAAATGGGAAAAATAAAGGTTTTTTTCCCATAAGCTATCATCAGCATTGCAGAATCAAAGAAACATGAATTCCCAAAAAAAGGAAAGGTAACTCAAAGCTTTCAAACTAAATATAGAGAAGTGGACATCAACTTCATATACTACCATAATACCAATCTTTAAAATGTATCATGTATGATAATGCACTTCCCTAAAGATTCTCGTATCTTTTCCAGTCAATATTGAATATGAATTAAGCAAATGCCCTCGTATGCATCACTTCTTCTGTTAAAGGTAAAACGCTTTAACTAACTGAAGTGGATAGCAGAAGCATGTCTAGCACAAATGCATCACAACATTTAAGAACGAAGTCCAGCAATATTTTCTTAGTATATCATGTTGGAAATGCTATTGTAGTCAGTGGAAATCAAATGAAGGATACAAGAAATGAAGTAAACATCTTCTTTCAATGGCATTTAATGTCAATATACAATGTACTACAGTCAGAAGAAACTATTTGCATATTGAAATAATCGTTACTAAAGGATAATATATTAGGTTACTGATGGACTGGCCGATTTGAATGAGAGGGGATTAGGAAGTTTCCTAACCAAGAGGGAGCTGTATGAAGGTTCTTAATCAAAGGAGATTAATTAGAACATGTTTCCTATATGAAGAGAGCATATTTGGAGGCTAATTTGGGGGCTGATTTAGAGGGGATTAATTAGAAAATATTTTTTAATTAAAGATGACTGATTTAGGAGCTACTTTGGAAGGGGATTAATTAGGAAATATTTCTTAATTGAAAAAGGCAGATTTGGATGCTGATTTGGAGGGGATTAATTAGGAAATGTTTTCTAATTAAAGAGAGTAGATTTTGGGGTTGATTTTAGGGTGGATTTGGGAGGAAAATAATTATGAAAATATGAGGGAATTGGGGGAGGGCTATTTGGGTATTTGTTTTTTATTGTTTGCTTTAAGTAAGTGATTTTCCTAGGGTTAAGGATATGTGACGTTTGCTGAAATTAAATTGTTCCTAGGGTGTTTGGGCTCTAGCCGATGGCTATAGATTTGAGAAATCCGAATCTTCCTCTCCAATTGAAGATCCACTTGCATCTTGTCTTTTCTTTCATAAAACTTTCAATAAAAAAGAATTCCTGATTTTCTAGTCGTTGGTTTTTTGAAATTGTTGAAAATAGATTTCAGTCAAAGCTTTTGCTAAATTTCTGCAAGCATTTCCTTTCAAATTACTATCATAGTAGTTTCCTGGGCTAAAATAGAAGTCTTCTTCGTTGATTTCTACTATGTTTTCTTCTTCAATCTAGTTTTTTGTTTTCGAAGGCCAAATTCGCATCTAAGTTGTTTTTTTGTTGTTAGAGACTAGATCTTGGTAGCCATGGCTTAAAATCTAAAATTTTGGATCTCCAAACTCAATTTTTTTATTTAAAAAGTCAAACTTCAGCCGTCCATGAGAAGATCAATGAAAAATTTTCCATCTTGGAGAAGATGTTGAAGAAGTTGCTCGAGCGCCAACCCAAAAGAGAGGATGGGGAGGTGAAAATTTTGGAGGAAAAAGAGTAGATGCCAACTTTGGAGCCACTTCCAAGGAAGGGAAAGGGGGAAGCAGGGATTTTTTGTGGAGCTGTAGAGTTTGAAAGGAGAAGAAGAGGGGGAGAAGATACCATACATGGTTCAACAACTCCTACAGCAATATCGAGAGGTGTTCTATCCAATTCAAGGGTTGCCTCCTCCGCGGGAACACGAGCATGCCATCATTTTGAAGGAAGGAGTTTCACATATCAGTGTTCGTCCGTACCATTCTCCCCAAATCCAGAATGATGAGATTAAGAGATTGATCAGAAAGATGTTGTAGGTAGGGATCATTCAGACCAATGACAGTCCATTTTTTAGTCTAGTGCTATTAGTCCAGTGCTTCAGCAACAGTTTCCTTGGTTCCACCTTGAGGACAAGTTGACACTTTGGGAGGGGGGTATTGACGGATGGCCAATTTCATTGAGAGGGAATTAGAAAGTTTTCTAGTCATAAGGGAGTTGTTTAGGAAGGTTCTTAATCAAAAGAGATTAATTACAAGTGTTTCCTAATTGAAGAGAGCATATTTGGGGGCTGATTTAGAGGGGATTAATTAGGAAATATTTCCTAATTGAAGATGGCTGATTTGGAGGGAATTCATTAGGAAATATTTCTTAATTGAAAAGGGCAAATTTGGTGGTTGATTTGGAGGGGATTAATTAGGAGATGTTTCCTAATTGAAGAGGGTAGATTTGGGGGCTGATTTGAGGGCTGATTTGGGAGGAAAAAAAATAAAAAATAGGAGGAAATTAAGGGAGAGCTATTTGGGTATTTATTGTTTATTGTTTGCTTTAAGTAAGTGATTTTCCTAAGGTTAGGGGTATGTGATGTTTGCTGAAACTAAATTGTTCTTAGGATATTTGGGCTCTAGCTGGTGGATAGAGATCTGGGAGAGTCGTATCTTCCTCTCCAATTGAATATCCACTTGCATCTTATCTTTTCTTTCATCAAACTTTCAATAAAAAAGTATTCGTGTGTGTTCAATTCCTGGTTTTCTAATCGTTGGCTTTTTGAAATTGCTGAAATCAAATTTCAACCAAAGCTTTTCCTAAATTTCTGCAAGTACTTCCTATCAAATTGGTATCATAGAAGTTTCCTAGGCTAAAATAGAAGTCTTCCTCGTTGATTTCTATCGCGTTTTCCTCTTTGATCTTGTTTTTTTTTATGTTTGGAGGCCAAATTTGCATCTAAGTTGTTGTTTTTTGCTGTTAGAGCCTAGATATTGGTACCCATGGCAAGAAGAAAGGTATAAGTGTTGGAGGGAGAAATCAGACAATTGAAATCTGAAATTTTGGATCTTCAAACTCAATTTTTAGAATTCAAAAGTCAAATTTCAGCCTTCTATGAGAAGATCGATAAAAAATTTTCCGTCCTTGTGACGATGTTGAAGAAGTTGCTCAAGGCCCAACCCAAGAGAGCGGATGGGGAGGAAGAACTTTTGGAGGAAGAAGAGGAGATGCCACCTTTTGAGCCACTTCCAAGGAGGGAAAAGGGGGAAGGAGTGGGATTTTTGGTGGAACTACAGAGTTTGGAAGGAGGAGAAGATACCAAACATGGTTCAACCACTCCTATGCAATATCAAGACGTGTTTCAACAAGTTCAGGGGGTTTCTAGCCCCACGAGAACACGAGCATGCTATCATTTTGAAGGAAGGGGTTTCATATATCAGTGTTTGTCCGTACCGTTCTCCCCAACTCCAGAAGGATAAGATCAAGAGATTGATTAAAGAGATGTTGGAGGCAAGGATCATTTAAACCAGTGACAGTTTATTCTTTAGTCAAGTGTTATTAGTCAAAAGCTTCAGCAACAGTTTCCTTCATTTTACCTTGAGGACAAGGTGGCACTTTGGGAGGGGAATATTGATGGGCCAGCCAATTTAATTGGGAGGGAATTAAAAAGTTTTTCAATCAAGAGGGAGCTGTTTAGGAAGGTTCTTAATCAAAGGGGATTAATTAGGAGATGTTTCCTCATTGAAGAGAAGATATTGAGGGCTGATTTAGAGGGGATTAATTAGAAAACATTTTCTAATTGAAGAGGGCTAATTTGGGAGCTGATTTAGAGGTGATTAATTAGAAAATATTTCTTAATTAAAGAGGGCTTATTTGGGGGCTTATTTGGGTGCAAATTTGGAGGGGTTTAATTAGGAAATGTTTCCTAATTGAAGAGGACAAATTTGGGAGCTGATTTGAGGGCTGATTTAGGAGGAAATAATTAGGAAATATGAGGGAATTGGGGGAGGGCTGTTTGGGTATTTATTGTTTATAGTTTGCTTTAATTAGGTGATTTTCCAATTGGGATAGCCAGATCTTCCTCTCCAATTGAAGATCCACTTGTATCTTGTCTTTTCTTTCATAAAACTTTCAATAAAAAAGTATTCTTGTGGGCTCTACTCCTGATTTTCTTATCATTGGTTTTCTAAAATTGTTGAAATAAAATTTCAGCCAAAGCTTTTTTTAAATTTCTGCAAGCACTTCCTATCAGTTACATTAGCCAATTTTTAGTTTGATTCGGCCTGCATGGCAGAAGAAGTCAACATAAAGTGAGAGAGAGAGAGAGGGAAGGAGAGAAAAATCTAACCCAACCTCAACCAATTGCCGGTGATGTCCGCTAGCTGAAAAATAAATTATGCAGGCCATTGTTTGCACAAAAATCAGCAACATAGGGATAGCATTAACTGGCTGTTGCAGAAGAAGCTGTAAAATACACCAGGATGAGGCATAGATTACTCCAACCACGTAAAGTGAGTCTTGTATTCCCATTAAAACACCATCAGTTTTCAGAGCACTGGAATGAGAATCTGAGTGTTCTTGGAAATTAAGAGGTAATATCCAAGGTGAAAGTACGAATGTTCCAAACACTAAAATACCAAAATTGAAATAAAATATCTGAGCAATTGAAGTGGAACGATTTACTGGCTGATTCTCAATGATATGCAGTAGAACTAGAAATCCCAACACTACAATGCCAAAAGAAGCTATAAGAACATATCTAGTCCTTGATTTTAGTAAACTAAGGGCAAACAAGCTTAGCATCATGACCAAGAGTAAAGATGTTATCTCAAAGGCCTTCATGCAAGAAGAACTGGTTTGCTCAAGCCACTTTGATATATCAGGAAGATGCGCCCAGTTTACACCTCCTTGGTGCCAACCCCGCAGAATCCTTCCACAGATCAGAACAATCAGTAAAGAATATATCCGGAAATAAGTGTGCAATGGTTTCATCAAAATCACACGGGCGGTATATTTGGCAACACTAATATGAGTTATCTGCGACTGATGCAAATCAAGTTTTCCCTCTTTCTTCATTTCAACTGAAACCGTCTGTTGCTCCTTAAGAAAAGATAGCATGGTCATGTAGAAAAGGATCAAACACATAGTAGATGACAAGAAGTGCCATGTGTATTGCTCTTCCTCCACCATGGAACTTGCACCAAGACTGAAAATATGAAGAAATGTTCCAAAGGAAACGAAAGTCTCATCCAAATGCCAGACGCAGCTACAGTTTTTCAAGGCTGAACCAAATTTTCTTTCGGTACCATGGTCTTTGAATTGGAGTAACAGAAGGTAAAACAATAAAACAGATGACAACAGCAAAAGGACAACGCCAGACAAAATCAACTTGATAGGTTTCTGCACAAATTTAAGCCCAATTCATTTCATTCTAATATAGGTCAGAATAAGAGCATAAAAAGTTTATAGAATCGTAGAAAACTCAGAAAAAGTAGACACAGAAAATTACATCAGTTGCTCTATGTGACAACCACTCGCTCCCATATCTTAAAAAATCATAATATGATGCAACAGCATTATACGAGTTGGTGCTATTCTCTGATCTGCAAGCAAAAAAAGGAATTCTAAGATACCAAAAAGGCCGATTACAATGAAAATTTATTCATGATTATTGAAAGAGAGATGTCTTGTCATACCTCCCACTGGAGTCACGCTCACTAAGTTTCCAAAGAGTATGAGCAGCCTTAGCTATTGAGTACAAATGATGAAACTTCTCTTCGATATTATCAAAGTATTCATTAGATTGCACAACTTGGCCACTACTAGCACCTTCTCTCAGATCTCGGCAAAGTAAATGAGGCAAATGCACTTGCAGCAATCGTAGCAATTGCCAGGAATTCAGTTCTAAGGCCCGCAATTTATGCTCGTCTGTAATCAGAAAATCAACTGATGTAACATCATGTAGTTTAATATAATTAGAAAAAAAATCAACAAAAGGTATAAAATCAAAAAAGAGGAATTCAATTAACCAGTACTGATTAAGGTCCATTTGGAGTGGCCGTATAAAAGTAGTCATAAAATTATGGAGAAAGCAAATTTTTTTTAAATATGATGTAGCCATCATAAATATTTTCTTTCTTGACAAAGTCAAATAACAGCTATCTGAATTCTGGAAGCTACCACACTACCAAACCTGGTTATAGAAAGTAACTTCCTGCCACAATTTTTTTTTGAAAAACAATAAGAAAATAATAACCAAACGAAGATGTGACAGCAGTCTGACAAACATAGAGGTGAGAAAGCTGCCTCAAATAGACTCTAGATCTCTACATTGATATCTTTTTTCTATATGTTGTCTCCTAAAGAATGTAATAAATTCTGATTCAACCATACTGAGGTCATTTATGACATTACTTCCTCTATTTTCAAATATGCTACACAGGCTCATTATACTCACGGAAAAAAAAAGAGCTTTTTCAAGAGAATATGTTCAGTTATTGCTACAGCTGAACAGTTGAAATATTATGACTCATCATTAATGAAACTAAAACATATAGTTGATGCTTTTAAATAATCATATATTTATTAACAATATTCAAGCGTTGGTCTTTTTGTCCAGTACTTGCATGAGGATTATGAACCATTACTTCTGGCCTTTTCTTTGAAATTTTCTTATTGTTTATTTGGTGATATTTTAAATTACAGAAAGATTGAAGATGATCTTTTTTTTTTTTTTTGAAGATGATCATTTGATGCATCATAAGAGAGCATTTGGGGTTTTGCAATTAGGAAAAGAAGATAAGTTTTATTATGCTTCCTTTGTGATTTTTAAATATTTTCTGTATCTGTAGATGAATTGTTTATTATTTTGATAAGACCAAAGTGATTAATGATTTTCCAAAATCTACTAATATGCATGATATTCAGGGTTTTTACAGTTCGACTACTTTTCCTAGACGATTACAAAAGGGTTTAGTATCACCCTAGTTCCATTTACTAATTATTTGAAGAAGGTGATATTTAGATGGACTAAATGCACTTCTTATATTTTTATTGAGATCAAAGAAAACTTGCAAATGCACATAAGCTTAAGTTGTCTGATTTTAATTAGGTGTTTGATGCTTGTTGTGATGCATTCGATATTGAAATTGGAGTTGTGCTAAGTCAGGTAAGTTAGCCCTTATTAAATTAGGAATGACGTGTGAATGCATACTTTAGTGAGAAACTAAATGAAGATATTATCATAGAGATGTACTGATTATAAAGTTAATGATTACAAAATGTCTTGACAATGTTTCTAATTCTCTTATTTGAGAATATTCCTACAATTAATTATTTCTCATTTTATCATTTATATTTTCATAGGCACCGATTTTATTATGAGATAACCAAACCTTTTTTTTTCCATCAAATATGATTTATTACAAGCTGGTCTCCACCACCCCACTCCTCACCAACAAACCCTCTCGCTCGAATCCCCTGCCAGACACCACATCAGCTCCCAACACCTCTCCAATACCAATATATATGCTAAGATCACATACGCTCGCACTTATGAAGCCCCTACGCGTCCCGCTTCTGCTCCATATTTCTTTTCAAATTATATTTCTCTAGAACTTTACATAAGGTCCCATATGATTAATCACGTTCATTTAAAACATTGGCTAAAAAAAATCAATCTAAACTATGAATCTGATTGCTACAGTTGGATGTGGTTCTTAAAATAATGAATCTAGATACTATGCAAGCCTAAAACCTTAGAGCAATCTATCATATATTTTCTTATATATTTTTATAAAATTAGATGAGCTTTTAAAAAATTTTAACTTTCTTTAATTGCGCGTGTAATGTCGCATTCAAACAGGGATAGACATAGCTTTCATGCCATTTACTAAAATCAACACAGTGAATACATTTTAAGGATGTTTGAGGTTGTGGGATTAGTGAAGAAAGTTGGGAGAAGAAAAAAAAAACCATTTCGTAATTCCTTAAATATCCATCAATAATTTATCAAAAGTAAGCATGATCAGCTGGCATATTGAACCAATATAAGAAGGTAAACTATATATATGTTTCTCACCTACCAAAAAATTTAATGTGCTCTAAATATCAACAGCACGTGCATTTAATTTGAACCTTATTGAAAGACTAAACAAAATGGAGACGCAAACTATTAACATGACATTGGAACCATTCATCTAGTATTTTTTTTCTGTACGAAGAAATGATATCTAAATTCATAAAAAAAAAACATATTCTCTAGTTTTAATGATCTTGAAAAGTTTGGCTGGTCTGACTCTTGTTTTTAAAAGCTTAACCTTGCACTTTGAACGGAAGGAGAAATTAATGTGATAAAAGAAAACCTGTAAAAGAATTAAAAGCTTCTATGAGCAAAACTCCAACATTGTTCTTTGGAATTGGAACACCAAATAGAAGGGCCAAAGTCGGCGCAACATCCACCTGACCAAGATCGATAAAGTTCATACATAAGAAATTAGTTGTCACATTACAATTATGCCTTTGGTCACTTTTGTTGAAAGATGCAGTAGAATGATGAAAAGTTTCTGGACCTCTAAACCAGATGCACGTCCTAAAAAAATAACAGGCACTAATCCCAGCACATAAAATAAAACCATAAACCAAGCAAATCCAAATTCAATTGGCTAAGTTTTGATCAATTTTTCAGCAGTTGATTTCCTTTTTCTTTTACTTACTAATAGTTGTCGCTATAAACAACCGATGAAAAGACTTGACTGATTTATTTAGATACAAAAGCATATGTGATGTGCATAGGATGGCGCATTTAGTTTGCTGTCATTGATGAATATAGCATAAGCGTGAAGTTTTCTATCGACTTTTCTTTAGTTATGTAAGTTTAATTGTTCATGTGTCATTCTTCATTTTGGTGTAGGTAGATATTGACTTTATAAGATTAAGGATTTTTTTTTATTTGTGATAAGACCTAACAATAATAAATAGTGCCGACAGTCGTGTAAAAGTTGTTGATAAATGAAATATCTAGAATCATGGTTCAATGAGATTTAATCTCCATATGACTACTTGAGGATTCACGCATCCTTTTATAAGAATTCAACAAGCCACAACAACAACAACAACAACATCAAGCCTTTATCCCACTACGTGGGGTCGGCTACATGAATCCTTTTTCTCCATTGTGTCCTATTAAAGGTCAAATTCTCGTTTAAATATAATAAAGAAAGGTCATTCCTAATATTTTCTAACCAAGTCTTTTTAGGACTGCATTTACCTTTCTTAACATAAGTCAAATCTAATAACTCTACTCTCCTAATCGGGTCATTGGAAGGCCGCCATTTTATGTGACCAAACCATCTAAGGCGACTCTCTCTAATCTTATCTTCTACTGGAGCTACTCCAACATTTTCACGTATATGCTCATTTCGTATCCTATCTCTATGGGTAAAGCCACTCATCCACCTGAGCATCCTCATCTCTGCCACACTTAACTTAGTATTATGCTTCTCTTTTAATGGCCAACATTCAGCACCATAAAGCATTGCAAGCCTCACTACCATCTTATAGAATTTTCCCTTAAGTTTGAGGGGTACTTTTCTATCACACAACAAGCCCGATACATTCCTCCACTTCAACCATCCAACTTAAATTCTGCTGATAATATCCCCATCTATTTCACCATCACTCTGAACAATAGATCCAAGATATTTAAAACATGTACTCTTATTAATGATTTGATTGCCCAAAATCACAATCCCCTCACTAAGTCTATTACTACTAAAATTACACGCCAAATATTCCGTTTTAGATCTACTCAAGCGAAAACCTTTAGTCTGTAATGTTGACCTCCATAATTCAAGTTTACTTGCAACTCCCTCTCTAGTCTTATCAACAAGAAGATATCATCAGCAAAAAGCATACACCAAGGTACATCCTCTTGCAAATGTCTAGTGAGAACATCCATGACTAAAGCAAAAAGATATGGGCTTAAGGCTGATTCTTGATGTAACTCAACTGAAATAGGGAAATACTTGGTCAAACCACCTTGTGTTTGAACACAAGTAATAGCTCCTGCATACATATCTTTAATGATTTGAATATAAGCATTATTAACTCCTTTCTTTTCAAGAACTCTCCATAGCACTACTCTTGGAACTTTATCATATGCTTTTTCTAAATCAATAAATATCATATGTAGATCCTCCTTATTTTCTCTATATTTCTCCATTAAACCTCTTAATAAATGTATGGCTTCCATAGTCGACCTACCCGGCATGAATCCAATTTGATTTTGAGAAACATTAGTATCACGCCGCAACCTATGCTCCATAACTCGCTCCCATAGTTTTAAAGTATGACACATTAATTTAATTCCTCTATAATTCGCACAATCTTGTGCATCACCTTTATTCTTAAAAATAGGAATTAACACACTCATTCTCCACTCATCTGGCATCTTTTTAGTCTTCAAAATAGTATTAAAAAGTTTAGTAAGCCAAGAAATTCCTTCATCTCCTAAGCATTTCCACACCTCTATTGGAATATCATCAGGTCCAATAGCTTTTCAACCTTCATTTTTTTTAAAGCCTCTCTAACTTCAGTTTTACTAATACGTCGATAAAAACAGAAATCTTTACTTTCATTTAGGGTGCTAAGGTCACTATAGTCAATGTTATTATCAAAATTTTCATTAAAAAGTTTAGCAAAATATCTCATCCACCTTTGAAGAATATTATATTATAAGAAAAGTATTTTTTAATCTTCATCCTTAATACACTTCACTTGAACTAAATCCTTACTACTCCTATCTCTTTGTTTGGCTAATTTATACATATATCTTTCTCCCTCCTTAATATCTAATCTATTATATAAATCACTAAAAACTAAGGTCTTTGCATCACATATTGCTTTCTTAGATTCCTTACGAGTCTCTTTATATATTTCCCAATTATCAGAATTTTTTAAATTAAACCAATTTTTATTACAAATCTTATTATTCTTAATCTTTTCTTGCACATTTGGATTCCACCACCAACTATTTTTACTATTAGGAGCTTTTCCCTTTGATACTCCAAGCACATCTTTTGCAATATTCTTAATATCACTAGTCACTTTTCCCCACATAACATTAACATCCTCATGCACAGATAAAATCTTAAGATCTAAAACCTTACTCTCAAAAATATTTTTGTTAATATTCTTTAAATGCCCCCATCTAATCCTAGAATATCGTTTTACTTTATTTTTTATTATCTGCCCCTTTATCTTAAAGTCTAAAACTAATAATCGATGTTGGGTACATAAATTTTCACTCGGAATAACTTTATAATCTTTGCAATATAAACGATCTAATTTTCTTATAAGAAAATAGTCAATCTGAGTTATACTATATCCATTTTTATAAGTGATGAGATGCTCATTCCTTTTCTTAAATAAGGTATTAGCAATTGAAAAATTATAAGCTAAACAAAAATCTAATATGGTCTTGCCGCCTAAAGAATTCAACAAACCAATGTTCTAAAATAAACAACTTGAGGATTCAATGTATATCTAACAAGTCCTTTGCAATTTTTTATATTCTAACAAAAACTTTTAAGATTTCTGATGTGATGCATGGTTTGAGTTACACATGATTTAAGAAAAAAAAAATTAATTAAAGCTTAACCATTCATAATTTCATGCTTCAAATTCAAATCGGTTACAAGAGCTCGTAGAGTTCCTCTTTGCTTAGGCAAAAGAATTACAATAAAAGAAGATAGCCGAACGATTTAATCTAATACAAGGAAAATAATAACGTTAAAAACTAGTAACTTGAATCCCACAAGTAATAAAGAGTTGTTCACACCTTGAGACCTCTTTCTCTCTTTCCTACGAAGACTAGGTTGAGCGGCGGAAGATCGTCCAAGCTAGTATTGAGGTTGCCACGAGGAGGGAGAAGCCAAGGAACGTCGCCGTAGAGAAGGATCTCGGAGGTGGAGCGGGCACGGTAGATCGACCTTTGATGATCCACGTGTAGACGGAGAAGTGGTCGTCGATGGAATCCACTAGCGTTGGTAGGATCCGGTCCAAGTATTCTTCGACGGTGTCGTCGAAGTCAAAGCCGACGTCGAAGAACGGCGATTGGAGGATATTAACTCTCCCTCGGTTGTCGTATTCAAACCCGAAGTTCCACTCGGGTTCCTCCATGCATCATTGAGGAGAGATATAAAGGTTGCTACGAAGAATTCTCCAAAAAGGAGATGGGTGGTCGGCGGGTTGGAGAGAAGAGGGGAGGCCGGCGGTAGAAAGGGTGAAAGGAGGAGCTTTTGGTTTTAGAAAACTGAAGAGATTTCAGATTCAGGGAATTAAGAGGGAAAATTCTGAATTTCAAAACCTAATTCAATTGAGAGGGAGGACTCATTAGGCAAGAAATTAAATCTTGTCATACAGGGGGGCCGGCAGCATGAGCATGAGGGGGGGGAGAGAGATATGGGAGGGAAACTGAAATAAATTTCAGTTTAAAGGAAAGAGGAGGAGGTTTCTAATTGAAATCAATTTCTAATTTCAAATTAGAGGTGGGGAAATTAATTGCAATTAATGGGGGAACCCATTAAGGGGCCGGCGGCATGTATAGAGGGGGAAGGGGTTTTGGGAAAGAGGGAGAGGGGTTTCTAAGTATGGATGATGACTAAGCAAATTTTAAATCAATCCCATTCAATTAGAATTTGAAATTTTGGACTCATTCAAAACTTACCATAAGTGGACTTTCCAAATTTAGAAAGGATTTGAATTTGGAAATTCAAATCCCAAGCAAGGTGGCGAGAGAGGGAGATGGGGGATGGCTGGAGGTGGGGAGGAGCCGGCGGTAGAAGTGGCCGGCCGGTGGGATTGACGTGGCCGACGGGTGGGGGGCTCAAGACGGCGGCAAGAAGGGAGATGGCCCGACTTCTTCCAAATTTAAGGTGTGGATGGCGTCGCTCGTGGATGAGGTGAAGATCACTGGAAACTAACACAAGGAGAACTCACAAAAGAGATCTCATGCTAAGAACTCACTAAGAGATCTTTGAACTCACAAAGAGATCACACCATAGAAATTTTCATTCATCAAATCAATTGCTCATACATGATACAAGGGGCCATATAAATAGGCTCCAAATGAAAGTAAATACAAAAGACTAAAATGCCCCTGGGGCTACAAGATCAAACTAATACCCACAAGGGTAAAATGGGAAAAACTGGAAAAACAACAAGTAGTGTAAGAACTGCAGATACAACAAGTCATCAGTAGTAAAGACTATCAATCATAGCTGTTGATCTCCGGTGTCGCCTCTGATAGATGCGCCGGAATCTCCTGTCGATGCCCCCATCAATTTCATTTTGGTTTTGCACTTAATTTGAAGTTTTTGTTATAGTTTTGTTCTTATTTTACATGTAGTTGTACACCAACATCAATTCCCGGTATTTTTGTTCACCTATTGCACTATTCCCATTCCACCTATGCAATTTTTTCTCCCCATCCATCCAACCAATTAAGAGCTCATACTATGTCCAAACCTAAATCATCTCACCTTGACAATTGATCCTACACACCCCCTAAAAATCGATCCCCCCTCTCACAAAGAGCTTCGGCATTAATCCAACAATGGTGTAATACCCTCCCACATGCAAAGTGAAGCATACTCACTCTCTTCTTCAATCTCTACAATAAACTACAGCCTCCATATTTAAGCGAGGAAAAAGCACGTCTGCATCACAGAAAAAGGAAAACAGTGAGCAAAATTAGAAAGGAATAAAACTGAATAAAAATAATAGGAAAGGCTTTATTTTGCAAGCTGCAAATTCAAACTATTGACCAACAATAGTGTTCTGCCACATCTTCCAAGAACGAATTGAACTTACACATTGAAACAACAATTAGATTTGATCGTGACACATAAGGTGGAGTTTATGCAGTGCAGGGTGTATTTCTATCTTTTCTTTTTTCTTTTCTTTTTTTTTTCTTTTTTTGTGCTTCTACAAATATCATATGAAATTGCTACAGTAGTTCTAACATGAATGAAGAGTATACCTTCAAGAGAATTCAAGATTTCTTTGATGGAACACACTCTTGCTCCTCAAACCTTGGAAAGAGCTAGGATTGCTCTTACTCGCCAGAGAAGGCTTCATTACAAAAAAAGAACTGGTGTCATTCGTTTTGTTTCATATATATTCTATGGTGATAATGAATCGATGCCATCCATTGTCTTTTGTCAAATTGATGATCATTAAGATAGAATTTTTTTTTAGGTATTATCATTATATAGTAATTAGATATTTTTCTATCATTTCTTATTTTCATGAGGGTTTGATGTAACAAATCAATTAGTGGGTAAATTTGGCTTTCAATTCTTATGTCATTTCAAAAAAAAAAACAATCACTAATTTTTTGTAAAGAAACCTGGATATGATGAGTTGAAAGAAGTATCACAAAGCCTAAGTTTTTGTTTCCATGTTTTTATTGTGCTAATTGAAGAAACAGCACAAACTGCTTTGAGAAAAGCTGTCCCTCTCTATAGCCACCCATTCAAAATTAAACACATTCGGGTTCCCAAAATCTACCTAACCTAACTTGATCAAATCAACTTAACCCAATTTGACCATAACCCAATTAAAAGAAAAAACATATCTTTTAATCAGTGCTATAAAATATGAGGTTCATTTATATCATTCTATCATTTTACATGAATGACCTTCAGACTTTCACATGTTACATTTTGAGGCTAATTGTTAATGCTCAAAAGAAGCTATGATGCAAGCCTTTTGTCAATGCTATTATACATGGACAATCGAGTAGTTATTATCCTTCATATCTCAGTAGTTATTCTCCTTCGTTTCTCACTCAAGGTGAATTTCTCAATTGTCTATTCTTTCTCAAGATGGGGATCTAGTTCTCTTCTCGTTGAGATGGATTTCCCATGGGATGAATCTTGCCCTAATGCATTACAATAAAGAATGGCTGATCGTTCAATCAATTTAGCCTACATATAACCAGTTTCACATAAGTCAGCCATAAGGAATCAAATTAGGCTATAAAGAGCTGAACTGGACGAATTTCAAATTTTTTTGACCCATAATCAATTTAATCACCATCTTGCTTTATTATAAAATTTTCTCTTAGATTATATGTAAAAAAAATAAGGAAAAATCCACCCTTCTCTTAGGGATTTACTTTTTTTATAAATAAAACTTGTCTAAATTTTAAGATAGATTAATTGATTAATGAAAGAATTATTAATGGGGCCAATTATGATTGTTCTACTATCATGATTTTAACCTTTTATCCTCTCTATTACTTCTTCCTCTCCAAATTACATCAATTTCCTACTAACTCCATCAACAAATTGTTATCAGAGCATTATCAATCTACATCACAATCACTAAACAATGCAACAAGTCTCCAATTTTTTATACAATAAAACTTCAACACTCCAAAATAGAGTTCTTTACTGCCTAGGGGAATTGATGGCACAAAGGATGGCTGCATTTGATTTAATGAAGTTTGGAATTTACATGTCACATTTTCTTTTTTGCTTTTTAAAATTACCCAAGTTAATTGTTAAACACAAATATATCAATTTTCATCTTGGCGTAGTTTGGTATTTCTATATAAGGGTAATTTTGTCCTTTTAAATAAACTCTGATATTATTAAAAATATATGTTGTCATGTATTTGAGAAGGTAATGAATTAAGAGTTTATCATGATGTTTCTTTGAGATTTCAACCTTTCGTGAAAACTTGAGGATTCACATCTCCTTTGTACTTACGATTCGGCATCTTGACATTAGAATTTAGCAATCCAATGTTTTGAGAAATCATCATCACAACTTGAGTATTTAATGTGTACCTCTTTGCTTCTTTTATTTACCTCTTATCTCTTAAATCCCATGTTTTCTATACTTGCTTCTTACCCTATGCCATCATGGATTATAAACAACTAGGTTCAATGTCACTTTGCAAAACGAAGTGGACTCCATGATGGAAATCCTAAGAAATTAAGAGCCATAAGTACCACTTTTCATTTGAAAACCACTTCCTAAGATCTTGTTCATATATTCAACTATTCTTCCATTGTAGAAACATATGATTTCTAATGAAATGACCTTCAATAATATTAGGAATTACTCAAACTATAGAATAATAAATGCTTTAATAAAGTTCATTCCCTTCATTTTTTTCCTTTTCTTGCAACAATTTATTCAACCAAAAATGAAATATTGTGCCTGCCAAGGAATAAGCCAACCCTCGTAAAAAATAAAATGTACTTTACTAACTTGGGGAGCTCTTTTAACTGGTCAGCATGCCGTGTACTTAATTTTATCAAAATTAGCTTAATCTATTATGAACGTCAATGGCATTGATAGATTTGTTTTTATTGGAGGAATCCACCAATTATTTGGGTAAGCTTCTTAAAAGTAAAGTGATATCATTATTGAATGCAGTAAAAAAAAATCAGGCACATTACGTTGCTAAGATAAGTCGTGAATGTGCTTGAAAAGAAGGGTGCTCAATTAGCTGGTTACTTGAAAAACTTCGTTATGCATGTTGGACGCATATACAAGACTTTCAGACCAAAGGTCAGCAAAAAGAGCAAGAGAATCTGTTTCCTCGAATGAGGATCCTCCATGATTTCCCCTCTCTGTCATTCCATGATCACTGACAACAACCTGTCAGAAAGAAATAAGCAGAAATCTCTTTCAATACATGAACCAGAAAAAAGACAAAAATAACTTGCAATATAAATAATTTTCAAGTAAAAACTATATACGGATAAAGACAATAGCTCTAATTCCTCATGAGAATGAATAGTGACAGACATCAACAGCATTAAAAATTTCATCCATAACGCTTACAGTTCAAAAGTCCCAAGAATTAGTTTGCTTTTGGACAGAGACAGGAAGTATAGAAGTCAATATACTCAAGTTAATGTGATCAATAACCTAGATACCTTCTCATTATATACCAAGATCAACTCAATCTGAATTATTTGTATGTCATAATCAGTCAAGGTTGACCATTGCTACAAATAAATGTGAATAATATCTTCCTGTATGGCAGCCTAGATAAAATTGTTCATATAGAGCAACCACCACAATATATTGCTCAGGTGAAGACCAAAGGTTGTAAAACTTAGCAAGGCCATCTATGGGATTGAGCAAAGCCTTCAGGTTTGATTCTATAAGTTTTGCAAAAATTTTGTTCAAGTCTGCCTTCACAAATGCACAATAGATCACTCAACCTTTTTTAAACACACTTTGTCAAGCTCTGCTATCTTAAAAGCCTATTAAACCGATATTCTATCTTGTTCACCCTCAGGAAAGGTGAAATATTGCACTACGGCAAGAACTCCGCTCTCGCAAGCTATTAGGTCCCATTTTTTCCGAGGTAGTTTGGATTTTTAATTTAACCAGATTTCCCCCAATGATCGGAATCAGAGTTTATTTGGTTATGAGGTTCCACTTCCTATGAGCATAAGCCCTCATAGTTAATTACTCCTTCTAATGCGTGGAAGAGCACTCTCAATTAATGATGAATAATATTTAGTTGTGCAAGAAGTGTATAAGTATTTTTAGTCTTAGTTATTGGGAATGAAGGTACACCCGATCAAGATCCCATGGTTCCGTTGTCCTGGGTATACCGCAGGTTTCAGTCTACCAACACTAACAACCGTTGATTGTAGTGTCCACAGAATCTGATTAGTAGTCATGGATTGCCTCCTCTCAAGGATCCTGAGTAAACTGAAGTAGATAGGTGAGGGTTATAGTTTGGATTGAGCCTTGCGTCTCCACTTAGGAGTTGCCCGTAGTTTAGATTTAGGTTAGGTCTTATGACCCCGTTTATGAGATGCATGTAGTTTAGCTTTAGGCTATGTCTCATGGGCCCCATTTTAGAGTTGTTTATAATTTGGATTTGAGTCGGAACTTACGTCTTTTATTGAAAGTAGCCCGTATAACAGAGCCCTGCATTGGGCGCCATACCCACACCCACCCATGTACCCACCCATACCCAATGGGCATGGGTGGGTATGGGTACGCCCATGGCCTCATGGGTGGGTATGAGTGGGTACTCAATATTAGAGGACAAACTAATTTACATTACTAATTATCATATGCATGCAGTATATTACAGTAATCCTTATTACGAAGTGTGCAACACTGATCCGCATCGTGACCACGATAAATTTGATATGTGGCTTGAAAGTTTGCAGTCAGAGAAAATGGCAAAAAACTCAAGGCCATTAATCCATGGCAGATTGCATTCAAGAAGCGTGAAAAGTGGGTGGGTGTGGGTGGGTATGACATCTCGAAAGTCATCATAGGTGGGCATGGGTGGGTAAAGCCCGCTAGCACAGAGCGTGGGTACCCAATGGGTACCCAACCAGGACCCCATGTAGGGCTCTGCCGTATAACGGGTCTTACGGGTTCATTTGGAAGTAGCTCGTGTAACGGGTCTTATGGCCTCTATTAGAGGTTGCCCAAAGTGGGTTAAAAGCGGGTCTTACTACTTCACTTGGAAGTAGCCTAAAGGTTTTAGGTACGAATGGGTCTTATAACTTCTATTATAAGTAGCCCATGTAACGGATCTTACGGCCTCTATTAAAAGTGGCTAGGAGGTTATTTGTTGGTAGATTAGTACCGTAGGTACACTGGTTTGTAGTTGTCTACTAGTTTGACACTATACTTTAGCTTTCAGTCATTTACTAGTCTGCTTCGTCACTGGTTTGATACTTACTAGCCTGCAGTCATTGTTGTTTTGACTTTTACTAGCCAATAGTTGTACTCTAACTTTCAGTAGTGTACTTATTGTTTTGTGCTCGTAGTTTTCTTTTATCCAGTAGCTTGTCTTTCTACTTTAGCAACGTTGCTTGTTCAGCATATGCTTTTCTCTACTAGCACTAGTTTATGTTACTATATTGTGCTAATACTATACTTGTTTACTTGCATGTACCATGTACCTGCAGCAGTTGTAGGAACTAGAGAGCTTGTAGTTGCAAAGGGGTTTAGAGAGCTCACAGGTAGCTAGAACTGAGGCTACCACTAAGTCTGAGAGTTGGGGGTTTGAGAGTTTTGCTTGTTTAGAGAGCTGTTTGGTTTGAGAGTTAGTAGCTTATACTTAGGTTGGATATTATGAACATTGTTATGTTATTATTTAAAGCATTTTATTTCAATTTGAATTAATTGCATTAATAAGTTAATTAAGAAAATTTTAATTAAACTTTAAATTTAATTGCTCCGCTCACTAACATATTTTAAATGTATTTTAAAATTATTTAATTATTTAAATTAAATTGGTTACTCAATTTTAAAGAATTAATTAGTTCGTTAAAAGATATAGTTTTAAATTAATCAATTTAATTAATTAAAGTTTTAATTTTAATTAAAGCTTTGATTTTATAAATTTTTAAATTAATTATTTAATTAGACATTAAATTAATTAATTATCCAATTAATTGAATTTTAGTTTAAATTTAAATTTTATTTTAAAATTAATAAATTAGTTATTTACTTAAGTTAGTTTGATTAATAATAATAATAATTGATTAATCAGTTAATTTAACCAATTAGTTTATTTTAATTAGAATTGATCATTCAATTAATATTATGATTAATTAATTATTTTCCAATTAAATCAATCAATTGAATGTTTTTCTAGTCCTCCAATAATTTCAAACAAGTCTAGCATGATGATTTAAAATTTTTGGCATCCTCCCGTCATCCTCTCCCCATGAGGGGAGGTTAGAGAAGGCACTTGTGATGAGGACATCGAAGATCAACGGCTACGATCGTGTTTACTTATCTTGATGTAGTTTATTTGTTATTTGTGCTTTTCCATTTATACCCTCACTTGAGGGCTTTGTTTTATGTTTGCCCTAGGGGCAATTATGTCTTTTTATTTTTCCTTCATGTAGTTGGCTATTTAAGCCCTCCCCTTCTCTTGTATTGGGATGATGAATATTGAAATGAAAAATTTGTGTTTGTTTCTACTTCTTCTTGCATGAGAGCTTGAGAAGGGAGAGAGCTCAAGGGGAGCAAATCGCAAGGCCCGCCAGTCGTTGGAAGAGTCCGCGGCTCGTGGTATTTTCTTCTTCTATCTTTTGTTTTCCCTCACCCTTTTTTCTTTCCCCATCCACCGTCCCCTCTCCAACCAATCTCCACCCATGGCCTCACCTTCCACCACCTCCTCCACCACCCAACCGCCGGCCACTACCTTGCCCCAAGCCATGATGAAGATGTCAATCATCATAATGGCTCCTTGATTGTGGCCTAGCAATAAATGAAGGAGTTACCAATTTTTGAATTTCAAAATATTTCCTAATATACTAACTCTATTTTAGGAAAGTGTTCACACCTCATTCAAATCAATTTCTATTTGATTTGGATTTAAAATCTCCCATCCTAATTTACATATCTTAATATGGCATGCATTAAATAATTATTTCAAGCCTTTTCCGTTAACTGCCGCTGGCCTCCCCATTAGATTTAGAATAAATCTGCCTTAAAGCCAATTCATTCTCTTTGGAAATATTTCCAAACCAGAGAATTTTGTTTGGCTGAAAAATCCCAAGCCCCACCTCCTTTAATTCCGGCTCAGTCATTGCTTTCCTTTTTTATTCTTTTGGAATTAAGCCCCACCGCCTCTCATGCTCCACCGCCTCCCTCCTCTCTACTAATTGCTCCAAACGGATTCTCTAGTGCTGAACCTGAAGCTTGGAATTTATTCTCAGCCTTATCATCTCCTTTGAGGCGTGATTCTTCCCCCCAACCTTCTCCAGATCCTATTCTACTAAAATCTGGAAATTCATCTCAGATTTTTTGTAGAAACCTGAAACTGTTTTCAGATTTTGATAGGAAGAGGTTGGGAGCTTACTTCCTCTTCCCTTCAAACCAGAGATTTCCAGCACGGATTATTTGTTTCCAGCAACTTGAAGCTTCCAAATTGCTGCTGTCCTGGAGATTCCAGCAAAGGAAAGTCAGTGTAGTTTGCTGCCAGAACCCTCATACTGCTGTCCAACGCTCTCTTATAGCTGTTGTTTGGATTTCCTAAGTCATACAGCTTGCTGTCTACGTATGCCAGCAAAGATACCCTGCTGTCCAGCATTGTGGAAGACCTCGATTTGCTATTAAGTTCCCCACAGCTGACCACGAGATTCACCAAAATTCTAACTTTCCAACAACCTTGCCGGAGTGCGTATTTCTCTTGTCTTCGGGTAAACTCAACATCCGGTTCGTTATCTTCATAGTTACATCCTTGATTGTGGTTCTTATTATAGTCATGAAGATAATGTTAATACTTCTCCGCTAATGCCTAGTAATTAGAAGAGTAGTGTGAGGGATCTTCTCATAGCAACTAATCTCATTGTTAGTCTAGGGATATTTGTGGAAAACCATTCATGTACGCAATATTAGATTGACTTGATTGTTATATGAACTTAACTCTTACGCGTGTGATTCAACCTAAGCTCAATTTTCCGCTCTTAATGTTTTATCACGTCGTTCAAATCATCGTAAAGACCTAATTATTCGCTCTCTCTAAAATTAAGCGTGCAAATTCATTATGAAAGTCATCTTCGCATGGATTGTATCACATCATCTTGGTATCAGAGCATGGCTAGCATGCGATGATTGTGCTAGTTTGCATCCTAGGCATTCCTTTTAAGTTCTCCCTAAAAGTTTACATGCATATCATCACTTAGGTGAGCTTATTTACTGTTTTCCTACTGCTGGCCTGAAATTTCTGCAATGTTTACTTTCGCATTACATAATTATATTCATGTGTTTAAGTGCTGCTACCATTACATTACATGCATATAGTCTAGGCCACTTAAACTTTTGCTGTCCACTGTTTTCTGCACTTGGTTTCAACCCTAGAGTGAGTTCCTGGTTGTGTTAGGTTGCTGTCCACTTTTTCCTGCAGGGGGTAAGCTCCCGTTAGTGACCCTAGTATCACTATTTAGGTGCTGCCTTCACCCTAGAACCTTGCCTAAACAATTAGGTAACTTCCCCCCTGGTTGTGCTTGCTGCCCAACACTTTCCTGCTGCTGTAAACTTCAATTTCAGCAAGTGTTTCAGTGGGAATTAGCTGTTTGTCCTTGACTTAGGAAGTCTCCCTAGTGATCCTTAGCACCCAATCTTCTTTAGGTGTCACTTGAAGCGAGCATGCCATCATTTTGAAAGGAAGGATTTTCACATACAGTGTTCGGTCCGTTACCTATTCTCCCCAAATCCAGAATGATGAGATTAAAATGATTGATCAGAAGATGTTGTAGGTAGGGATTCTCTATTCAGACCAATGACAGTCCATTTTTAGTCCTAGTGCTATTAGTCCAGTGCTTCAGCAACAGTTTCCTGGTTCCACTTGAGGACAAGTTGACACTTTAGGGAGGGGTATTGTACGGATGGCCAATTTCATTGAGAGGAATTAGAAAGTTTTTAGTCATAAGGGAGTTGTTTAGGAAGGTTCTTAATCAAAGAGATTAATTACATAGTGTTTCTATTGAAGAGAGCATATTTGGGGGCTGATTTAAGAGGATTTAGGAATTATTTCCTAATTGAAGATGGCTGATTTGGAGGGAATTCATTAGAAATATTTTCTATATTGAAAAGGGCAAATTTGGTGGTTGATTGGAGGGGATTATTAGGGATGTTTCCTAATTGAAGAGTGTAGATTTGGGGGCTGATTTGAGGCTGATTTGGGAGGAAAAAAAATAAAAATAGGAGGAATTAAGGGAGAGCTATTTGGGTATTTATTGTTTATTGTTTGCTTTAAGTAAGTGATTTTCCTAGGTTAGGGGTATGTGATGTTTGCTGAAACTAAATTGTTCTTAGGATATTTGGGCTCTAGCTGGTGGATAGAGATCTGGGAGAGTCGTATCTTCCTCTCCAATATATCCACTTGCATCTTATCTTTTCTTCATCAAACTTTCAATAAAAAAGTATTCGTGTGTGTTCAATTCTGGTTTTTTCTAATCGTTGGCTTTTTGAAATTGCTGAAATCAAATTTCAACCAAAGCTTTTCCTAAATTTCTGCAAGTACTTCCTATCAAATTGGTATCATAAAGAAGTTTCCATGCTAAAATAGAAGTCTTCCTCGTGATTTCTATCGCGTTTTCCTCTTTGATCTTGTTTTTTTTTATGTTTGGAGGCCAAATTTGCATCTAAGTTGTTGTTTTTTTGCTGTTAGAGCCTAGATCTTGGTACCCATGGCAAGAAGAAGGTATAAAGTGTTGGGAGGGAGAAATCAGACAATTGAAATCTGAAATTTTGGATCTTCAAACTCAATTTTTAGAATTCAAAAGTCAAATTTCAGCCTTCTATGAGAAGATCGATAAAAAATTTCCGTCCTTGTGACGATGTTGAAGAAGTTGCTCAAGGCCCAACCCAAGAGACGGAGGGGAGGTAGAACTTTTGGAGGAAGAAGAGGAGATGCCACCTTTTGAGCCACTTCCAAGGAGGGAAAAGGGGGAAGGAGTGGGATTTTTGTGGGAACTACAGAGTTTGGAAGGAGGAGAAGATACCAAACATGGTTCAACCACTCCTATGCAATATCAAACGTGTTTCAACAAGTTCAGGGGTTTTCTAGCCCACGAGAACACGAGCATGCTATCATTTTGAAGGAAGGGGTTTCATATATCAGTGTTTGTCCGTACCGTTCTCCCCAACTCCAGAAGGATAAGATCAAGAGATTGATTAAAGAGATGTTGGGAGGCAAGGATCATTTAAACCAGTGACAGTTTATTCTTTAGTCAAGTGTATTAGTCAAAAGCTTCAGCAACAGTTTCCTTCATTTTACCTTGAGGACAAGGTGGCACTTTGGAGGGGAATATTGATGGGCCAGCCAATTTAATTGGGAGGGGATTAAAAAGTTTTTCAATCAAGAGGGAGCTGTTTAGGAAGGTTCTTAATCAAAGGGGATTAATTAGGAGAGTTTCCTCATTGAAGAGAAGATATTGAGGGCTGATTTAGAGGATTAATTAGAAAAACATTTTCTAATTGAAGAGGGCTAATTTGGGAGCTGATTTAGAGGTGATTAATATAAAATATTTTCTTAATTAAAGAGGGCTTATTTGGGGGCTTATTGGGTGCAATTTGGAGGGGTTTAATTAGGAAATGTTTCCTAATTGAAGAGGACAAATTTGGGAGCTGATTTGAGGCTGATTTAGGAGGAAATAATTAGGAAATATGAGGGAATTGGGGGAGGGCTGTTTGGGTATTTATTGTTTTAGTTTGCTTTAATTAGGTGATTTTCCAATTGGGATAGCCAGATCTTCCTCTCCAATTGAAGATCCACTTGTATCTGTCTTTTCTTTCATAAAACTTTCAATAAAAAGTATTCTTGTGGTCTCTCCTCCATTTTCTTATCATTGGTTTTCTAAATTGTTGAAATAAAATTTCAGCCAAAGCTTTTTTTAAATTTCTGCATGCACTCCTATCAGTTACATTAGCCAATTTTAGTTTGATTCGGCCTGCAGGCAGAAGAAGTCAACATAAGTGAGAGAGAGAGAGAGGGAAGGAGAGAAAAATCTAACCCAACCTCAACCAATTGCCGGTGATGTCCGCTAGCTGAAAAATAAATTATGCAGGCCATGTTTGCACAAAAACAGCAACATAGGGATAGCATTAACTGGCTGTTGCAGAAGAAGCTGTAAAATACACCAGGATGAGGCATAGATTACTCCAACCACGTAAAGTGAGTCTTGTATTCCTCCATTAAAACACCATCAGTTTTCAGAGCACTGGAAGAGAATCTGAGTGTTCTTGGAATTAAGAGTAATATCCAGAGTGAAAGTACGAATGTTCCAAACACTAAAATACCAAAATTGAAATAAAATATCTGAGCAATGAAGTGGAACGATTTACTGGCTAGATTCTCAATGATATGCAGTAAACTAGAAATCCAACACTACAATGCCAAAAGAAGCTATAAGAACATATCTAGTCCTTGATTTTAGTAAACTAAGGGCAAACAAGCTAGCATCATGACCAAGAGTAAAGATGTTATCTCAAAGGCCTCATGCAAGAAGAACTGTTTGCTCAAGCCACTTTGATATATCAGGAAGAAGGCGCCCAGTTTACACCTCCTTGGTGCCAACCCCGCAGAATCCTTCCACAAGATCAGAACAACAGTAAAGAATATATCCGGAAATAAGTGTGCAATGTTTTCACAAATCACACGGGCGGTATATTGGCAACTAAATATGAGTTATCTGCGACTGATGCAATCAAGTTTTCCCTTTCTTCATTTCAACTGAAACCGTCTGTTGCTCCTTAAAAAGATAGCATGGTCATTAGAAAAGGATCAAACACATAGTAGATGACAAAGTGCCATGTGCATGCTCTTCCTCCACCATGGAACTTGCACCAAGACTGAAAAAATGAAGAAATGTTTCCAAAGGAAACAAAGTCTCACCAAATGCCAGACGCAGCTACAGTTTTTCAAGGCTGAACCAAATTTTCTTTCGGTACCATGGTCTTTGAATGGGTAAAGAAGGTAAAACAATAAAACAGATGAACACAGCAAAAGGACAACGCCAGACAAAATCAACTTGATAGGTTTCTGCACAAATTTAAGCCCAATTCATTTCATTCATTATAGGTCAGATAAGAGCATAAAAAGTTTATAGAATCGTAGAAAACTACAGAAAAAGTAGACACAGAAATTACATCAGTTGCTCTATGTGACAACCACTCGCTCCCATATCTTAAAAAATCATAATATGATGCAACAGCATTATACGAGTTGTGCTATTCTCGATCTGCAAGCAAAAAAAGGAATTCTAAGATACCAAAAAGGCCGATACAATGAAAATTTATTCATGATTATTGAAAGAGAGATGTCTTGTCATACCTCCCACTGGAGTCACGCTCACTAAGTTTCCAAAGAGTATGAGGCAGCCTTAGCTATTGAGTACAAATGATGAAACTTCTCTTCGATATTATCAAAGTATTCATTAGATTGCACAACTTGGCCACTACTAGCACCTTCTCTCAGATCTCGGCAAGTAAATGAGGCAAATGCACTTGCAGCAATCGTAGCAATTGCCAGGAATTCAGTTCTAAGGCCCGCAATTTATGCTCGTCTGTAATCAGAAAATCAACTGATGTAACATCATGTAGTTTTAATATAATTAGAAAAAAAATCAACAAAAGGTATAAATCAAAAGAGAATTCAATTAACCAGTACTGTATTAAGGTCCATTTGGAGTGGCCGTATAAAAGTAGTCATAAAATTATGGAGAAAGCAAATTTTTTTTAAAATATGATGTAGCCTCATAAATATTTTCTTTCTTGACAAAGTCAAATAACAGCTTATCGAATTATGGAAGCTACCACACTACCAACCTGGTAATAGAAAGTAACTTCCTGCCACAATTTTTTTTTGAAAAACAATAGAAAATAATAACCAAACGAAGATGTGACAGCAGTCTGACAAACATAGAGGTGAGAAAGCTGCCTCAAATAGACTCTAGATCTCTACATTGATATCTTTTTCTATATGTTGTCTCCTAAAGAATGTAAATAATTCTGATTCAACCATACTGAGGTCATTTATGACTTACTTCCTCTATTTCCAAATATGCAACACATGCTCATTATACTCACGGAAAAAAAAAGAGCTTTTTCAAGAGAATATGTTCAGTTATTGCTACAGCTGAACAGTTTGAAATATTATGACTCATCATTAATGAACTAAAAAACATATAGTTGATGCTTTAAATAATCATATATTTATTAACAATATTCAAGCGTTGGTCTTTTTGTCCAGTACTTGCATGAGGATTATGAACCATTACTTCTGGCCTTTTCTTGAAATTTTCTTATTGTTTATTTGGTGATATTTTAATTACAGAAAGATTGAAGATGATCTTTTTTTTTTTTTTTTTGAAGATATCATTTGATGCATCATAAAGAGCATTTGGGGTTTTGCAATTAGGAAAAGAAGATAATTTTTATTATGCTTCCTTTGTGATTTTTAAAATATTTTCTGTATCTGTAGATGAATTGTTTATTATTTTGATAAGACCAAAGTGATTAAGATTTTCCAAATCTACTAAATATGCATATATCAGGTTTTTACAGTTCGACTACTTTTCCTAGACGATTACAAAAGGGTTTTAGATCACCCTAGTTCCATTTACTAATTATTTGAAGAAGGTGATATTTAGATGGACTAAATGCACTTCTTATATTTTTATTGAGATCAAAGAAATACTTGCAAATGCACATAAGCTTAAGTTGTCTGATTTTAATTAGGTGTTTGATGCTTGTTGTGATGCATTCGATATTGAAATTGGAGTTTGTGCTAAGTCAGGTAAGTTAGCCCTTATTAAATTAGGATGACGTGTGAATGCATACTTAGTTGAGAAACTAAATGAAGATATTATCATAGAGATGTACTGATTATAAAGTAATGATTACAAAATGTCTTGACAATGTTTCTAATTCTCTATTTGAGAATATTCCTACAATTAAATTTTCACATTTTATCATTTATATTTTTCATAGGCACCGATTTTATTATGAGATAACCAAACCTTTTTTTTTCCATCAAATATGAACAAAGGGTTCCTATTTATTACAAGCTGGTCTCCTCCACCACCCCACTCCTCACCAACATACCCTCTCCTCGAATCCCCTGCCAGACACCACATCAGCTCCCAACACCTCTCCAATACCAATATATGCTAAGATCACATACGCTCGCACTTATGATGACCCTACGCGTCCCGCTTCTGCTCCATATTTCTTTTTCAAATTATTTTCTCTAGAACTTAACATAAGGTCCCATATGATTATCACAGTCATTTAAACATTGGCTAAAAAAATCAATCTAAACTATGAATCTGATTGCTACAGTTGGATGTGGTTCTTAAAATAATGAATCTAGATACTATGCAAGCCTAAAACCTTAGAGCAATCTATCATATATTTTCTTATATATTTTTATAAAATTAGATGAGCTTTTAAAAAATTTTAACTTTCTTTAATTGCGCGTGTAATGTCGCATTCAAACAGGGATAGACATAGCTTTCATGCCATTTACAAAATCAACACAGTGAATACTTTTAAGGATGTTTGAGGTTGGGATTAGTGAAGAAAGTTGGGAGAAGAAAAAAAAAAAACCATTTCGTAATTCCTTAAATATCCATCAATAATTTATCAAAAGTAAGCATGATCAGCTGCATATTGAACCAATATAAGAAGGTAAACTATATATATGTTTCTCACCTACCAAAAAATTTAATGTGCTCTAAATATCAACAGCACGTGTTTTAATTTGAACCTTATTGAAAGACTAAACAAAATGGAGACGCAGAACTATTAAACATGACATTGGAACCATTCATCTAGTATTTTTTTTCTGAACGAAGAAATGATATCTAAATTCATAAAAAAAAACATATTCTTAGTTTTAATGATCTTGAAAAGTTTGGCTGGTCTGACTCTTGTTTTTAAAAGCTTAACCTTGCACTTTGAACGGAAGGAGAAATTAATGTGATAAAAGAAAACCTGTAAAAGAATTAAAAAGCTTCTATGAGCAAAACTACCAACATTGTTCTTGGAATTGGAACACCAAATAGAAGGGCCAAAGTCGGCGCAACATCCACCTGACCAAGATCGATAAAGTTCATACATAAGAAATTAGTTGTCACATTACAATTATGCCTTTGGTCACTTTTGTTGAAAGATGCAGTAGAATGATGAAAAGTTTCTGGACCTCTAAACCAAGCACGTCCTAAAAAAATAACAGGCACTAATCCCAGCACATAAAATAAAAAATAAAACCAGCAAATCCAAATTCAATTGGCTAAGTTTTGATCAATTTTTCAGCAGTTGATTTCCTTTTTCTTTTACTTACTAATAGTTGTCGCTATAAACAACCGATGAAAAGACTTGACTGATTTATTTAGATACAAAAGCATATGTGATGTGCATAGGATGGCGCATTTAGTTTGCGCATTGATGAATATAGCATAAGCGTGAAGTTTTCTATCGACTTTTCTTTAGTTATGTAAGTTTAATTGTTCATGTGTCATTCTTCATTTTGGTGTAGGTAGATATTGACTTTATAAGATAAGGATTTTTTTTTATTTGTGATAAGGCCTAACAATAATAAATAGTGCCGACAGTCGTGTAAAAGTTGTTGATAAATGAAATATCTAGAATCATGGTTCAATGAGATTTAATCTCCATATGACTACTTGAGGATTCACGCATCCTTTTATAAGAATTCAACAAGCCACAACAACAACAACAACAACATCAAGCCTTTATCCCATACGTGGGGTCGGCTACATGAATCCTTTTTCTCCCATTGTGTCCTATTAAAGGTCAAATTCTCGTTTAATATATAAAGAAAGGTCATTCCTAATATTTCTAACCAAGTCTTTTTAGGACTGCATTTACCTTTCTTAACATAAGTCAAATCTAATAACTCAACTCTCCTAATCGGTCATTGGAAGGCCGCCATTTTATGTGACCAAACCATCTAAGGCGACTCTCTCTAATCTTATCTTTACTGGAGACTCTCCAACATTTTCACGTATATGCTCATTTCGTATCCTATCTCTATGGGTAAAGCCACTCATCCACCTGAGCATCCTCATCTCTGCCACACTTAAACTTAGTATTATGCTTCCTTTTAATGGCCAACATTAGCACCATAAAGCATTGCAAGCCTCACTACCATCTTATAGAATTTTCCCTTAAGTTTGGAGGGTACTTTTCTATCACACAACAAGCCCGATACATTCTCCACTTCAACCATCCAACTTAAATTCTGTCTGATAATATCCCCTCTATTTCACCATCACTCTGAACAATAGATCCAAGATATTTAAAACATGTACTCTTTTAATGATTTGATTGCCCAAATCACAATCCCCTCACTAAGTCTATTACTACTAAAATTACACGCCAAATATTCCTGTTTAGATCTACTCAAGCGAAAACCTTTATCTGTAATGTTGACCTCCATAATTCAAGTTACTTGCAACTCCCTCTCTAGTCTTATCAACAAGAAGATATCATCAGCAAAAAGCATACACCAAGGTAACATCCTCTTGCAAATGTCTAGTGAGAACACCCATGACTAAAGCAAAAAGATATGGGTCTAAGGCTGATTTCTTGATGTAACTCAACTGAAATAGGGCAAATACTTGGTCAAACCACCTTTGTTTTGAACACAAGTAATAGCTCCTGCATACATATCTTTAAGATTTGAATATAAGCATTATAACTCCTTTCTTTTCAAGAACTCTCCATAGCACTACTCTTGGAACTTTATCATTGCTTTTTCTAAACAATAAATATCATATGTAGATCCTCCTTATTTTCTCTATATTTCTCCATTAAACCTCTTAATAAATGTATGGCTTCCATAGTCGACCTACCCGCGCATGAATCCAATTGTGATTTGAGAAACATTAGTATCACGCCGCAACCTATGCTCCATAACTCGCTCCCATAGTTTAAAGAATGACACATTAATTTAATTCCTCTATAATTCGCACAATCTTGTGCATCACCTTTATTCTTAAAAATAGGAATTAACACACTCATTCTCCACTCATCTGGCATCTTTTTAGTCTTCAAATTAGTATTAAAAAGTTTAGTAAGCCAAGAAATTCCTTCATCTCCTAAGCATTTCCACACCTCTATTGGAATATCATCATCAGGTCCAATAGCTTTTCAACCTTCATTTTTTTTAAAAGCCTCTCTAACTTCAGTTTTACTAACGTCGATAAAAACAGAAATCTTTACTTTCATTAGGGTGCTAAGGTCACTATATCAATGTTATTATCAAAATTTTCATTAAAATTAGCAAAATATCTCATCCACTTTGAAGATATTATAATTATAGAAAAGTTTTTTTAATCTTCATCCTTAATACACTTCACTTGAACTAAATCCTATACACTCCTATCTCTTTGTTTGGCTAATTATACATATATCTTTCTCCTCCTTATATCTAATCTATTATATAAATCACTAAAAACTAAGGTCTTTGCATCCACATTTGCTTTCTAGATTCCTTACGAGTCTCTTAATATATTTCCCCAATTATCAGAATTTTTTAAATAAAACCAATTTTATTACAAATCTTATTATTCTTAATCTTTCTTGCACATTTGGATTCCACCACCAACTATTTTACTTATTAGAGCTTTTCCCTTTGATAACTCAAGCACCTTCTTTTGCATATTCTTAATATCACTAGTCACTTTACCCCACATAACATTAACATCCTTCATGCACAGATAAAATCTAAGATCTAAAACTTACTCTCAAAATATTTTTGTTAATATTCTTTAAATGCCCCCATCTAATCCTAGAATATCGTTTTACTTATTTTTTATTATCTGCCCCTTTATCTTAAAGTCTAAAACTAATAATCGATGTTGGGTACATAAATTTTCACTCGGAATAACTTATAATCTTTGCAATATAAAGATCTAATTTTCTTATAGAAATATAGTCCATCTTGATTATACTATATCCATTTTTATAATGATGAGATGCTCATTCCTTTTCTTAAATAATGGTATTAGCAATTGAAAAATTATAAGCTAAACAAAAATCTAAAATGGTCTTGCCGCCTAAAAGAATTCAACAAACCAATGTTCTAAAATAAACAATTGAGGATCAATGTATATCTAACAAGTCCTTGCAATTTTTTAATATTCTAACAAAAACTTTTAAGATTTCTGATGTGATGCATGGTTTGAGTTACACATGATTTAAGAAAAAAAAATTAATTAAAGCTTAACCATTCATAATTTCATGCTTCAAATTCAAATCGGTTACAAGAGCTCGTAGAGTTCCTCTTTGCTTAGCAAAAGAATTACAATAAAAGAGAATAACCGAACGATTTAATCTAATACAAGGAAAATATAACGTTAAAAACTAGTAACTTGAATCCCACAAGTAAAAAGAGTTGTTCACACCTGAGACCTCTTTCTCTCTTCTCTACGAAGACTAGGTTGAGCGCGGAAGATCGTCCAAGCTAGTATTGGTGCCACGAGGAGGGAGAAGCAAGGAACGTCGCCGTAGAGAAGGATCTCGGAGGTGGAGCGGGCACGGTAGATCGACCTTTGATGATCCACGTGTAGACGAGAAGTGTCGTCGATGGAATCCACTAGCGTTGGTAGGAATCCGGTCCAAGTATTCTCGACGGTGTCGTCGAAGTCAAAGCCGACGTCGAAGAACGGCGATTGGAGGATATTAACTCTCCCTCGGTTTGTCGTATTCAAACCCGAAGTTCCACTCGGGTTCCTCCATGCATCATTGAGGAGAGATATAAAGGTTGCTACGAAAATTCTCCAAAAAGAGATGGGTGGTCGGCGGGTTTGGAGAGAAAGAGGGGAGGCCGGGCGTAGAAAGGGTGAAGGAGGAGCATTTTGGTTTTAGAAAACTGAAGAGATTTCAGATTCAGGGAATTTAAGAGGGAAAATTCTGAATTTCAAAACCTAATCAATGAGAGGGGACTCATTAGGCAAGAATTAAATCTTGTCATACAGGGGGGCCGGCACATGAGCCATGAGGGGGGAGAGAGATATGGGAGGGAAACTGAAATAAATTCAGTTTAAAGGAAAGAGGAGGAGGTTTCTAATTGAAATCAATTTCTAATTTCAATTGGGGGGGGGGAAATTAATTGCAATTAATGGGGGAAACCCATTAAGGGGCCGGCGGCATGTATAGAGGGGGAAGGGGTTTTGGGAAGAGGGAGAGGGGTTTCTAAGTATGGATGATGACTAAGCAAATTTTAATCAATCCCATTCAATTAGAATTTGAAATTTTGCTCATTCAAAACTTACCATAAGTGGACTTTCCAAATTTAGAAAGGATTTGAATTTGGAAATTCAAATCCCAAGCAAGGTGGCGAGAGAGGAGATGGGGGATGGCTAGAGGTGGGAGGAGCCGGCGGTTAGAGAGTGGCCGGCCGGTGGGATTGACGTGGCCGACGGGTGGGGGCTCAAGACCGGCGGCACAGAAGGGAGATGGCCCGACTTCTCCAAATTTAAGGTGTGGATGGCGTCGCTCGTGGATGAGGTGAAATCACTGGAAACCTAACACAAGGAGAACTCACAAAAGAGATCTCATGCTGAAGAACTCACTAAGAGATCTTTGAACTCACAAAGGATCACACCATAGAAATTTTCATTCATCAAAATCAATTGCTCATTACAGATACAAGGGGCCATAAAATGGCTCCAAATGAAAGTAAATAATAACAAAAGACTAAAAATGCCCCTGGGGGCTACAAGATCAAACTAATACCACAAGGGTAAAATGGGAAGAAAAAAACTGGAAAACAACAAGTAGTGTAAGAACTGGCAGATACAACAAGTCATCAGTAGTAAAGACTATCAATCATAGCTGTTGATCTCCGGTGTCGCCTCTGATAGATGCGCCGGAATCTCCTGTCGATGCCCCATCAATTTCATTTTGGTTTTGCACTTAATTGAAGTTTTTGTTATAAGTTTTTTCTTTTCTATTTTACTGTTGTTGTACACCAACACAACATCAATTCCGGTATTTTTGTTCACCTATTGCACTCATTCCATTCCACCTATGCAATTTTTTCTCCCCATCCATCCAACCAATTAAGAGCTCCTACTATGTCCAAAACCTAAATCATCTCACCTTGACAATTGATCCTACACACCCCCTAAGAATCGATCCCCCCTCTCACAAAGAGCTTCGCATTAATTCCAACAATGGTGTAATACCCTCCACATGCAAAGTGAAGCATACTCACTCTCTTCTCATCTCTACAATAAACTACAGCCTCCATATTTAAGCGAGGAAAAAGCACGTCTGCATCCAGAAAAAGGAAAACATGAGCAAAAATTAGAAAGGAATAAAACTGAATAAAAATAAATAGGAAAGGCTTTATTTGCAAGCTGCAAATTCAAACTATTGACCAACCATAGTGTTCTGCACTCTTCCAAGAACGAATTGAACTTACACATTGAAACAACAATTAGATTTGATCGTGACACATAAGGTGGAGTTTATGCAGTGCAGGGTTATTTCTATCTTTTTCTTTTTCTTTTCTTTTTTTTTTTTTTTTTTGTGCTTCTACAAATATCATATGAAATTGCTACAGTAGTTCTACATGAATGAAGAGTATACTTCAAGAGATTCAAGATTTACTTGATGGAACACACTCTTGCTCCTCAAACCTTGGAAGAGCTAGGATTGCTCTACTCGCCAGGAGGCTCATTACAAAAAAAGAATGGTGTCATTCGTTTTGTTTCATATAATTCTATGGTGATAAATGAATCGATGCCATCCATTGTCTTTTGTCAATTGATATCATTAAGATAGAATTTTTTTTTAGGTATTATCATTATATATAATTAGATATTTTTCTATCATTTCTTATTTTCATGAGGGTTTGATGTAACAAATCAATTAGGGGTAAATTTGGCTTTCAATTCTTATGTCATTTCAAAAAAAAAAACAATCACTAATTTTTTGTAAGAAACCTGGATATGATGATGAAAGAAGTATCACAAAGCCTAAGTTTTTGTTTCCATGTTTTTATTGTGGCTAATTGAAGAACAGCACAAACTGCTTTGAGAAAGCTGTCCCTCCTATAGCCACCCATTCAAAATTAAACACATTCGGTTCCCACAAGATCTACCTAACTAACTTGATCAAATCAACTTACCAATTTGAGCCATCAATCCCAATTAAAAGAAAAAACATATTTTAAATCAGTGCTATAAAATATGAGGTTTCATTTATATCAATTCTATCATTTTAATGATGCTTCAGACTTTCACATGTTACATTTTGAGGCTAATTGTTAATGCTCAAAAGAAGCTATGATGCAAGCCTTTGTCAATGCTATTATCATGGACAATCGAGTAGTTTATTATCCTTCATACTCAGTAGTTATTCTCCTTCGTTTCTCACTCAAGGTGAATTTCTCAATTGTCTATTCTTTCCTCAAGATGGGGTCTAGTTCTCTCTCGTTGAGATGGATTTCCATGGTGATTATCTTGCCTAATGCATTTCAATAAAGAATGGCTGATCGTTCAATTCAATTTAGCCTACATATAACATGTTTCACATAAGTCAGCTAAGGATCAATTAGTCTATATAAGAGCTGAACTGGACGAATTTCAATTTTGTTTGACCCATAATCATTTAATCACCATCTTGCTTTATTATAAATTTTCTCTAGATTATATGTAAAAAAAATAAGGAAAAATCCACCCTTCTCTAGGGATTTACTTTTTTATAAATAAAACTTGTCTAAATTTTAAGATAGATTAATTGATTAATGAAAGAATATTAATGGGGCCAATTATGATGTTCTACTATCATGATTTAACCTTTTATCCTCTCTATTACTTCTTCCTCTCCAAATTACATCAATTTCTACTAACTCCATCAACAAATTGTTATCAGAGTCAATATCATTACATCACAATCACTAAACAATGCAACAAGTCTCCAATATTTTATACAATAAACTTCAACACCCAAATAGAGTTCTTTACTGCCTAGGGGAATGATGGCACAAAGGATGGCTGCATTTGATTTAATGAAGTTTGGAATTTACATGTACATTTTCTTTTTTGCTTTTTAAAATTACCAATGTTATTGTTAAAACCAAATATATCAATTTTCATCTTGGCGTAGTTTGGTTTTTCTATATAAGGGTAATTTTGTCTTTTAAATAAACTCTGATATTATTAAAAATATATGTTGTCATGTATTTGAGAAGGTAATGAATTAAGGTTTTATCATGATGTTCTTTGAGATTTCAACCTTTCGTGAAAACTTGAGGATTCACATCTCCTTTGTACTTACGATTCGGCATCTTGACATTAGAATTTAGCATCCAATGTTTTGAGAATCATCATCAACAACTTGAGTATTTAATGTGTACCTCTTTGCTCTTTTATTTACCTCTTATCTCTTAATCCCATGTTTTTCTATACTTGCTTCTTACCTATGCCATCAGGATTATAAACAACTAGGTTCAATGTCACTTTGCAAAACGAAGATGGACTCCATGATGGAAACCTAAGAATTAAGAGCCATAAGTACCACTTTTCATTTGAAAACCACTTCCTAAGATTGTTCATATATTCAACTATTCTTCCATTGTAGAAAACATATGATTTAATGAAATGACCTTCAATAATATTAGGAATTACTCAAAACTATAGAATAATAAATGCTTTAATAAAGTTCATTCCTCCTTTTTTTCCTTTTTCTGCAACAATTTATTCAACCAAAAATGAAATATTGTGCCTGCCAAGAATAAGCCAACCCGTAAAAAATAAAATGTACTTTACTAACTTGGGGAGCTCTTTTAACTGGTCGCATGCCGTGTACTTAATTTTATCAAAATTAGCTTAATCTATTTATGAACGTCAATGCATTGTAGATTTGTTTTTATTGGAGGAATCCACCCAATTATTTGGGAAAGCTTCTTAAAGTAAAGTGATTACATTATTGAATGCAGTAGAAAAAAAATCAGGCACTTACAGTTTGCTATGATAGTCGGAATGTGCTTTGAAAGAGAGGTGCTCAATTAGCTGGTTACTTGAAAAACTTCGTTAGCATGTTGGACGCATATACAAGACTTTCAGACCAAAGGTCAGCAAAAAGACAAGAGAACTGTTTCCTCGAATGAGGATCCTCCATGATTTCCCCTCTCTGTCATTCCATGATCACTGACAACAACCTGTCAGAAAGAATATAAGCGAATCTCTTTCAATACATGAACCAGAAAAAAAGACAAAAATAACTTGCAATATAAATAATTTTCAAGTAAAAACTATATACGGATAAAGACAATAGCTAATTCCTCATGAGAATGAATAGTGACAGCATCAACAGCATTAAAAATTTCATCCATAACGCTTACAGTTCAAAAGTCCCAAGAATTATTTGCTTTTGGACAGAGACAGGAAGTATAGAAGTCAATATACTCAAGTTAATGTGATCAATACTAACCTAGATACCTTCTCATTTATATACCAAGATCAACTCAATCTGAATTATTTTGTATGTCATAATCAGTCAAGGTTGACCATGCTACATAATAATGTGAATAATATCTTCCTGTATGGCAGCCTAGAGAAAATTGTTCATATAGAGCAACACCACAATATATGCTCCATGTGAAAGACCAAAGGTTGTAAAACTTAGCAAGGCCATCTATGGGATTGAGCAAAGCCTTCAGGTTGATTCTGATAAGTTTTGCAAAAATTTGTTCAAGTCTGCCTTCACAAATGCACAAGTGATCACTCAACCTTTTTTAACACACTTTGTCAAGCTCTGCTATCTTAAAAGCCTATTAAACCGATATTCCGATCTTGTTCACACCTCAGGAAAGGTGAAATATGCACTAACGCAAGAACTCGCTCTCGCAAGCTATTAGTCCCATTTTTTCCGAGGTAGTTTGGATTTTTAATTTAACCAGATTTCCCCCAATGATCGGAATCAGAGTTTATTTGGTTATGATGTCCACTTCCCTATGAGCATAAGCCCTCATAGTTAATTACTCCTTCTAATGCGTGGAAGAGCACTCTCAATTTAAGATGAATAATATTTAGTTGTGCAAGAAGTGTATAAGTATTTTTAGTCTTAGTTTATTGGGAATGAAGGTACACCCGATCAAGATCCCATGGTTCCGTTGTCCTGGGTATACCGACGAGGTTTTCATCTACCAACAACAACAACCGTTGATTGTAGTGTCCACAGAATCTGATTAGTAGTCATGGATTGCCTCCTCTCAAGGATCCTGAGTAAACTGAAGTAGATAGGTGAGGGTTATAGTTTGGATTGAGCTTGCGTCTCCATTGAGGATTGCCCGTAGTTTAGATTTAGGTGTTAGGTCTTATGACCCCGTTTATGAGATGCATGTAGTTTAGCTTTAGGCTATGTCTCATGGGCCCCATTTTAGAGTTGTTTATAATTTGGATTTGAGTCGCGAACTACGTCTTTTATTGAAAGTAGCCCTTATAACAGAGCCCTGCATTGGGCGCCATACCCACACCCACCCATGTTACCCACCCATACCCAATGGGCATGGGTGGGTATGGGTACGCCCATGGCCTCATGGGTGGGTATGAGTGGGTACTCAATATTAGAGGACAAACTAAATTTACATTACTAATTATCATATGCATGCAGTATATTACAGTAATCCTTATTACGAAGTGTGCAACACTGATCCGCACGACCACGATAAATTTTTGATATGTGGCTTGAAGTTTGCAGTCAGAGAAAATGGCAAAAACTCAAGGCCATTACTCCATGGCAGATTGCATTCAAGAAGCGTGGAAAAGTGGGTGGTGTGGGTGGGTATGACATCTCGAAAGTCATACATAGGTGGGCATGGGGGTGGTGTAAAGCCCGCTTAGCACAGAGCGTGGGTACCCAATGGAGTACCCAACCAGGACCCCATGTAGGGCTCTGCCGTATAACGGGTATTACGGTTCATTTGGAAGTAGCTCGTGAACGGGTTTTATGGCCTCTATTAGAGGTTGCCCAAAAGTGGGTTAAAAGGGGTCTATACTACTCACTGAAGTAGCCTAAAGGTTTTAGGTACGAATGGGTCTATAACTTCTATTATAAGTTACCCATGTAACGGATCTTACGGCCTCTATTAAATGGCTAGGAGGTTATTTGTTGGTAGATAGTACCGTAGGTACACTGGTTTGTAGTTGTCTACTAGTTTGACACTATACTTAGCTTTCAGTCATTTACTAGTCTGCTTCGTCACTGGTTTGATACTTACTAGCCTGCAGTCATTGTTGTTTTGACTTTATAGCCAAAGTTGTACTCTAACTTTCAGTAGTGTACTTATTGTTTTGTCTCGTTTTTCTTTTATCCGTAGTTGGGTTTTTTATCCTTTTCTACTTTAGCAACGTTGCTTGTTCAGCATATGCTTTTCTCTACTAGCACTAGTTTATGTTACTAATATTGTGCTAATACTATACTTGTTTACTTGCATGTACATGTACCTGCAGTCAGTTGTAGGAACTAGAGGCTTGTAGTTGCAAAGGGTTTAGAGAGCTCACAGGTAGCTAGAACTGAGGCTACCACTAAGTCTGAGAGTTGGGGGTTTTGAGAGTTTTGCGTGTTTAGAGAGACTGTTTGGTTGAGAGTTAGTAGCTTATACTTAGGTTGGATTATTAGAAACATTGTTATGTTATTATTTAAAGCATTTTATTTCAATTGAATTAATTGCATTAATAAGTTAATTAAAAATTTTAATTAAACTTTTAAATTTAATTGCTCCCTCACTAATATTTTAAATGTATTTTAAAATATTTAATTATTTTAAATTAAATGGTTTACTCAATTTTAAAGAATATTTTAGTTCGTTAAAAGATATAGTTTTAAATTAATCAATTTAATTATTAAAGTTTTAATTTTAATTAAAGCTTTGATTTATAAATTTTTAAATTAATTATTTAATTAGACATTAAATTAATTAAATATCCAATTTAATTGATTTAGTTTAAATTTAAATTTTATTTTAAAATTAATAAAATTAGTTATTTACTTAAGTTAGTTGATTAATAATAATAATAATGATTAATCAAGTTTAATTTAACCAATTAGTTTATTTTTAATTAAATTGATCATGTCATTATATTATGATTAATTAATTATTTTCCAATTAAATCAATCAATTGAATGTTTTTTCTAGTCCTCCGAATAATTTCAAACAAGTCTAGCATGATGATTTAACTCATGAAAAGAAAAGAAACAATGACTAAAATGCCCTTCGGGCTACAATACCACCTGACCACCCCTAGGGGAAAAATGAGAAAAAATAGAAATATAAAATAAACTAGTACATAAAACATATCAAAAAAAAAAAAACTCCAGATCGTAGCCGCTGATCTCTAATGTTTCATCACAAATTAATTTTAAAAAAAAAAATCAATTTTACTACTACTCACCAGCCCAAGTCCTATTTCACTATTATGTTTTAGATCCTAATATTTTACCCAATATATGTAAGCAAAATTAGGCTTCGTTTTCAACTTTTATACTAAAAGTTGTTTTAAGAAGCAGTAAAAAAGACGTTCCAAACCAAGCCTTAGTCATGAGAATCACCAGCCTAAGTCATGTCATTTGTAGGTCATTTCACTTTTTAACCAGTATTTATGTTTTTTTTATTCAGGTGATTTTTAAAATTTAGCCTTGACTGCCATAATTTTTTTTATGAAGTGTGGGTGGGGTGCACCGTCTTTAAGTTCGTATGAAAGGAAATAGGATTGCAATTTTCTATTATCAAATCATAATAAAATCTACAGTATAGCAACATAATGCAACCATCAATTGTAAAATCTGTGTTTTTTATATTGATCTTCTTTTTTTTTCTTTTTAGGGAAATAATAATGTCGAAATTAGGTACTGCCAATTACCCGAAATAAAATCATATCATGGGGCAGACCAACCCAAGTTACCTTCAAAGGACTGAAGCTTTAACGGTATGAAAATGGGAAAAATAAAGGTTTTTTTCCCATAAGCTATCATCAGCATTGCAGAATCAAAGAAACATGAATTCCCAAAAAAAGGAAAGGTAACTCAAAGCTTTCAAACTAAATATAGAGAGTGGACATCAACTTCATATACTACCATAATACCAATCTTTAAAATGTATCATGTATGATAATGCACTTCCCTAAAGATTCTCGTATCTTTTCCAGTCAATATTGAATATGAATTAAGCAAATGCCCTCGTATGCATCACTTCTTCTGTTAAAGGTAAAACGCTTTAACTAACTGAAGTGGATAGCAGAAGCATGTCTAGCACAAATGCATCACAACATTTAAGAACGAAGTCCAGCAATATTTTCTTAGTATATCATGTTGGAAATGCTATTGTTATTCAGTGGAAATCAAATGAAGGATACAAGAAATGAAGTAAACATCTTCTTTCAATGGCATTTAATGTCAATATACAATGTACTACAGTCAGAAGAAACTATTTGCATATTGAAATAATCGTTACTAAAGGATAATATATTAGGTTACTGATGGACTGGCCGATTTGAATGAGAGGGGATTAGGAAGTTTCCTAACCAAGAGGGAGCTGTATGAAGGTTCTTAATCAAAGGAGATTAATTAGAACATGTTTCCTATATGAAGAGAGCATATTTGGAGGCTAATTTGGGGGCTGATTTAGAGGGGATTAATTAGAAAATATTTTTTAATTAAAGATGACTGATTTAGGAGCTACTTTGGAAGGGGGATTAATTAGGAAATATTTCTTAATTGAAAAAGGCAGATTTGGATGCTGATTTGGAGGGGATTAATTAGGAAATGTTTTCTAATTAAAGAGAGTAGATTTTGGGGTTGATTTTAGGGTGGATTTGGGAGGAAAATAATTATGAAAATATGAGGGAATTGGGGGAGGGCTATTTGGGTATTTGTTTTTTATTGTTTGCTTTAAGTAAGTGATTTTCCTAGGGTTAAGGATATGTGACGTTTGCTGAAATTAAATTGTTCCTAGGGTGTTTGGGCTCTAGCCGATGGCTATAGATTTGAGAAATCCGAATCTTCCTCTCCAATTGAAGATCCACTTGCATCTTGTCTTTTCTTTCATAAAACTTTCAATAAAAAAGAATTCCTGATTTTCTAGTCGTTGGTTTTTTGAAATTGTTGAAAATAGATTTCAGTCAAAGCTTTTGCTAAATTTCTGCAAGCATTTCCTTTCAAATTACTATCATAGTAGTTTCCTGGGCTAAAATAGAAGTCTTCTTCGTTGATTTCTACTATGTTTTCTTCTTCAATCTAGTTTTTTGTTTTCGAAGGCCAAATTCGCATCTAAGTTGTTTTTTTGTTGTTAGAGACTAGATCTTGGTAGCCATGGCTTAAAATCTAAAATTTTGGATCTCCAAACTCAATTTTTTTATTTAAAAAGTCAAACTTCAGCCGTCCATGAGAAGATCAATGAAAAATTTTCCATCTTGGAGAAGATGTTGAAGAAGTTGCTCGAGCGCCAACCCAAAAGAGAGGATGGGGAGGTGAAAATTTTGGAGGAAAAAGAGTAGATGCCAACTTTGGAGCCACTTCCAAGGAAGGGAAAGGGGAAGCAGGGATTTTTTGTGGAGCTGTAGAGTTTGAAAGGAGAAGAAGAGGGGGAGAAGATACCATACATGGTTCAACAACTCCTACAGCAATATCGAGAGGTGTTCTATCCAATTCAAGGGTTGCCTCCTCCGCGGGAACACGAGCATGCCATCATTTTGAAGGAAGGAGTTTCACATATCAGTGTTCGTCCGTACCATTCTCCCCAAATCCAGAATGATGAGATTAAGAGATTGATCAGAAAGATGTTGTAGGTAGGGATCATTCAGACCAATGACAGTCCATTTTTTAGTCTAGTGCTATTAGTCCAGTGCTTCAGCAACAGTTTCCTTGGTTCCACCTTGAGGACAAGTTGACACTTTGGGAGGGGGGTATTGACGGATGGCCAATTTCATTGAGAGGGAATTAGAAAGTTTTCTAGTCATAAGGGAGTTGTTTAGGAAGGTTCTTAATCAAAAGAGATTAATTACAAGTGTTTCCTAATTGAAGAGAGCATATTTGGGGGCTGATTTAGAGGGGATTAATTAGGAAATATTTCCTAATTGAAGATGGCTGATTTGGAGGGAATTCATTAGGAAATATTTCTTAATTGAAAAGGGCAAATTTGGTGGTTGATTTGGAGGGGATTAATTAGGAGATGTTTCCTAATTGAAGAGGGTAGATTTGGGGGCTGATTTGAGGGCTGATTTGGGAGGAAAAAAAATAAAAAATAGGAGGAAATTAAGGGAGAGCTATTTGGGTATTTATTGTTTATTGTTTGCTTTAAGTAAGTGATTTTCCTAAGGTTAGGGGTATGTGATGTTTGCTGAAACTAAATTGTTCTTAGGATATTTGGGCTCTAGCTGGTGGATAGAGATCTGGGAGAGTCGTATCTTCCTCTCCAATTGAATATCCACTTGCATCTTATCTTTTCTTTCATCAAACTTTCAATAAAAAAGTATTCGTGTGTGTTCAATTCCTGGTTTTCTAATCGTTGGCTTTTTGAAATTGCTGAAATCAAATTTCAACCAAAGCTTTTCCTAAATTTCTGCAAGTACTTCCTATCAAATTGGTATCATAGAAGTTTCCTATGCTAAAATAGAAGTCTTCCTCGTTGATTTCTATCGCGTTTTCCTCTTTGATCTTGTTTTTTTTTATGTTTGGAGGCCAAATTTGCATCTAAGTTGTTGTTTTTTGCTGTTAGAGCCTAGATCTTGGTACCCATGGCAAGAAGAAAGGTATAAGTGTTGGAGGGAGAAATCAGACAATTGAAATCTGAAATTTTGGATCTTCAAACTCAATTTTTAGAATTCAAAAGTCAAATTTCAGCCTTCTATGAGAAGATCGATAAAAAATTTTCCGTCCTTGTGACGATGTTGAAGAAGTTGCTCAAGGCCCAACCCAAGAGAGCGGATGGGGAGGTAGAACTTTTGGAGGAAGAAGAGGAGATGCCACCTTTTGAGCCACTTCCAAGGAGGGAAAAGGGGGAAGGAGTGGGATTTTTGGTGGAACTACAGAGTTTGGAAGGAGGAGAAGATACCAAACATGGTTCAACCACTCCTATGCAATATCAAGACGTGTTTCAACAAGTTCAGGGGGTTTCTAGCCCCACGAGAACACGAGCATGCTATCATTTTGAAGGAAGGGGTTTCATATATCAGTGTTTGTCCGTACCGTTCTCCCCAACTCCAGAAGGATAAGATCAAGAGATTGATTAAAGAGATGTTGGAGGCAAGGATCATTTAAACCAGTGACAGTTTATTCTTTAGTCAAGTGTTATTAGTCAAAAGCTTCAGCAACAGTTTCCTTCATTTTACCTTGAGGACAAGGTGGCACTTTGGGAGGGGAATATTGATGGGCCAGCCAATTTAATTGGGAGGGAATTAAAAAGTTTTTCAATCAAGAGGGAGCTGTTTAGGAAGGTTCTTAATCAAAGGGGATTAATTAGGAGATGTTTCCTCATTGAAGAGAAGATATTGAGGGCTGATTTAGAGGGGATTAATTAGAAAACATTTTCTAATTGAAGAGGGCTAATTTGGGAGCTGATTTAGAGGTGATTAATTAGGAAATATTTCTTAATTAAAGAGGGCTTATTTGGGGGCTTATTTGGGTGCAAATTTGGAGGGGTTTAATTAGGAAATGTTTCCTAATTGAAGAGGACAAATTTGGGAGCTGATTTGAGGGCTGATTTAGGAGGAAATAATTAGGAAATATGAGGGAATTGGGGGAGGGCTGTTTGGGTATTTATTGTTTATAGTTTGCTTTAATTAGGTGATTTTCCAATTGGGATAGCCAGATCTTCCTCTCCAATTGAAGATCCACTTGTATCTTGTCTTTTCTTTCATAAAACTTTCAATAAAAAAGTATTCTTGTGGGCTCTACTCCTGATTTTCTTATCATTGGTTTTCTAAAATTGTTGAAATAAAATTTCAGCCAAAGCTTTTTTTAAATTTCTGCAAGCACTTCCTATCAGTTACATTAGCCAATTTTTAGTTTGATTCGGCCTGCATGGCAGAAGAAGTCAACATAAAGTGAGAGAGAGAGAGAGGGAAGGAGAGAAAAATCTAACCCAACCTCAACCAATTGCCGGTGATGTCCGCTAGCTGAAAAATAAATTATGCAGGCCATTGTTTGCACAAAAATCAGCAACATAGGGATAGCATTAACTGGCTGTTGCAGAAGAAGCTGTAAAATACACCAGGATGAGGCATAGATTACTCCAACCACGTAAAGTGAGTCTTGTATTCCCATTAAAACACCATCAGTTTTCAGAGCACTGGAATGAGAATCTGAGTGTTCTTGGAAATTAAGAGGTAATATCCAAGGTGAAAGTACGAATGTTCCAAACACTAAAATACCAAAATTGAAATAAAATATCTGAGCAATTGAAGTGGAACGATTTACTGGCTGATTCTCAATGATATGCAGTAGAACTAGAAATCCCAACACTACAATGCCAAAAGAAGCTATAAGAACATATCTAGTCCTTGATTTTAGTAAACTAAGGGCAAACAAGCTTAGCATCATGACCAAGAGTAAAGATGTTATCTCAAAGGCCTTCATGCAAGAAGAACTGGTTTGCTCAAGCCACTTTGATATATCAGGAAGATGCGCCCAGTTTACACCTCCTTGGTGCCAACCCCGCAGAATCCTTCCACAGATCAGAACAATCAGTAAAGAATATATCCGGAAATAAGTGTGCAATGGTTTCATCAAAATCACACGGGCGGTATATTTGGCAACACTAATATGAGTTATCTGCGACTGATGCAAATCAAGTTTTCCCTCTTTCTTCATTTCAACTGAAACCGTCTGTTGCTCCTTAAGAAAAGATAGCATGGTCATGTAGAAAAGGATCAAACACATAGTAGATGACAAGAAGTGCCATGTGTATTGCTCTTCCTCCACCATGGAACTTGCACCAAGACTGAAAATATGAAGAAATGTTCCAAAGGAAACGAAAGTCTCATCCAAATGCCAGACGCAGCTACAGTTTTTCAAGGCTGAACCAAATTTTCTTTCGGTACCATGGTCTTTGAATTGGAGTAACAGAAGGTAAAACAATAAAACAGATGACAACAGCAAAAGGACAACGCCAGACAAAATCAACTTGATAGGTTTCTGCACAAATTTAAGCCCAATTCATTTCATTCTAATATAGGTCAGAATAAGAGCATAAAAAGTTTATAGAATCGTAGAAAACTCAGAAAAAGTAGACACAGAAAATTACATCAGTTGCTCTATGTGACAACCACTCGCTCCCATATCTTAAAAAATCATAATATGATGCAACAGCATTATACGAGTTGGTGCTATTCTCTGATCTGCAAGCAAAAAAAGGAATTCTAAGATACCAAAAAGGCCGATTACAATGAAAATTTATTCATGATTATTGAAAGAGAGATGTCTTGTCATACCTCCCACTGGAGTCACGCTCACTAAGTTTCCAAAGAGTATGAGCAGCCTTAGCTATTGAGTACAAATGATGAAACTTCTCTTCGATATTATCAAAGTATTCATTAGATTGCACAACTTGGCCACTACTAGCACCTTCTCTCAGATCTCGGCAAAGTAAATGAGGCAAATGCACTTGCAGCAATCGTAGCAATTGCCAGGAATTCAGTTCTAAGGCCCGCAATTTATGCTCGTCTGTAATCAGAAAATCAACTGATGTAACATCATGTAGTTTAATATAATTAGAAAAAAAATCAACAAAAGGTATAAAATCAAAAAAGAGGAATTCAATTAACCAGTACTGATTAAGGTCCATTTGGAGTGGCCGTATAAAAGTAGTCATAAAATTATGGAGAAAGCAAATTTTTTTTAAAATATGATGTAGCCATCATAAATATTTTCTTTCTTGACAAAGTCAAATAACAGCTATCTGAATTATGGAAGCTACCACACTACCAAACCTGGTTATAGAAAGTAACTTCCTGCCACAATTTTTTTTTGAAAAACAATAAGAAAATAATAACCAAACGAAGATGTGACAGCAGTCTGACAAACATAGAGGTGAGAAAGCTGCCTCAAATAGACTCTAGATCTCTACATTGATATCTTTTTTCTATATGTTGTCTCCTAAAGAATGTAATAAATTCTGATTCAACCATACTGAGGTCATTTATGACATTACTTCCTCTATTTTCAAATATGCTACACAGGCTCATTATACTCACGGAAAAAAAAAGAGCTTTTTCAAGAGAATATGTTCAGTTATTGCTACAGCTGAACAGTTGAAATATTATGACTCATCATTAATGAAACTAAAACATATAGTTGATGCTTTTAAATAATCATATATTTATTAACAATATTCAAGCGTTGGTCTTTTTGTCCAGTACTTGCATGAGGATTATGAACCATTACTTCTGGCCTTTTCTTTGAAATTTTCTTATTGTTTATTTGGTGATATTTTAAATTACAGAAAGATTGAAGATGATCTTTTTTTTTTTTTTTGAAGATGATCATTTGATGCATCATAAGAGAGCATTTGGGGTTTTGCAATTAGGAAAAGAAGATAAGTTTTATTATGCTTCCTTTGTGATTTTTAAATATTTTCTGTATCTGTAGATGAATTGTTTATTATTTTGATAAGACCAAAGTGATTAATGATTTTCCAAAATCTACTAATATGCATGATATTCAGGGTTTTTACAGTTCGACTACTTTTCCTAGACGATTACAAAAGGGTTTAGTATCACCCTAGTTCCATTTACTAATTATTTGAAGAAGGTGATATTTAGATGGACTAAATGCACTTCTTATATTTTTATTGAGATCAAAGAAAACTTGCAAATGCACATAAGCTTAAGTTGTCTGATTTTAATTAGGTGTTTGATGCTTGTTGTGATGCATTCGATATTGAAATTGGAGTTGTGCTAAGTCAGGTAAGTTAGCCCTTATTAAATTAGGAATGACGTGTGAATGCATACTTTAGTGAGAAACTAAATGAAGATATTATCATAGAGATGTACTGATTATAAAGTTAATGATTACAAAATGTCTTGACAATGTTTCTAATTCTCTTATTTGAGAATATTCCTACAATTAATTATTTCTCATTTTATCATTTATATTTTCATAGGCACCGATTTTATTATGAGATAACCAAACCTTTTTTTTTCCATCAAATATGATATCAACAAAGGGTTCCTATTTATTACAAGCTGGTCTCCACCACCCCACTCCTCACCAACAAACCCTCTCGCTCGAATCCCCTGCCAGACACCACATCAGCTCCCAACACCTCTCCAATACCAATATATATGCTAAGATCACATACGCTCGCACTTATGAAGCCCCTACGCGTCCCGCTTCTGCTCCATATTTCTTTTCAAATTATATTTCTCTAGAACTTTACATAAGGTCCCATATGATTAATCACGTTCATTTAAAACATTGGCTAAAAAAAATCAATCTAAACTATGAATCTGATTGCTACAGTTGGATGTGGTTCTTAAAATAATGAATCTAGATACTATGCAAGCCTAAAACCTTAGAGCAATCTATCATATATTTTCTTATATATTTTTATCAAATTAGATGAGCTTTTAAAAATTTTTAACTTTCTTTAATTGCGCGTGTAATGTCGCATTCAAACAGGGATAGACATAGCTTTCATGCCATTTACTAAAATCAACACAGTGAATACATTTTAAGGATGTTTGAGGTTGTGGGATTAGTGAAGAAAGTTGGGAGAAGAAAAAAAAAAACCATTTCGTAATTCCTTAAATATCCATCAATAATTTATCAAAAGTAAGCATGATCAGCTGGCATATTGAACCAATATAAGAAGGTAAACTATATATATGTTTCTCACCTACCAAAAAATTTAATGTGCTCTAAATATCAACAGCACGTGCATTTAATTTGAACCTTATTGAAAGACTAAACAAAATGGAGACGCAGACTATTAACATGACATTGGAACCATTCATCTAGTATTTTTTTTCTGTACGAAGAAATGATATCTAAATTCATAAAAAAAAAACATATTCTCTAGTTTTAATGATCTTGAAAAGTTTGGCTGGTCTGACTCTTGTTTTTAAAAGCTTAACCTTGCACTTTGAACGGAAGGAGAAATTAATGTGATAAAAGAAAACCTGTAAAAGAATTAAAAGCTTCTATGAGCAAAACTCCAACATTGTTCTTTGGAATTGGAACACCAAATAGAAGGGCCAAAGTCGGCGCAACATCCACCTGACCAAGATCGATAAAGTTCATACATAAGAAATTAGTTGTCACATTACAATTATGCCTTTGGTCACTTTTGTTGAAAGATGCAGTAGAATGATGAAAAGTTTCTGGACCTCTAAACCAGATGCACGTCCTAAAAAAATAACAGGCACTAATCCCAGCACATAAAATAAAACCATAAACCAAGCAAATCCAAATTCAATTGGCTAAGTTTTGATCAATTTTTCAGCAGTTGATTTCCTTTTTCTTTTACTTACTAATAGTTGTCGCTATAAACAACCGATGAAAAGACTTGACTGATTTATTTAGATACAAAAGCATATGTGATGTGCATAGGATGGCGCATTTAGTTTGCTGTCATTGATGAATATAGCATAAGCGTGAAGTTTTCTATCGACTTTTCTTTAGTTATGTAAGTTTAATTGTTCATGTGTCATTCTTCATTTTGGTGTAGGTAGATATTGACTTTATAAGATTAAGGATTTTTTTTTATTTGTGATAAGGCCTAACAATAATAAATAGTGCCGACAGTCGTGTAAAAGTTGTTGATAAATGAAATATCTAGAATCATGGTTCAATGAGATTTAATCTCCATATGACTACTTGAGGATTCACGCATCCTTTTATAAGAATTCAACAAGCCACAACAACAACAACAACAACATCAAGCCTTTATCCCACTACGTGGGGTCGGCTACATGAATCCTTTTTCTCCATTGTGTCCTATTAAAGGTCAAATTCTCGTTTAAATATAATAAAGAAAGGTCATTCCTAATATTTTCTAACCAAGTCTTTTTAGGACTGCATTTACCTTTCTTAACATAAGTCAAATCTAATAACTCTACTCTCCTAATCGGGTCATTGGAAGGCCGCCATTTTATGTGACCAAACCATCTAAGGCGACTCTCTCTAATCTTATCTTCTACTGGAGCTACTCCAACATTTTCACGTATATGCTCATTTCGTATCCTATCTCTATGGGTAAAGCCACTCATCCACCTGAGCATCCTCATCTCTGCCACACTTAACTTAGTATTATGCTTCTCTTTTAATGGCCAACATTCAGCACCATAAAGCATTGCAAGCCTCACTACCATCTTATAGAATTTTCCCTTAAGTTTGAGGGGTACTTTTCTATCACACAACAAGCCCGATACATTCCTCCACTTCAACCATCCAACTTAAATTCTGCTGATAATATCCCCATCTATTTCACCATCACTCTGAACAATAGATCCAAGATATTTAAAACATGTACTCTTATTAATGATTTGATTGCCCAAAATCACAATCCCCTCACTAAGTCTATTACTACTAAAATTACACGCCAAATATTCCGTTTTAGATCTACTCAAGCGAAAACCTTTAGTCTGTAATGTTGACCTCCATAATTCAAGTTTACTTGCAACTCCCTCTCTAGTCTTATCAACAAGAAGATATCATCAGCAAAAAGCATACACCAAGGTACATCCTCTTGCAAATGTCTAGTGAGAACATCCATGACTAAAGCAAAAAGATATGGGCTTAAGGCTGATTCTTGATGTAACTCAACTGAAATAGGGAAATACTTGGTCAAACCACCTTGTGTTTGAACACAAGTAATAGCTCCTGCATACATATCTTTAATGATTTGAATATAAGCATTATTAACTCCTTTCTTTTCAAGAACTCTCCATAGCACTACTCTTGGAACTTTATCATATGCTTTTTCTAAATCAATAAATATCATATGTAGATCCTCCTTATTTTCTCTATATTTCTCCATTAAACCTCTTAATAAATGTATGGCTTCCATAGTCGACCTACCCGGCATGAATCCAATTTGATTTTGAGAAACATTAGTATCACGCCGCAACCTATGCTCCATAACTCGCTCCCATAGTTTTAAAGTATGACACATTAATTTAATTCCTCTATAATTCGCACAATCTTGTGCATCACCTTTATTCTTAAAAATAGGAATTAACACACTCATTCTCCACTCATCTGGCATCTTTTTAGTCTTCAAAATAGTATTAAAAAGTTTAGTAAGCCAAGAAATTCCTTCATCTCCTAAGCATTTCCACACCTCTATTGGAATATCATCAGGTCCAATAGCTTTTCAACCTTCATTTTTTTTAAAGCCTCTCTAACTTCAGTTTTACTAATACGTCGATAAAAACAGAAATCTTTACTTTCATTTAGGGTGCTAAGGTCACTATAGTCAATGTTATTATCAAAATTTTCATTAAAAAGTTTAGCAAAATATCTCATCCACCTTTGAAGAATATTATATTATAAGAAAAGTATTTTTTAATCTTCATCCTTAATACACTTCACTTGAACTAAATCCTTACTACTCCTATCTCTTTGTTTGGCTAATTTATACATATATCTTTCTCCCTCCTTAATATCTAATCTATTATATAAATCACTAAAAACTAAGGTCTTTGCATCACATATTGCTTTCTTAGATTCCTTACGAGTCTCTTTATATATTTCCCAATTATCAGAATTTTTTAAATTAAACCAATTTTTATTACAAATCTTATTATTCTTAATCTTTTCTTGCACATTTGGATTCCACCACCAACTATTTTTACTATTAGGAGCTTTTCCCTTTGATACTCCAAGCACATCTTTTGCAATATTCTTAATATCACTAGTCACTTTTCCCCACATAACATTAACATCCTCATGCACAGATAAAATCTTAAGATCTAAAACCTTACTCTCAAAAATATTTTTGTTAATATTCTTTAAATGCCCCCATCTAATCCTAGAATATCGTTTTACTTTATTTTTTATTATCTGCCCCTTTATCTTAAAGTCTAAAACTAATAATCGATGTTGGGTACATAAATTTTCACTCGGAATAACTTTATAATCTTTGCAATATAAACGATCTAATTTTCTTATAAGAAAATAGTCAATCTGAGTTATACTATATCCATTTTTATAAGTGATGAGATGCTCATTCCTTTTCTTAAATAAGGTATTAGCAATTGAAAAATTATAAGCTAAACAAAAATCTAATATGGTCTTGCCGCCTAAAGAATTCAACAAACCAATGTTCTAAAATAAACAACTTGAGGATTCAATGTATATCTAACAAGTCCTTTGCAATTTTTTATATTCTAACAAAAACTTTTAAGATTTCTGATGTGATGCATGGTTTGAGTTACACATGATTTAAGAAAAAAAAAATTAATTAAAGCTTAACCATTCATAATTTCATGCTTCAAATTCAAATCGGTTACAAGAGCTCGTAGAGTTCCTCTTTGCTTAGGCAAAAGAATTACAATAAAAGAAGATAGCCGAACGATTTAATCTAATACAAGGAAAATAATAACGTTAAAAACTAGTAACTTGAATCCCACAAGTAATAAAGAGTTGTTCACACCTTGAGACCTCTTTCTCTCTTTCCTACGAAGACTAGGTTGAGCGGCGGAAGATCGTCCAAGCTAGTATTGAGGTTGCCACGAGGAGGGAGAAGCCAAGGAACGTCGCCGTAGAGAAGGATCTCGGAGGTGGAGCGGGCACGGTAGATCGACCTTTGATGATCCACGTGTAGACGGAGAAGTGGTCGTCGATGGAATCCACTAGCGTTGGTAGGATCCGGTCCAAGTATTCTTCGACGGTGTCGTCGAAGTCAAAGCCGACGTCGAAGAACGGCGATTGGAGGATATTAACTCTCCCTCGGTTGTCGTATTCAAACCCGAAGTTCCACTCGGGTTCCTCCATGCATCATTGAGGAGAGATATAAAGGTTGCTACGAAGAATTCTCCAAAAAGGAGATGGGTGGTCGGCGGGTTGGAGAGAAGAGGGGAGGCCGGCGGTAGAAAGGGTGAAAGGAGGAGCTTTTGGTTTTAGAAAACTGAAGAGATTTCAGATTCAGGGAATTAAGAGGGAAAATTCTGAATTTCAAAACCTAATTCAATTGAGAGGGAGGACTCATTAGGCAAGAAATTAAATCTTGTCATACAGGGGGGCCGGCAGCATGAGCATGAGGGGGGGGAGAGAGATATGGGAGGGAAACTGAAATAAATTTCAGTTTAAAGGAAAGAGGAGGAGGTTTCTAATTGAAATCAATTTCTAATTTCAAATTAGAGGTGGGGAAATTAATTGCAATTAATGGGGGAACCCATTAAGGGGCCGGCGGCATGTATAGAGGGGGAAGGGGTTTTGGGAAAGAGGGAGAGGGGTTTCTAAGTATGGATGATGACTAAGCAAATTTTAAATCAATCCCATTCAATTAGAATTTGAAATTTTGGACTCATTCAAAACTTACCATAAGTGGACTTTCCAAATTTAGAAAGGATTTGAATTTGGAAATTCAAATCCCAAGCAAGGTGGCGAGAGAGGGAGATGGGGGATGGCTGGAGGTGGGGAGGAGCCGGCGGTAGAAGTGGCCGGCCGGTGGGATTGACGTGGCCGACGGGTGGGGGGCTCAAGACGGCGGCAAGAAGGGAGATGGCCCGACTTCTTCCAAATTTAAGGTGTGGATGGCGTCGCTCGTGGATGAGGTGAAGATCACTGGAAACTAACACAAGGAGAACTCACAAAAGAGATCTCATGCTAAGAACTCACTAAGAGATCTTTGAACTCACAAAGAGATCACACCATAGAAATTTTCATTCATCAAATCAATTGCTCATACATGATACAAGGGGCCATATAAATAGGCTCCAAATGAAAGTAAATACAAAAGACTAAAATGCCCCTGGGGCTACAAGATCAAACTAATACCCACAAGGGTAAAATGGGAAAAACTGGAAAAACAACAAGTAGTGTAAGAACTGCAGATACAACAAGTCATCAGTAGTAAAGACTATCAATCATAGCTGTTGATCTCCGGTGTCGCCTCTGATAGATGCGCCGGAATCTCCTGTCGATGCCCCCATCAATTTCATTTTGGTTTTGCACTTAATTTGAAGTTTTTGTTATAGTTTTGTTCTTATTTTACATGTAGTTGTACACCAACATCAATTCCCGGTATTTTTGTTCACCTATTGCACTATTCCCATTCCACCTATGCAATTTTTTCTCCCCATCCATCCAACCAATTAAGAGCTCATACTATGTCCAAACCTAAATCATCTCACCTTGACAATTGATCCTACACACCCCCTAAGAATCGATCCCCCCTCTCACAAAGAGCTTCGGCATTAATCCAACAATGGTGTAATACCCTCCCACATGCAAAGTGAAGCATACTCACTCTCTTCTTCAATCTCTACAATAAACTACAGCCTCCATATTTAAGCGAGGAAAAAGCACGTCTGCATCACAGAAAAAGGAAAACAGTGAGCAAAATTAGAAAGGAATAAAACTGAATAAAAATAATAGGAAAGGCTTTATTTTGCAAGCTGCAAATTCAAACTATTGACCAACAATAGTGTTCTGCCACATCTTCCAAGAACGAATTGAACTTACACATTGAAACAACAATTAGATTTGATCGTGACACATAAGGTGGAGTTTATGCAGTGCAGGGTGTATTTCTATCTTTTCTTTTTTCTTTTCTTTTTTTTTTCTTTTTTTGTGCTTCTACAAATATCATATGAAATTGCTACAGTAGTTCTAACATGAATGAAGAGTATACCTTCAAGAGAATTCAAGATTTCTTTGATGGAACACACTCTTGCTCCTCAAACCTTGGAAAGAGCTAGGATTGCTCTTACTCGCCAGAGAAGGCTTCATTACAAAAAAAGAACTGGTGTCATTCGTTTTGTTTCATATATATTCTATGGTGATAATGAATCGATGCCATCCATTGTCTTTTGTCAAATTGATGATCATTAAGATAGAATTTTTTTTTAGGTATTATCATTATATAGTAATTAGATATTTTTCTATCATTTCTTATTTTCATGAGGGTTTGATGTAACAAATCAATTAGTGGGTAAATTTGGCTTTCAATTCTTATGTCATTTCAAAAAAAAAAACAATCACTAATTTTTTGTAAAGAAACCTGGATATGATGAGTTGAAAGAAGTATCACAAAGCCTAAGTTTTTGTTTCCATGTTTTTATTGTGCTAATTGAAGAAACAGCACAAACTGCTTTGAGAAAAGCTGTCCCTCTCTATAGCCACCCATTCAAAATTAAACACATTCGGGTTCCCAAAATCTACCTAACCTAACTTGATCAAATCAACTTAACCCAATTTGACCATAACCCAATTAAAAGAAAAAACATATCTTTTAATCAGTGCTATAAAATATGAGGTTCATTTATATCATTCTATCATTTTACATGAATGACCTTCAGACTTTCACATGTTACATTTTGAGGCTAATTGTTAATGCTCAAAAGAAGCTATGATGCAAGCCTTTTGTCAATGCTATTATACATGGACAATCGAGTAGTTATTATCCTTCATATCTCAGTAGTTATTCTCCTTCGTTTCTCACTCAAGGTGAATTTCTCAATTGTCTATTCTTTCTCAAGATGGGGATCTAGTTCTCTTCTCGTTGAGATGGATTTCCCATGGGATGAATCTTGCCCTAATGCATTACAATAAAGAATGGCTGATCGTTCAATCAATTTAGCCTACATATAACCAGTTTCACATAAGTCAGCCATAAGGAATCAAATTAGGCTATAAAGAGCTGAACTGGACGAATTTCAAATTTTTTTGACCCATAATCAATTTAATCACCATCTTGCTTTATTATAAAATTTTCTCTTAGATTATATGTAAAAAAAATAAGGAAAAATCCACCCTTCTCTTAGGGATTTACTTTTTTTATAAATAAAACTTGTCTAAATTTTAAGATAGATTAATTGATTAATGAAAGAATTATTAATGGGGCCAATTATGATTGTTCTACTATCATGATTTTAACCTTTTATCCTCTCTATTACTTCTTCCTCTCCAAATTACATCAATTTCCTACTAACTCCATCAACAAATTGTTATCAGAGCATTATCAATCTACATCACAATCACTAAACAATGCAACAAGTCTCCAATTTTTTATACAATAAAACTTCAACACTCCAAAATAGAGTTCTTTACTGCCTAGGGGAATTGATGGCACAAAGGATGGCTGCATTTGATTTAATGAAGTTTGGAATTTACATGTCACATTTTCTTTTTTGCTTTTTAAAATTACCCAAGTTAATTGTTAAACACAAATATATCAATTTTCATCTTGGCGTAGTTTGGTATTTCTATATAAGGGTAATTTTGTCCTTTTAAATAAACTCTGATATTATTAAAAATATATGTTGTCATGTATTTGAGAAGGTAATGAATTAAGAGTTTATCATGATGTTTCTTTGAGATTTCAACCTTTCGTGAAAACTTGAGGATTCACATCTCCTTTGTACTTACGATTCGGCATCTTGACATTAGAATTTAGCAATCCAATGTTTTGAGAAATCATCATCACAACTTGAGTATTTAATGTGTACCTCTTTGCTTCTTTTATTTACCTCTTATCTCTTAAATCCCATGTTTTCTATACTTGCTTCTTACCCTATGCCATCATGGATTATAAACAACTAGGTTCAATGTCACTTTGCAAAACGAAGTGGACTCCATGATGGAAATCCTAAGAAATTAAGAGCCATAAGTACCACTTTTCATTTGAAAACCACTTCCTAAGATCTTGTTCATATATTCAACTATTCTTCCATTGTAGAAACATATGATTTCTAATGAAATGACCTTCAATAATATTAGGAATTACTCAAACTATAGAATAATAAATGCTTTAATAAAGTTCATTCCCTTCATTTTTTTCCTTTTCTTGCAACAATTTATTCAACCAAAAATGAAATATTGTGCCTGCCAAGGAATAAGCCAACCCTCGTAAAAAATAAAATGTACTTTACTAACTTGGGGAGCTCTTTTAACTGGTCAGCATGCCGTGTACTTAATTTTATCAAAATTAGCTTAATCTATTATGAACGTCAATGGCATTGATAGATTTGTTTTTATTGGAGGAATCCACCAATTATTTGGGTAAGCTTCTTAAAAGTAAAGTGATATCATTATTGAATGCAGTAAAAAAAAATCAGGCACATTACGTTGCTAAGATAAGTCGTGAATGTGCTTGAAAAGAAGGGTGCTCAATTAGCTGGTTACTTGAAAAACTTCGTTATGCATGTTGGACGCATATACAAGACTTTCAGACCAAAGGTCAGCAAAAAGAGCAAGAGAATCTGTTTCCTCGAATGAGGATCCTCCATGATTTCCCCTCTCTGTCATTCCATGATCACTGACAACAACCTGTCAGAAAGAAATAAGCAGAAATCTCTTTCAATACATGAACCAGAAAAAAGACAAAAATAACTTGCAATATAAATAATTTTCAAGTAAAAACTATATACGGATAAAGACAATAGCTCTAATTCCTCATGAGAATGAATAGTGACAGACATCAACAGCATTAAAAATTTCATCCATAACGCTTACAGTTCAAAAGTCCCAAGAATTAGTTTGCTTTTGGACAGAGACAGGAAGTATAGAAGTCAATATACTCAAGTTAATGTGATCAATAACCTAGATACCTTCTCATTATATACCAAGATCAACTCAATCTGAATTATTTGTATGTCATAATCAGTCAAGGTTGACCATTGCTACAAATAAATGTGAATAATATCTTCCTGTATGGCAGCCTAGATAAAATTGTTCATATAGAGCAACCACCACAATATATTGCTCAGGTGAAGACCAAAGGTTGTAAAACTTAGCAAGGCCATCTATGGGATTGAGCAAAGCCTTCAGGTTTGATTCTATAAGTTTTGCAAAAATTTTGTTCAAGTCTGCCTTCACAAATGCACAATAGATCACTCAACCTTTTTTAAACACACTTTGTCAAGCTCTGCTATCTTAAAAGCCTATTAAACCGATATTCTATCTTGTTCACCCTCAGGAAAGGTGAAATATTGCACTACGGCAAGAACTCCGCTCTCGCAAGCTATTAGGTCCCATTTTTTCCGAGGTAGTTTGGATTTTTAATTTAACCAGATTTCCCCCAATGATCGGAATCAGAGTTTATTTGGTTATGAGGTTCCACTTCCTATGAGCATAAGCCCTCATAGTTAATTACTCCTTCTAATGCGTGGAAGAGCACTCTCAATTAATGATGAATAATATTTAGTTGTGCAAGAAGTGTATAAGTATTTTTAGTCTTAGTTATTGGGAATGAAGGTACACCCGATCAAGATCCCATGGTTCCGTTGTCCTGGGTATACCGCAGGTTTCAGTCTACCAACACTAACAACCGTTGATTGTAGTGTCCACAGAATCTGATTAGTAGTCATGGATTGCCTCCTCTCAAGGATCCTGAGTAAACTGAAGTAGATAGGTGAGGGTTATAGTTTGGATTGAGCCTTGCGTCTCCACTTAGGAGTTGCCCGTAGTTTAGATTTAGGTTAGGTCTTATGACCCCGTTTATGAGATGCATGTAGTTTAGCTTTAGGCTATGTCTCATGGGCCCCATTTTAGAGTTGTTTATAATTTGGATTTGAGTCGGAACTTACGTCTTTTATTGAAAGTAGCCCGTATAACAGAGCCCTGCATTGGGCGCCCATACCCACACCCACCCATGTACCCACCCATACCCAATGGGCATGGGTGGGTATGGGTACGCCCATGGCCTCATGGGTGGGTATGAGTGGGTACTCAATATTAGAGGACAAACTAATTTACATTACTAATTATCATATGCATGCAGTATATTACAGTAATCCTTATTACGAAGTGTGCAACACTGATCCGCATCGTGACCACGATAAATTTTGATATGTGGCTTGAAAGTTTGCAGTCAGAGAAAATGGCAAAAAACTCAAGGCCATTAATCCATGGCAGATTGCATTCAAGAAGCGTGAAAAGTGGGTGGGTGTGGGTGGGTATGACATCTCGAAAGTCATCATAGGTGGGCATGGGTGGGTAAAGCCCGCTAGCACAGAGCGTGGGTACCCAATGGGTACCCAACCAGGACCCCATGTAGGGCTCTGCCGTATAACGGGTCTTACGGGTTCATTTGGAAGTAGCTCGTGTAACGGGTCTTATGGCCTCTATTAGAGGTTGCCCAAAAGTGGGTTAAAAGCGGGTCTTACTACTTCACTTGGAAGTAGCCTAAAGGTTTTAGGTACGAATGGGTCTTATAACTTCTATTATAAGTAGCCCATGTAACGGATCTTACGGCCTCTATTAAAAGTGGCTAGGAGGTTATTTGTTGGTAGATTAGTACCGTAGGTACACTGGTTTGTAGTTGTCTACTAGTTTGACACTATACTTTAGCTTTCAGTCATTTACTAGTCTGCTTCGTCACTGGTTTGATACTTACTAGCCTGCAGTCATTGTTGTTTTGACTTTTACTAGCCAATAGTTGTACTCTAACTTTCAGTAGTGTACTTATTGTTTTGTGCTCGTAGTTTTCTTTTATCCCAGTAGCTTGTCTTTCTACTTTAGCAACGTTGCTTGTTCAGCATATGCTTTTCTCTACTAGCACTAGTTTATGTTACTATATTGTGCTAATACTATACTTGTTTACTTGCATGTACCATGTACCTGCAGCAGTTGTAGGAACTAGAGAGCTTGTAGTTGCAAAGGGGTTTAGAGAGCTCACAGGTAGCTAGAACTGAGGCTACCACTAAGTCTGAGAGTTGGGGGTTTGAGAGTTTTGCTTGTTTAGAGAGCTGTTTGGTTTGAGAGTTAGTAGCTTATACTTAGGTTGGATATTATGAACATTGTTATGTTATTATTTAAAGCATTTTATTTCAATTTGAATTAATTGCATTAATAAGTTAATTAAGAAAATTTTAATTAAACTTTAAATTTAATTGCTCCGCTCACTAACATATTTTAAATGTATTTTAAAATTATTTAATTATTTAAATTAAATTGGTTACTCAATTTTAAAGAATTAATTAGTTCGTTAAAAGATATAGTTTTAAATTAATCAATTTAATTAATTAAAGTTTTAATTTTAATTAAAGCTTTGATTTTATAAATTTTTAAATTAATTATTTAATTAGACATTAAATTAATTAATTATCCAATTAATTGAATTTTAGTTTAAATTTAAATTTTATTTTAAAATTAATAAATTAGTTATTTACTTAAGTTAGTTTGATTAATAATAATAATAATTGATTAATCAGTTAATTTAACCAATTAGTTTATTTTAATTAGAATTGATCATTCAATTAATATTATGATTAATTAATTATTTTCCAATTAAATCAATCAATTGAATGTTTTTCTAGTCCTCCAATAATTTCAAACAAGTCTAGCATGATGATTTAAAATTTTTGGCATCCTCCCGTCATCCTCTCCCCATGAGGGGAGGTTAGAGAAGGCACTTGTGATGAGGACATCGAAGATCAACGGCTACGATCGTGTTTACTTATCTTGATGTAGTTTATTTGTTATTTGTGCTTTTCCATTTATACCCTCACTTGAGGGCTTTGTTTTATGTTTGCCCTAGGGGCAATTATGTCTTTTTATTTTTCCTTCATGTAGTTGGCTATTTAAGCCCTCCCCTTCTCTTGTATTGGGATGATGAATATTGAAATGAAAAATTTGTGTTTGTTTCTACTTCTTCTTGCATGAGAGCTTGAGAAGGGAGAGAGCTCAAGGGGAGCAAATCGCAAGGCCCGCCAGTCGTTGGAAGAGTCCGCGGCTCGTGGTATTTTCTTCTTCTATCTTTTGTTTTCCCTCACCCTTTTTTCTTTCCCCATCCACCGTCCCCTCTCCAACCAATCTCCACCCATGGCCTCACCTTCCACCACCTCTTCCACCACCCAACCGCCGGCCACTACCTTGCCCCAAGCCATGATGAAGATGTCAATCATCATAATGGCTCCTTGATTGTGGCCTAGCAATAAATGAAGGAGTTACCAATTTTTGAATTTCAAAATATTTCCTAATATACTAACTCTATTTTAGGAAAGTGTTCACACCTCATTCAAATCAATTTCTATTTGATTTGGATTTAAAATCTCCCATCCTAATTTACATATCTTAATATGGCATGCATTAAATAATTATTTCAAGCCTTTTCCGTTAACTGCCGCTGGCCTCCCCATTAGATTTAGAATAAATCTGCCTTAAAGCCAATTCATTCTCTTTGGAAATATTTCCAAACCAGAGAATTTTGTTTGGCTGAAAAATCCCAAGCCCCACCTCCTTTAATTCCGGCTCAGTCATTGCTTTCCTTTTTTATTCTTTTGGAATTAAGCCCCACCGCCTCTCATGCTCCACCGCCTCCCTCCTCTCTACTAATTGCTCCAAACGGATTCTCTAGTGCTGAACCTGAAGCTTGGAATTTATTCTCAGCCTTATCATCTCCTTTGAGGCGTGATTCTTCCCCCCAACCTTCTCCAGATCCTATTCTACTAAAATCTGGAAATTCATCTCAGATTTTTTGTAGAAACCTGAAACTGTTTTCAGATTTTGATAGGAAGAGGTTGGGAGCTTACTTCCTCTTCCCTTCAAACCAGAGATTTCCAGCACGGATTATTTGTTTCCCAGCAACTTGAAGCTTCCAAATTGCTGCTGTCCTGGAGATTCCAGCAAAGGAAAGTCAGTGTAGTTTGCTGCCAGAACCCTCATACTGCTGTCCAACGCTCTCTTATAGCTGTTGTTTGGATTTCCTAAGTCATACAGCTTGCTGTCTACGTATGCCAGCAAAGATACCCTGCTGTCCAGCATTGTGGAAGACCTCGATTTGCTATTAAGTTCCCCACAGCTGACCACGAGATTCACCAAAATTCTAACTTTCCAACAACCTTGCCGGAGTGCGTATTTCTCTTGTCTTCGGGTAAACTCAACATCCGGTTCGTTATCTTCATAGTTACATCCTTGATTGTGGTTCTTATTATAGTCATGAAGATAATGTTAATACTTCTCCGCTAATGCCTAGTAATTAGAAGAGTAGTGTGAGGGATCTTCTCATAGCAACTAATCTCATTGTTAGTCTAGGGATATTTGTGGAAAACCATTCATGTACGCAATATTAGATTGACTTGATTGTTATATGAACTTAACTCTTACGCGTGTGATTCAACCTAAGCTCAATTTTCCGCTCTTAATGTTTTATCACGTCGTTCAAATCATCGTAAAGACCTAATTATTCGCTCTCTCTAAAATTAAGCGTGCAAATTCATTATGAAAGTCATCTTCGCATGGATTGTATCACATCATCTTGGTATCAGAGCATGGCTAGCATGCGATGATTGTGCTAGTTTGCATCCTAGGCATTCCTTTTAAGTTCTCCCTAAAAGTTTACATGCATATCATCACTTAGGTGAGCTTATTTACTGTTTTCCTACTGCTGGCCTGAAATTTCTGCAATGTTTACTTCGCATTACATAATTATATTCATGTGTTTAAGTGCTGCTACCATTACATTCACATGCATAATAGTCTAGGCCACTTAAACTTTTGCTGTCCACTGTTTTCTGCACTTGGTTTCAACCCTAGAGTGAGTTCCTGGTTGTGTTAGGTTGCTGTCCACTTTTTCCTGCAGGGGTTAAGCTCCCGTTAGTGACCCTAGTATCACTATTTAGGTGCTGCCTTCACCCTAGAACCTTGCCTAAACAATTAGGTAACTTCCCCCCTTGTTGTGCTTGCTGCCCAACACTTTCCTGCTGCTGTAAACTTCAATTTCAGCAAGTGTTTCAGTGGGAATTAGCTGTTGTCCTTGACTTAGGAAGTCTCCCTAGTGATCCTTAGCACCCAATCTTCTTTAGGTGTCACTTGACGCTTCCCAATGGACCCGATTAGACTCCAAAAGAGTTTAGATGACATCGTTAACCTAGTGGGCAATATGACTAGAATTATGACGGAGAAACCCGTTGACTATTCCCGCTCTAATTACATACCCCACTCAACTTACCACCAGAAACCTGAGCCTAGGCCTCCACGACCTCACTTAGAGTCACCTTATCGTCTGCCTACCTTTGATGGTTCTTTGGACATTTACTGCTTTAGGGAATGGGTTAGACAATTAGAAGAATATTTTGAATCATGTTATATCCCTGAGTCGCACCAGGTTAGCATCGCTAAGTCTCACCTTAGAGGTCGAGCTCTTCAATTTTGGGCAAGATTGGAAGATCATAAAGAGTCTCGCGGAGAGTACACTACTTGGAAAGATATGAGGCGAGATCTTAATTTAAAATACCGACCCTCTACTAGTGACCGTCATCTAGAGCATCCCCCTACCTCTTTCGTTGGGACAACCCGTAGACCTTACTGTGATCAAAACCACCCACCCATTAGTAACATCCGGTTGGCTGACCCACCCTATAGGTCTTCACCTAACCTTGATGGCCGACCCTCTACTGGGTCTTCTGTTAGACCAATCTCTTATGACTCCCCACTAAGGCCTACTTCTAGTCAGCACAGTCAACCTTTAGCCTCCCCAGTCCTTGACCCTGCAAGTGTAATTTTGATAAAGAAATGCATTAACAAGAAAACGTCATCTGAACCTAAAACTGAGTGCATCCATTTCGTGGATGCTAATGATATTAAGGATAACGAAGACCTCTTTGAGGATGGAACAAAAGTAATTGAATCAGACTCCCTGAATGACTTAAACCCTGAACTAGGAAAGCTAGAACCTTTAAACGTCGACACCGTAACCCACCCCAATCCTAGTCTCCTCGAAGCCAAGTCTTTGGACAAAGTATGCCTGGATGATAGTAGTGTGATCTCGGAAGAAACAAACCGGACTCCGAACACTTTGGATTTAAATTTGGAAGATCCTGATTTCGTCGTAAAACCTACTGAGATGACTCCGGATAATTCTGATAATTCTGAATTAATTTTCGATAATTCTGATGGCGACTTAGATAATCTCGAGCTGGAAGTAAGTCAATCGAATTTATCACCTGACTTAAGTGAAACGGAACCCATGGATCTTAGGGTTACAACCAAACCTGAATCTCTTTCGGAAGACAGTATTTTGAGTGTGAAAGTTTTTGAGCCTGATTTAAACAATGAGCTCTCTCTTGTGTCATTAGAGTCTAACTTTAGAGCTGCTCAATTGGATTTATATTTGGCCGAGTGTGTCAATCCTGATTCATACTTTTTGCCCGTTATAGCCTCGCCCTACCAGGATACAGACCACCTCTATCCTAGTTGGATGAATTTGTTCGTTTACACTGCCCTCACTAGGAGACTACTGTCGACCCTAACTGAAACCACCTATAGGAGTGCCCTGATAGCTAAGAGTGTCTTCATTTCTCCCCCTACACCAGTTCCCTTAGACCAAACACTTTAAAACCCCTCTTTTTACGTCTCATCCACTTTGTCTAGCTATATGTTCGTGCGAGTTAGTTTGTTGTTGTGTGTTTTGTAGTCTTTTGTCTTCCAAAATTTTTTTTGTTTAAAGTTTATGTGTGAATCCACTTTTTCATTCATCTTTGGTCAAATCTCTTACACCACCTCATTCTCATAGTAGTTATCTTGTTGAGTCTTGAATTTTAGACATATAATTTTGCATAGCACATGCCGCATCTACATCGCATCAGCATGACCTACTTATAGAAATTGCACGCCTAATTGAACAGAATGATAATAATTATAGACTTTATGTTGAATTCAAAACGACAATGTAAAACTTTTAAGGTTGGTAATTCAGCGACGGTGCGGATTCGTCCGGCGCAGTTCCCACAAGGAGCTGTAAAGGAGTCACATGCTAGGAGTGCGGGACCAATTAAAACAGTCAAGAAAATCATTGATAGCGCTTACGTGGTGGCTCTACTTGCAGAGTTCCACATTTATCCCTCTATTAACATAGAAGATTTAGTAACCTATGAGGGTCTAGAGTTTAACCCACCACCTCCACTTCAAATTAAGCCTTGTGTGACCCACCTTGTGAGAACCCCAAAGCCTACCTCCACTCCCAAAATTTATTCCCAAAATTCCTATAGCGGAGAAGGTTGACATGATTCATAATGATGATATTATTGCCACGAAAGAGGGTGAACGAAGAAGATACTTGACTAGGTGAAGAGGTGAACCAAAGTCAGATGATACGATGTCAGAGTGTAAGGAGCTTCAACAGTTAAACCCAGATGCACTAGTTTTCGAGACACCAACTCGACGGAGTCGAGTTTTTCTCCCACCTGGGGAGAATGATGAGGACATCGAAGATCAACGGCTACGATCGTGTTTACTTATCTTGATGTAGTTTATTTGTTATTTGTGCTTTTCCATTTATACCCTCACTTGAGGGCTTTGTTTTATGTTTGCCCTAGGGGCAATTATGTCTTTTTATTTTTCCTTCATGTAGTTGGCTATTTAAGCCCTCCCCTTCTCTTGTATTGGGATGATGAATATTGAAATGAAAAATTTGTGTTTGTTTCTACTTCTTCTTGCATGAGAGCTTGAGAAGGGAGAGAGCTCAAGGGGAGCAAATCGCAAGGCCCGCCAGTCGTTGGAAGAGTCCGCGGCTCGTGGTATTTTCTTCTTCTATCTTTTGTTTTCCCTCACCCTTTTTTCTTTCCCCATCCACCGTCCCCTCTCCAACCAATCTCCACCCATGGCCTCACCTTCCACCACCTCTTCCACCACCCAACCGCCGGCCACTACCTTGCCCCAAGCCATGATGAAGATGTCAATCATCATAATGGCTCCTTGATTGTGGCCTAGCAATAAATGAAGGAGTTACCAATTTTTGAATTTCAAAATATTTCCTAATATACTAACTCTATTTTAGGAAAGTGTTCACACCTCATTCAAATCAATTTCTATTTGATTTGGATTTAAAATCTCCCATCCTAATTTACATATCTTAATATGGCATGCATTAAATAATTATTTCAAGCCTTTTCCGTTAACTGCCGCTGGCCTCCCCATTAGATTTAGAATAAATCTGCCTTAAAGCCAATTCATTCTCTTTGGAAATATTTCCAAACCAGAGAATTTTGTTTGGCTGAAAAATCCCAAGCCCCACCTCCTTTAATTCCGGCTCAGTCATTGCTTTCCTTTTTTATTCTTTTGGAATTAAGCCCCACCGCCTCTCATGCTCCACCGCCTCCCTCCTCTCTACTAATTGCTCCAAACGGATTCTCTAGTGCTGAACCTGAAGCTTGGAATTTATTCTCAGCCTTATCATCTCCTTTGAGGCGTGATTCTTCCCCCCAACCTTCTCCAGATCCTATTCTACTAAAATCTGGAAATTCATCTCAGATTTTTTGTAGAAACCTGAAACTGTTTTCAGATTTTGATAGGAAGAGGTTGGGAGCTTACTTCCTCTTCCCTTCAAACCAGAGATTTCCAGCACGGATTATTTGTTTCCCAGCAACTTGAAGCTTCCAAATTGCTGCTGTCCTGGAGATTCCAGCAAAGGAAAGTCAGTGTAGTTTGCTGCCAGAACCCTCATACTGCTGTCCAACGCTCTCTTATAGCTGTTGTTTGGATTTCCTAAGTCATACAGCTTGCTGTCTACGTATGCCAGCAAAGATACCCTGCTGTCCAGCATTGTGGAAGACCTCGATTTGCTATTAAGTTCCCCACAGCTGACCACGAGATTCACCAAAATTCTAACTTTCCAACAACCTTGCCGGAGTGCGTATTTCTCTTGTCTTCGGGTAAACTCAACATCCGGTTCGTTATCTTCATAGTTACATCCTTGATTGTGGTTCTTATTATAGTCATGAAGATAATGTTAATACTTCTCCGCTAATGCCTAGTAATTAGAAGAGTAGTGTGAGGGATCTTCTCATAGCAACTAATCTCATTGTTAGTCTAGGGATATTTGTGGAAAACCATTCATGTACGCAATATTAGATTGACTTGATTGTTATATGAACTTAACTCTTACGCGTGTGATTCAACCTAAGCTCAATTTTCCGCTCTTAATGTTTTATCACGTCGTTCAAATCATCGTAAAGACCTAATTATTCGCTCTCTCTAAAATTAAGCGTGCAAATTCATTATGAAAGTCATCTTCGCATGGATTGTATCACATCAACTTGTCCTTTCTAGTCTGCCCAGCCGGATAGGATTCAATGATCGACAGCTTCGGGATGTTGTTTGGCCCAAGAAATCTTCGAGCGACTGTTTTCATTGAGATTAGCATCTGCTTTCTTTTCATTATTGAGGTTAATATTAATATTAATATTATTATAATGTTATTATTGTAATAACATTATGTCACACCCCATTTTGATCCCCTAAAGTCAATCTAAAGTGTAACAGAGAATAAGAATCTGAACATACCTTACTTATCCCCATTCTGAAACTTTGATATTATAATTAGATAAGTAAAAAGTAGTCTATTCAAACTATCCTAACATAATTGATCATAACACATCCAAATTTTCAAAATACTAAGCATATATAATATACCTCAAATAAAATACAAATCTTAAATGAAATATAGAGCTTCACTAAAACCTTTAAAATTTACTTACATATCCAAAAGTTTGTACAACTATCACTCAAATCTCTTTGTACACCAAAAATGTGTTTGTATACAAAAGGGTAATTAACTATCCAGACCACTACCTCACTGGATCCTTCCCCCTTGTTTATAGTACAACAACTATTAAATGAGTCAAGGCTCAATGAAATGCTCAAGCAATGCAGAAAAAATAGTTCTGAACATATTAATAATGTAAAATGCATGTAAAATTCTATACTAAACATAAGAAGTACATAACATCACTTTTGGTTCAATTTATTATTCAACATCTTTATACAAGTCATATAATGATTATAAGCTTTTACACCCTGTTGAAACAGAGAATTTGAGAGGGAAAAGCTTGAATTTTATTAAGCAATCTACTCCCTATTTATAGATCTATACAAGGTGTAGTAATAAGGAAACAAATAACTCTAATAATAACATGAATACACTTATTCCTAAATCAATGGGAGGAATTAATGCAATCCATGTAGTCTTCCCACGGATTACTGTTCACAGCCGTGGATATCTTTGGGATCGTAAGGTTGAGATTTAACACTCCCCCTCAAGCTGGGAAATATGGATCCGTCATTCCCAGCTTGTCAATCATTTGGAGGAAGATAGAACTGTCCAATCCTTTAGTAAGGAAATCTGCAAGTTGATCCTTTGATGATACATGGTCAATACTTACTAGACCACTGTCTAGTTTTTCTTTAATAAAATGTCTGTCCACTTCTATGTGCTTGGTCCTGTCATGCTGGACTGGATTGTGGGCTATGTTGATTGCTGATTTGTTGTCGCAGTGTAGTTTCATGGGCTCATCCCACTTAACTTTTAGATCTTCTAGGATTATTTTGATCCATAGTAGCTCACATATTCCCAAGGCCATAGCTCGATATTCAGCTTCTGCACTGGATCTTGCCACCACATTCTGTTTCTTGCTTCTCCATGTAATAAGGTTTCCTCCAAGAAATGTGCAATACCCAGAAGTAGATCTTCTATCAACCGGTGATCCTGCATAGTCAGCATCCGTGTATACTTCTAGGGTCATTCCGCTATCTCTCTTAAAGAGAATTCCTTTTCCTGGTCTCCCTTTAAGGTAGTGCAATATCCTGTCTACTGCTTGCATGTGAATCTGCTTTGGATTCTGCATAAACTGACTGACCATGCTTACAGCAAATGCTATGTCTGGTCTAGTGTGGGAGAGGTAGATCAATTTCCCTACAAGTCTCTGGTAGGCTCCTTTATCTACATCTGGATCTTCTTTAGCTTCTCCCAGTTTAAGATTAGGTTCTACTGGTGTTGGTGCTGGTTTACAGGCAAGTTTACCTGTTTCTTTTAGAAGATCTTTGATGTATTTCTGTTGTGAAATGAAGATTCCTTTGCTGGAGTGAGCTACTTCAATTCCGAGAAAATATTTTAGTCTCCCAAGCTCTTTGATGTCAAATTCCTTAGCCAGATTTTTCCTTAAACTGGCTTTCTCCTCTTCATTACTTCCAGTCAAAATAATATCATCAACATACACTAATAATATTGTGACTCCCCCTGAGTCTGAGTGTTTGAAGAATAGTGTATGATCTCCTTGACTCTGTTGATATCCATTCAAGAGCATGAATTTAGAGAATTTTCCGAACCATGCCCTTGGTGATTGTTTGAGCCCATATAGAGCTTTTTTCAGTTTGCACACCTTGTTACCTTCAGATTTTCCTTTAAAGCCCGGTGGTATTTCCATAAATATCTCTTCTTCTAAGTCTCCATGTAGGAATGCATTTTTCACATCCAGTTGTTCCAGGTGCCAATTGTACTTGGCTGCTAGTGAGAGTAGTATTCGGACAGTATTCATCTTGGCTACAGGTGCAAACGTTTCTTGGTAGTCAATGCCATACGTTTGAGTAAACCCTTTTGCCACAAGTCTTGCCTTATATCTCTCCAGTGTGCCATCAGCTTTGTATTTTACTGAGAACACCCATTTGCAGCCAACCAATTTTTTCCCAATCGGTAGATTGACGATCTCCCATGTTTCGTTCTTCTCCAGAGCCTGCATTTCATCTTTCATGGCATTTCTCCAATTTTTATCAGATAAGGCCTCAAAAACATCTTTAGGAATACGGATATCTTCTAATGAAACAAGGAAATTTTGGTGTGACGATGAAAAATTGTTGAAAGATATAGAGTTGTTTATAGGGTATAAGGGAGGTGGTGAACTTACCTCATTTCCAGGAGATGGTTCAGATTCTTGGATCTGCTTTGGAGTTGAGTTTGTACGTCTGGAATAAACCTTTCCAAATCTAATAACGTTGTCATTTGTTTCCCTTTCTTGGGTTTCAGGTGGATTGTTTTGAGATGGTGGAGGAATGTCAAGAGGTGCTAGTTCAATTTCCTCATCTTCCTCAAGCTCAGTCTCCCCCTGAAGATGAGTTTTTGAGAAATATGAATTTTTCTCATCAAAGGTAACATCAATAGAAACAAAGGTTTTTCTTGTGGGAGGATGATAACACTTATAACCTTTTTGGGTTGTTGAATAACCAACAAAGATGCATTTGAGTGCTCTTGGATCTAATTTTCCTCGCTCATGGCTGTGGATATGAACATAGGCAGTGCATCCAAAGATTTTGGGTGCAATATTATGATGGGTTCGAAACTCTGGGTAAAAAGAGGACAAGGTCTCCATTGGAGATTTGAGGCCTAAAGCAGTTGAAGGTAATCGGTTTATGAGATAGGCTGCAGTTAAAAGAGCTTCCCCCCAATAGGATTTGGGTGTATTGTAGTGAAATAGGAAGGCTCGAGTGGTGGCTAGAAGGTGACCATTTTTCCTCTCTGCAACCCCATTTTGTTGTGGGGTGTGAACACATGAGGACTCATGGATGATCCCTTCATTCTGGAAGTATGAGAAAAGGGTTTGGTTGAAACAATCTTTGGCATTATCGGAGCGGAATCTCCGTATTTTTACCCCAAATTGATTTTGGATCATGGAATGAAATATGGGAAGAATGGTGCTAACATCAGATTTATTTTTAAGGAGATAGATCCAAGAGACTCTAGTGCAATCATCAATGAAAGACACAAACCAGCGTGCCCCAGAGATATTGGGGATTTTTGAGGGTCCCCATATATCACTATGAATAAGGTAGAAAGGAGTGCCACATCTCTCACTTTTGTTTGGGAATGAGGTTCTTTTATGTTTAGCCAACTCACAAGTTTCACAATGAAAATTTTTTTCTATTTTCTGAAACAGTTGTGGATACATATGTCTTAGGATATCAAAAGACGGATGTCCTAGTCTATAATGATGAAGCCAAATAGTGGAATTCCTATCTACTAGGGATAACATGGAGCAATTATTATTAAATTGGTTTGGTTCTTCCAGGTAGTACAATCCAGCTTTCTCCTTAGCAAGTCCAATCTTCTTCCCCGATCTCTGGTCCTGAAATAAGCAATAAGTAGGGTTAAATAAGGCTTGACAATTATGGTCATTGGTAAGTTTTTGTATTGATATTAGATTTGTGGATAATTGTGGTACGTGGAGGACGTTTTTTAGGGTGAGTAAGGGAGATAATATGATGTCTCCTTGACCAGCTACCGTGGTAAGAGAACCATCGGCAGTGATGATTTTCTTATTGTTTGGGCAAGGAGTATAGTTTATGAGGTGGGTAGATGAGTGGGTCATGTGATCTGTGGCTCCTGAATCAATTATCCATAATTCCTTTAGATGATTTCTAGAAGCACTTAAACTGAAAGAAATTGGAGTCTTACCTGAGAGTGCAAGTGAAGAAGAAGCATTTGGTTTTTCAAGAGATACCAGGAGTTGTTTTAATTTGTCAATATCTTCTTTGTTGAATTCTCCAAGACTGGACCGTGCTTCTGGCTTACTTGTAGTGTTGTTGGCATGTGATGTGCTCCTTGGTTCACCCTTTTGATTCCACTCCTTGCTGGGGGGTTTACCATGTATTTTCCAACACGTTTCCTTTGTGTGTCTTGACCTTTTGCAATAGCTGCACCAAAGTGAGTCCTTGTCTTTGAACTTTGAAGGATCTTTACTCTTCTCCTTCCATGACGATTCTTTGTTCATCATCATTGCTGAGCTTTCAACTGTCTTTGGTTCTAACATTACTCCTCGTCGACTTTCTTCTGCACGAATGAGAGAAATGGTTTCGTTGAGTGATGGCGTCTCTTCCTTGCCGAGGATCTGAACTCTAACTTGGTCAAATTCTGCATTAAGTCCTGCAAGAAAATCATAAACTCTATCTTTTTCAATGAAGTTCTTTAGGATCGCAGCATCCTCCGGACATCTGGTTTCAATGCACCTATAATGATCAAGTTCTTGCCACAGATTTTGTAGAATGGTTGCATATTCCGTCACGGTCTTACTCCCCTGCTTTGTGCTTCCAACTTTGACTTTAACTTCAAAGATTTGGGCCGCGTCACGAGCTTTGGAGTAAGTTTGTCTGGCAGCATCCCATATGTCCTTTGCCGTTGAAAGGAACATAAAGGTGTCACTAATTTCTGGAGTCATGGAATTCCACATCCATGACATAATCATGGAGTCTGCTTCATCCCATGCCCCAAATTTGGGATTGTCAAGACCCGGCCCGGTTAGCTCGCACGTACGAGGCGGGAACAGAGGTCGGACGTAAAAGATAAAAGAAACTTAACATAACATCAATTGAAACATCAACAATAAAGAAAGAGCCACTACAATTTCTCCAAAAACTAACCTTTTCTTTTTCTTTTCTTTCATTCAAAAACCACCAAATCAAGGGATTTAACATTAAAAGTACAAAAGTACACAAAAAGAGGATCTACAAGTATAATCTTTCTCTTGCATTCTAGTTCTAATCCTCCTATACAAAATATCCAAATACAAAAGAACCTGCCGCCCGTCGTCTCCCTACGACGGTAAGTACGCGGAGGTTGCTCAGCCATTACCCCTTCCTAGTTCCTCCTGAAAAGTATCCCCACAACGAGGGTGAGTCTTATACTCAATAGGTGAGAATGGAAATTCAAATAAACTTTAACATTAAGATAGAGAACTATAGCATGCTTGGGAAATTTTAATAAAAGAATCATCAATCATAAAAAGTTGTACTCAAAGAAGAACATACCTTCACCTCAACTTTCAAAATGCATAATCCTTCCATAACCTTTCCTTTCATCCTTTAGAGAACATCATGCCTCAAGTAGTAATTTCAATTGTATATAACATGTATGAAACATTCATAAATAGTTTAATATATTTATAACTATACACCCGTCTCAGGAGTATCACTTGTACTGATCAGGTACACATAAATTGGCCATTTCCTTTTCCATTGGTTCATAGGAACCATCCTTTTCCATAGCTCATAAGAGCTTCCTTTTCCATGGCTCATAAGAGCCTCCTTTTCCATGTGATACTCCCGCGTCAACATGCACATACATATATTATTTATATAACCATAGGGTATGCTTGATGTAATTCATTCTTAGACTACTCACATGTGTATTTCCTTAAAGAAATGCATGCTTATGTACTTTTGCATGTAAGAGAAATGACATGTAAAACATAATTAGAGAATGAGCATGAAATCCATAGGTTGCACATTTGCATAAAGAGAACTTTGCATTCGTATCAAATATCCATAAGCTTACAAGGGAATATAAAACATAAAAGTCTCACAATAAACATAAAGGAACTTGTCATTTCAATGTAATTTGCAATTGAAAGAAAATTTGTTTAAAATTCATTTGAATATTCATTCCACCTACCTCAATCCTTGTAATCCTTTCCTTTGACCAATCAATCCTTTCCCTCCACACGATTTTTATCTAAAAGAAACATACAAGAAAAGCATAAGTAACTAGTTCCTCTTACCATTCCCTAAATTCTTAATCGAAAATAAGGGGGAGTTCAATCTAATGTCTTGCATAAGTTTTACTTCAAACCTTCCATATTAAAACATGATATCTCTCACTACCCTTCACTCTCAATTAGGGTTTAGTTTAACAAAAACAAGGATCTTATATAAGCAAACATTTATCCTACTACCAACCATTAATTAAAACATCATTGACTTTCTTGGATTAAAGTAATCTACAATAATGAAAACTTGCACTTCAAGTAAAAGCCATAAATCAATGTCAAAAATCTTTCTAAAAGTCTTTTTAGAACTAAAGGAATCAAAATTTCTTCATTAGTGAGAAACCCTAAATTTCTAACTCAAAGTTTTTGCTTAAACCCTATAATATTTTCACACAAAAACTTCCCCATACCCTTAAGAAGATCTTTTGTGAAGGCATTTTCCAAGAAGATAAATTTTAAGCAAAAACCCTAATTTTCAAAATCCATAATTTCAAGAAAACAACTAGCATTAAGGTTTAAAAACATCCCTTAATCATTCTCTAAACCTTTCTCAAAAGAATCTTAAAGAAAACCTAATTTTTCCCAAAGCCCTAATTCCCTTTCTTTAGAGAAAACTCATGGAAGAAAGGAGAAAACTCATGGAATCCACATACCTTGACCTTCCCTTGGATTTCCCTATGTTTTCCTCCAAGATCGGCCGCCGGAAACCCTCCACCCGAAGCTCCCGTCGCCTTGCCCGTCGCCTCTCCCTCTCCTTGGTTCCGCTCGGTTTGGGCCGCACGAACGAATGGGGGAGAAAATAGGAGGGGTTCGGTTTGCCTAATAGGGAGAAATGGGAAAATGCCAAAAGACCCTTATGCCCTCACTTAAGTAATTCCGGCATTTTAAAAGCTTAGGGGTAGTTTGGGTATTACTTCACTTTCAATAATTATATCTCTTAATTTAAGCGAGATTACATATAAGTCCTTTATACCAAATCGATCGAAATTTCGCGCTCTATTTTATAAAATTATTTGCGTCGAAATCCGACAACTTCGAATTTTTTCACTTAAAGTACGTCGCGGCGCTTTGAAAAGCGTGCGAAGTCTGAAATGGCTTTTGCGGGTTTTACAGGGATCTCCTTCTTTTGGTCCTCCTCCAAGGAGATGATGTATTTTACCTTTCCCCTTCAAGTAGGTCTTCACAAATTGAGACCACTTCAGGTAGTTCTTCCCATTTAGACGATAGGAAGGTTGAATGCTTTGAAGATCACCTCGCCCTTGGTGCACCATCGACTCCTCAGTTACTTCAATACTGTCGGAGGAATTAATTTCCGACATTATGATAGTAATCTGTATGTCTGCGGTTAGCAATTAAGGCTTCCCAAAAAATGTTTCCTTGATCGACAATAAAGGTCGAAATAAGAGTTTTTTTTTTTTTTTCTTTTTCCTCTTCCAATTATTAAAGACTCGGTTTGTTTTTGAGCAACTAGGGCACGCACGAGCGGTAGGTTCTTCGTCCACTTGGAAAGAAAAATCGGTCGGCTCGGGAGAAGGTCGCTCGAGCGGGAGGCGGCTTCACTCCTTCGTCGACTTTCCCTTCTTGGTCGGATCGGTAGGTGCTTGCCGTCCACTCCTTCCGTCGGCTTGAGAGACGGTCGCTCGGCTTGGGAGAAGGTCGTTGAAGACGATGCGTGGACGGACGTTCCTCCGGATACGTTCGGACGTTCGGCACGTCCGGACGTTCTTCTTTCTTCCTTCGACGACTTCGACCTTCCTCTCGGATCGGAAGTGAAGTTCCGATCGAAGCAATGCTTCGGCTCTGTCTTGTTTCGTCGCGGCGTACACGGGTCGGCAACGATCAAGTCCGAGCTTCTCCTTTTCTCTTCCTCCTCCAACGATCTAGGATCGTTCTCCGACGGCAATTAAGGCCGTTGGCTCTGATACCATGTTGAAACAGAGAATTTGAGAGGGAAAAGCTTGAATTTTATTAAGCAATCTACTCCCTATTTATAGATCTATACAAGGTGTAGTAATAAGGAAACAAATAACTCTAATAATAACATGAATACACTTATTCCTAAATCAATGGGAGGAATTAATGCAATCCATGTAGTCTTCCCACGGATTACTGTTCACAGCCGTGGATATCTTTGGGATCGTAAGGTTGAGATTTAACACACCCATCCAGCTTTCCAATTCAAGATTGGATATAAATTCTCAACTTTTAGAATTGAAGCTGCTCTCTCATTCAAGGCTAGGTCTCAATCCCCAACTTTTAAAATTTTGTGAGTATATGCTTACCTCGTCAGATCTTTCGCCCATATATAACTTATTTAACCTTCCCAATATCATTCCTTTTTAACCATCATAACATATGACATTGTAATCATTACTCCATAAATCATCTATGTTCATAAATGAATAAACAAGAATAAATTGAAATAGATATTAGAGTAAATATAATAAATATGAATTTGCAATTATATATTTTTTTATTATTTATTGGCTTACTAAACTTTTTAATACTATTTTGAAGACTAAAAAGATGTCAGATCAGTGGAGAATGAGTGTGTTAATTCCTAATTTAATGAATAAAGGTGATACACAGGAGTGTGCAAATTATAGAAGAATTGAGTTAATGTGTAATACTTTAAGACTATGGGAGCGAGTTATGGAGCGTAGGTTGCGACGTAATACTAATGTTTCTCAAAATCAATTTGGATTCATGCCGGGTAGGTCTACTATGGAAGTCATACATTTATTGAGAGGTTTGTTGGAGAAATATAGAGAGAATAAGGAGGATCTACATATGATATTTATTGATTTAGAGAAAGCATATGATAAAGTTCAAAGAGAAGTGCTATAGAGAGTTCTTCAAAAGAAAGGAGTTAATAATGCTTAGATTCAAATCAATAAAGATATGTATGCATGAGCTATTACTTGTGTTCAAACACAAGGTGGTTTGACCAAGTATTTTCCTATTTCGGTTGGATTACATCAAGGATCAGCCTTAAGTCCATATATTTTTGCTTTAGTCATGGATGTTCTCACTAGACAATTGCAAGAGGATGGTGTATGCTTTTTGTTGATGATATATTTCTTGTTGATAAGACTAGAGAGGGAGTTGAAGGTAAACTCGAATTATGGAGGTCAACTTTAGAGTTTAAAGGTTTTCGCTTGAGTAGATCTAAAATTGAATATATGGAGTGTAATTTTAGTAGCAATAGACCTAGTGATGGGATTGTGACTTTGGGTGATCAAGTCATTAATAAGAGTACACATTTTAGATATCTTGGATCTATTGTTCAGAGTGATGGTGAAATTGATGGGGATATTATCAGTAGAATTCAAGTTGGATGGTTGAAGTGGAGGAATGCATCGGGCTTATTGTGTGATAGAAAAGCCCCCCTCAAACTTAAGGGAAAATTCTATAAAATGGTGGTGAGACCTGCAATGCTTTATGGTGCCGAATGTTGGCCATTAAAAGAGAAGTATAATACTAAGTTAAGTGTTGCAGAGATGAGGATGCTTAGGTGATGAGTGGCTTGACCCTTAGAGATAGGATACAAAATGAGCATATACGTGAAAAGGTTGTAGCTCTAGTAGAAGATAAGATTAGAGAGAGGCGCCTTAGATGGTTTGGTCAGATTAAACGGAGGACTTCTGATAACCCAATTAGGAAAGTTGAGGTATTAGATTTGACTTATGTTAAAAAAGGTAGAGTAAGACCTAAAAAGACTTGGTTAGAAAATATTAGAAATGATTTTTCTTTATTAGATTTAAATGAGATTTTGACTTTTAACCAGACAAAATGACGAAAAAGGATTCATGTAGCCAACCCCACGTAGTGGGACAAAGGCTTGATGATGTTGTTGTTGTTGTTCCTATAGCATCATTTGGTTATCTCACCTCGTTAGGAATTTGTTCTCTTAGACTGTCTTCTTTTTCTCTTGTATACAATATCAATTACACTCTTTCTCATTCAATAGTAACATTTTCTCTCTTTCAAAACTCCTTTCTACTTCATTTCCTTTATATTTCCTCTTCTTTACTGTTTCCTGCAACTACTAAGACCTCCCCTTATAAAATTCAGCAAACAAGTCACTTTTCTCTGGATTTCAGCTTTACAACAGGAACTTTTATCAATTTCAGCAACATTACAGCAGCTCTTACTCTTATTTCTACTGCTCAGCTCAAAACAATAAATAACAGCAATTATCTTGCTGTTTTAAGCAAACAACTGCACTTTTAATAGCAGAAAACACTGATTTTAGTCCTTAAATTCATCAACTTAGATGAATTTCTAGAATTTCAGCTAATAAAATCAATAACCATTATTTCCTCACCTTCATGTTCTGACTACAGCACTCCACAACAGCAGCCTTCCTGATTTTTGAAGTCAGCCACAACAACTAGCAGCACCAGCAATCCTCACAGATTTTCCCTCAGCTTTTTAACTCGCAGAGAACCAGTGACGAGTGTGAAGGAATGAGGGAAATGCTTTAGTGTTTAAGCTAATTTGATATAATATTGCTATATTATATCAAATTCCTATTAGTAGCCGTGTGTCCCACTCTCAATCATCAGTCCATTGCATGTTGGTTTTAGTAGAATTGCTGTAGTGTTTACAGAAATTAACAATAGAATTAATTACTCTGTTAACAAATAACATTTAATTAAATGATATCAAAATGTTAATTAACTACTATTAAGCTATTAAATGAATACTTATACACAATTATATATCAAATGTTCAGAATTTCAAATAGAATTTAATGAAATTAGAATTGGCATTTTTCATATGTGGGAGAAAATAGGGTAAAAATTTTGGGGTAAATTTTGTGCTTAGTTTTTTACCAACTTTTAAGTGTTATACATTATATGCATAATTTCCTCATAATTCTCTCATCTTACTTACGAATTCAAGCAAATAGAGAGATCATATCGGAGCAGAAAGAAGGAGCCACGCGTGAAATCTAAGGCGTACGTGGGTTCTTTCGCGTGAAGGGAGGGGGTCAGACGGACTGGGGTGCTTCACACGTAGGCGATGGGCGACAGGCGGATTTGCCTGTGCTAGGTGGAGTGGTCAAATGGCCAGATGCCTTGGTAGCAGGTGAGGGAGGTCAGATGAAGGGTGTAGAGCTGGTCGGATGTAGGAGCCTGGCGGCTGTTGTCGTTCAGATCTATAGGGAGGCGACCCACTTGCAGGTCAAGTGCAGGATTGAAGCGTGTTGATGTCGCAATCAAGAGCAAGGTTCTGATTCAAGCGTTAAGAGGAGCCGAGAGCCGAAGTCAAGAAGTGCCGAGAGCAGCCAGGAATCCCTATTGCAAGTTAGCGTGATCCCATCTTTCTGTCTTTTTGTTTCTTTTTACGCGACTGATGCAGCCATTTTGGACATGATCGTGATTGTGGGGGCGACGTGCGGAGTCGTGGGTAGTGGGTTGGTTCGGTCACCACCTTATATATATATATATATATATATATATATATATATATATATATATATATATATATATATATATATATATACAACTCTGCTCATAAATCCATCCATCAAATTCTTTATAAGTATGTACAAGATGAATGTTTTTATTTAAGTTCTGATTATTTCCTTAGAACATAATAAGATGGTCATTTGCATGCTTCTTTAATCTTTTCATTTGTACAATATTATTTTTTTTTTCTACTAACTTGATAGCTACTAAAGAAGCCAGATATAAGATTCATGTACAAGAATATATAGCTAGTCTAATTTATACATGTGTAGTCATGGCAATTTAGTTGCAGAACATGGAATATATTATGCTGCAAAGTAACAAAAGATAAAACCTGTATTTACTGTGGTCATTTCGTATCTTTTTCTCCACCTCCAAATTATATTTCTTTATAGGTCTCAAAGTATCTCCTCTCTCTCTTTTTTTTTTTTTTTTGGTATCATTGGATTTTGTGGATTTACTATATGAACCACAGTTTCAATACTTCATTAAAAAAATTCTTGAACATACCAACAAAATGTTATTAGATTAAGCATCTAGGTTGTTCCAAATACTTTCTAGAAATTGAGTTTGCATACAGAAAAAAGAAGTTTAGGCCACTGATTTTCTAAAAATGACTAATCTTTTAGATTATTAACCTACCTTACACTCAGAATATTGTATACGAAAAAGAATTTTTTTTAGGATATTTCTCGTTATTGTAAATTGCTTAATACATTGATTTGTTTTACTAACACAATACATGATATCTCCTTTGACATCAAGAGTCACACATACAAACTCACAAACAACAATATTAGGAAGTTCTTTTGTGTACAAAGGAGTTCACAGGAAAAGATAACTTTTTACCAAGATTGGGCACAGCAAAGTGGAGTTTTTTTCTAACACCAATTATATAGGTTAATTGATGATTGAAAATCTACATCAACGTGATACATATAGGTTTTAAATCTATTAACGATGTCAAAGAAGTAAGAGTAATCAAAGCAACATGATACCTAAAATCAAAGTGAGTATTCATGTTCCTATATTATTTATGTTGCTTCTTCTAATTGCATTGCAAATGATTTATCATTTCAAATTAAATAATAATTAGCAATGTTATGTTTTACATTACTACATAAAGTTGATGAATATTATATGAATGAAATAGCTAAGATATATATGCTTGCATGTGCATGTTGAATGATGGAGCACACCCTCTAATGGTACTAGTTGGAGATGCGTAATGTACTCATACACGCAAATGAAAAAGGTTATGAAAATGAAAAAAAGAGTATTTTCATTGCTACTATTTTAGACGGTGTCTCCTGCAACGGTTGTAATATTTATAAGATAAATATATGAAATATGCATAACATTGATGAACATATTTAAAAATGTTTAATTAAAATTACCTTAAATTTTGAGATGAGCATGCATATTATTTTCAATGTCATATGTTACTGTAATTTAAAAGAATGACGTGCTCACTGAGTTCTTTTATGACTCACTCCTATATTTATAAATGAATACAGGTATTCTTCGAAAGTTTAAAATGAGTAGAATAGAAGAGAATGTGTATTGTAGAAGCGACGATCCAAGGGAAAGATAATTATTGTAATTTTTTTTATTTAGAGTTTTTTAGTAGCTCTTTCAATTTATTGGAGATGGTTTTAGCAAATGAAAATTAAATTAACCGTCTAAACATCTGTTCCCGCCTCGTTAAATCAAGCTTTCGGGCTAAGTCGTGACAAGAAACTTCTAGGAAATTTTGATTTTAATTGCGCAACACATTATGTTAACCTTAGAAAATTGTGGTTCCAACAATATTTTTCAATAATATTGAATATCACTAAACCAAAAATATTGAAAAATGTCACTTTATTTAGAATGCAATGCTTTCCAATAAGATCATTACTACTCATATTCCCAACTCAGAGCAATTAGCAAATATATTTATCAAAATTTTGGGTCCACTCCAATTTTCTAGACTATGTAACAAACTGAAGCTAATTAATTTTCATACTCCAAGATGAGTGATTGTTTGCATCAGCTTTTGCTAAGAAAAGTTTCCTTTTTTATATTAAGTAGACTATATTGGTGTCCTTCAGGACAATACATTCATTTATTTATTATAAATAATGAGTCGCCCTACTAAATAATACAAAAACACCTATTTCACTCACATTAACTTTTTGTTTTGTCTTCAATAACATTTCCATAATTTAGCTGCCCAAGATTAAAAAGAAATAAAGCGCTACGAGGGACAAGCTACCTCTTACTCCATAAGAGTTTCAGTTTATCAGTAGAAAAAGTGAAAAACTATCAATTGCAAATAATAGGAAGTGACAATGTGAATGAGCAACCATTTCATGGTAACCAAATATGTTTAAGGTGCAAGATACAAACCAAAAGTGTGCGCCCTCCATCATCATCTCCATTCAAAGCGTTATGTGTGTGAATCAATCTAATAGTATCATCCATTTCCTTCAGCTTAGAATTCATCAGCAAACTGAATTTGACGTTACATGCAACGAGTTAGACGAGTCATTCAGCAATATTGATCCAGGATAGAGTTGTGGAGAAAAATTGTAGGAATATACCTGTGACGACCAGCAATATGCCCAGCATGATCTAAACCCAAATAATGTAGAATCTGGAAGGTCAGAAGTGGCAAATATTAGATTCTTTTCATCACTATTAACAGTATTCCATCCATTCGTTATCCACTTCATGAATCATTATTCATCATTTATTCAAGTTGAGTGTCACGTTATGATCATTTCTTCAGGTTAAGTGCCAATTAACGCTAGTTTAGGCAAGTCCTGAACAGTTATTTTACATTTCTTGAATAATGGAAGCCAACAAACCAAAAAGGTTTAAGCTTGGAGGTTGAGTTTAATAAATAACTATAAGTCGTCATAGGTCCCCCTCAAGCATTTTATCTAGCATTGCATTGTGAACTAAGCTCAAAAATTTGCAAATGAGACTAGGATGTATGTGAATTGATGTTGAAATAATTATGAATTTATCCCCATATACAGCAACACGGCGATTCAAGGACAGGAGACTCATGGAATTACATCAATCCCGAAATCCATTCACTATAATTTTTCATCTACAGCAATCTAGCAATTTATGGGCATCAATATCCCATTTATATTATGTAGTTAATTTTGGATTCAACAAATAAACATTAATTTTCATATTTATTTCTTTAATTCATAAAATTTTCTTTACATATTTATGTATGACAATAACAACAACAACAAGCCTTTATCTCACTATGTGGGGTCAGCTACATGAATCATTTTCTCCATTGTGTCCTGTTAAAAGTCAAATTCTCCGTTAAGTCTAATAAAGAAAGGTCATTTCTAATATTTTTCTAACCAAGTCTTTTTAGATCTACCTCTACCTTTCTTAACATAAGTCAAATATAATGCATCTACTTTCCTAACCGGGTCATCAGAAGGCTGTCGTTTTATGTGACCAAACCATCTAAGGCTAATATTATCTGCCATTGGAGCTATACTCCAACCTTTCACGTATATGTTCATTTCATATCATGTCTCTAAGAGTAAAGCCACTCATCCACCTGAGCATCCTCATCTCTGCAACACTTAACTTAATATTATGCTTCTCTTTTAATGGCCAACATTCTGCACCATAAAGCAGTGCAGGTCTTACTACCATCTTATAGAATTTTCTCTTAAGTTTGAGAGGGAATTTTCTATCACATAACAAGCCCGATGCATTCCTCCATTTAAACCAACCAATTTGAATTCTACTAATAATACCCCCATCTATTTCACCATCATTCTAAACAATGGACCCAAGATATCTAAAACGTGTACTCTTATCAATAACTTGATCGCCCAAAGTCACAATCCGTCCACTAGATCTATTATTACTAAAATTACACTCCATATATTCAGTTTTAGATCTACTCAAATGAAAGCATTTAGACTCTAAGGTTGACCTCCTGCAAATGTCTAGTGAGAACATCCATGAATAAAGCAAAAAGATATGGGCTTAAGGTTGATCCTTAATGTAATCCAACTGAAATAGGAAAATACTTGGTCAAACCACCTTGTGTTTGAACACAAGTAACAGCTCCTGCATACATATCCTTAATGACTTGCATATAAGCATTATTAACCTCTTTCTTATGTAGAACTCTCCAAAGTACTTCTCTTGGAACTTTCTCATATGCTTTCTCCAAATCAATAAAAATCATATGTAAATTCTCCTTAGACTCTCTATACTTCTCCATCAAATCTCTCAATAGAAGTATAGCTTCCATAGTAGACCTACCTGGCATGAATCCAAATTGATTTTGAGAAACATTAGTGTCATGTCGCAACCTATACTCCATAAGACCATAACTCTCTCCCATAGTTTTAAAGTATGACACATTAACCTAATTCCTCTATGACTTGCACAATCTTGTGCATCATCATTATTCTTAAAAATAGAAATCAACACACTCATACATAAATTACATATTTATGTATGACTACTGATCTTTTTTTTTTAACATAGAAGAAGGGGAAAAAATTAGTCATACAGTCTCCTATTTTCTACTCTCCTCTTCTCATTCTAATTTTCAAAATGACGTTAAAGCCACTAAGGTCCTTCAATAGAGAATCTCTCCAATCTGATAGGTTATTCACGAACATTGAAAGTCAAACTTTATACAATAAGAATGGAGAAAACACATGTGAAAACCTTTTTAGAAAGGAGATTGTTCGATTCTGAGGTCAGCAAATAGTTCATTGACTCTTTATGAAGGATCGAAATAGTCCCCAACTATATTAAAGTACCATTTGAACCTCTTAAGCCAGAGGAATCAAAAGTCTCATAATGAGACTATTTTGATTCCTCTTTAAGGAGTTGATGGACCAAAATGATCTTTTAATATATGTGTGGGTCATTTTGATCTTTTATAAAGAGTCAAAATATCATTTTGATCATTTTCTCTATTTACATACGATAATTTTGATAAGCGCGACCGAAACAGATTCCTTTACCCACTTAATGAATATTGCACGTGTCGGACTTTACCTAAAAAATAAGGCATCAATTATCAAAGAAATATCAAAAATATGTAAAGGAAATAATTCATTTTGGCAAAGTCCTCTCGATCAAATATGCTTGGTTAATCTACTCAACCAAGATCCATTGGATGACAAGCATAAAAGTAAAAAGTCAGCCGACAAGGTAAGAGATACATTTGAATAAAACTCTCCACCTATGAATCACATGTCAATAGCCAAGACATCAAGGTAGTCTATTAATGTAGTCCAACAAGTATTGATAATAAGCATACTTGGAAAAAATAATCAACTGATCGTTTGGCATAAAAGAGTGATTGTTCACTCTCTAAATCAATGAAAAAGGGAAATGCTCAATCATTGAAATGAAACCATAAAAACCAATTAAATTTTGGCATAAATAAAAATGTAAGACGGCTGTGTAGTTAAATTTGGAGATGTGATCATATTAACATGAAAAATTGTAGAATAGATGGTAAACTATAATAGATATAGGTGGTTTTGGAATGACAATGGAGGATAGAAGCTGTAACAATAAGACAGACACTAAAATAAAATAAAATAAACGTGTGTGGAAGTTGTGCAGAATGACTTCATAAAATAAACTCAATGCATCATGGAGCACTAAAAAGGAATAAAAGGATTAGAATGATTCATAAAAAGCTCAAAGGATGAAGCCAAAAAATATATATCCTTCTTATAACCAACACCAGAGTCAGGTTCTATCTAGAAACACGAATTATTACCATCAATTTCCAATCGTTAGCCACAAGTTCAACTTCCAAATGGCGAGAAACATTGAAATCAACCTCCACTGTGTCTTTCACCTAATTAAGATTAAAAGAAAGCATGAAAAGATAGTATCAAAATCCCATTACTGAGAAATAAGTAAGAACCACTATTACATTGACAAAATCATTCAGCCAAACTAGGTTTAAGAAATATCTTTCCAATTTTTTTGCCAGTTAAATAGGCAATTCAGTTTTAATTGCGCTAAATGATGTACTTAAATAACATTGTCTTTACTCAGAAGCATATAGTGCTTTGTGGGTTTGGAAATACGAAGTGATTGACGTTTCAACTATAAGATACACAATGGCAGCCATAAGAAATTAACCAATTGAACTTACGTGAAAGTGATAGCAAAGAGTTGTTATGTGAAGAATTACAATATACAATCGCCATAATTTTTCATAATCTGCACCTATACACAAATTGATGAGGTCATCGATAGGAGATTTCGGCGCGTCTATCAGAGACGACCACAGAGATCGATGGCCATGATGGAGAGCCTCTATTATTGATTTTATTTGTACCAGCAGTTTATATGTTATGCATTTATTTTCTTAGTTTTCCCATTTTACCCCTGAGGGTATTAGTTGCTCTTGTAGCCCCAAGGGGCATTTTAGACTTTCGCATTTACTTTTATTTGGAGCCTATTTATATGGCCCCTTTATCTTGTATGAGATTATTGATTTGATAAATGAAATTTCCATTGTGTGATCTCTTTGTGAGTTCAAAGATCTCTTAGTGAGTTCTTGTCATGAGATCTCTTTGTGAGTTCTCCTTGTATTAGTTTTCCTTGATCTACACCTCATCCACGAGCAACGCCATCCACACCGTCAATTGGAGAGAAGTCGGGCCCCTTTCCTCCCTGCCGCCGCCTTGAGCCCCATCCGCCGGCTCCATCAACCCACCGGCCGACCACCTCCACCGCCGGCTTTGCTTCCCCTTTCCCCCCCTCCCCTTCCACCATCCTCCCACCACCAATCTTCTTGGGATCATATTCAAATTTGAATTCCAAGTTCAAATTATTTCCAAATTAGGAATTTCCAATTTTGGAAAGTTTTTGAATTTTGAATCTTATTTCACATAAAATGAAATTGGGTTCATGAGGATATTATTTTCCTAGTCATCATCCTGATTTGGAATAGTTTCCCCTCTCTACTACCCCTCTCCCCCTCATAGATGCCGCCGGCCCCCCATTCAAGGAGACCTCATTAATTCTCCATTAATCCCTCTCTCTTACTTGAATTTCAAATTCTAATTTCCTCCCTAATCCCTCCAATTTCACTAAAACTGAAATCCTACTCAGCTTTTCTTCTATTTTCAAATCCTAACCCTAGTGAAACCGCCAGCCTCCCCCTCCATTGACTCTCCCATTGATTGAGCAATTAATCCTCCCTTAATTTAGGGATTTCAAAAGTGAATCCTAAGTTTTTCCCTCCCAATTCCCTAAAACTGAAACTAATTTCAGTTTTCTAACATCACATCCCCTCCCTCTCCCCTCCATACCGCCGGCCTCCCTCTTGGCTCCCCAAGCCGCCGCCCACTTCTTCCTCCCTTTAGAGGTTTCCTTGCGGCAACCACCCCCGCTCCCTATCAAGGATGTATAGAAGAACCCGAGTGGAACTTCGGGTTTGAGTACGACAACAACGGACGGGTCAAAATCCTCCGATCACAGTTCTTCGACGTCGGCTTTGACTTCGACGACACCGTCGAAGAATACTTGGACCGGATCTTGCCGACGCTAGTGGATTCCATAGACGAACACTTCTCCGTCTACACGTGGATTATCAAAGGTCGATCTACCGTGCCCCCTCCGCCTCCGAGATCCTTCCCCACGGCGACGTTCCTTGGCACCTCCATCTTAGTGGCAACCTCAATGCTAGCCTGGACAATCTTCCGCCGCTCCACCTAGTTTCCGTAGGAAAGAGAGTTAAAGGTCTCAAGGTGTGAACAACTCCGTATTAATTGTGGGATTTTATTTACTAGTCGTAGCCTTATGTTTTTCTTTGCAATTATTTGAATAGTTTGGCTATCTTGTTGAGATTTCTATGCCTAGCAAGTTGAACATCATGAATTTCTTGTAATCGAATTAACTTTGATACATGATTATATAATTGGTTGAGCTAGAATTTAATTTTCTTTTAACTCTTGTGTAACTCCATCCATGCATCACATCACAAATATGTGCACATAAAATAAATATGCATAAGAATGAATGCATGGCTAAGATGTGATTGAACATATTCATATGTATGCAATGTATATTAGTTCATGAATTTTTCATGCAACATCCCAATTTTAACCTTGATGTAATTTGTTCAAAATCTTCCATATATACATATATATACATCATCTCCATTAACATACATGTGCTTCAAAAATTATTTTCTTCAGTTTTCCAAGGAATCCATTGAAAAGATCCAGGAAGTTGCTACAACAATATTATCGTTACTATGATTAGCCTTCAGTAGCATTGAAGCACTTATATTTGAAGGAGTACTCAGTCTAAATAATGGATTGCTAGACAGTTCAAGATACTATTTCTAAATCAAACTACAACAAAGCAGCAGCAAAATTGTCATGAAAATAAGAGAAAAAAAAAAATAAGGCTTTTCAGAAAAACAAGCGAGTAAATCAATATTCCATACGAAGCATCAGGTCTAACATTAGCAAGTGTGAAGTGGCATAAAATTTTGTCCTCGGATAAGCCTGACCATTTATCCTTAACATGCAATCCAAGATGCTGATTGATTGGCAAATATCACCAACTAATTTACCCATAAATTCTAATTCTTCTGGGTTTTGCCGGTTGACTCAGTGTGCTCTTCCAAGCGTTGTAATGGCTTTCACTCATCTTTCTTTTCAATATCTCTTGCTTTACAACATTAATATTTTCTATTTGATGATCTTTCTTATTGTTGCATGGCAAAACATTTGCAGCGATATGCAGATAGACAGATATAAAGAGTTTAACATCCTATTTTTGCATGAAGACCCAACATATATATGAACAAGAGAGTGCAAAAATTATAAGAGACACCAAAATTTTTACGTGAAAAACCCAAAAAGGCAAAACCTATAAGGCTTAGCCCAGTTAAAATGATTCCAATATTGTTTACCATTGGTTACAAATGATGTCCTCCTCATATGAAGTCGTAGTCGGGCGGCGATGATCTGAAAGACCGTAGTCAGGTAGCAGTGGTTGGAAGGACCATAGTCAGGTGGCAGTAGTCAAAAGGACAGTAGTCGAGAAGACTATAGTTGGGCAATAATGGCCAAAGGACTGTAGTTGAGCAATGAAGACTGGGGCACCGTAGTCAAGTGACAATAGGGGGGGAACATAGTCAGGCGATAGAGGTCAAAGATCCCTACTCGGGCAACAAAGATCGGAGGATCAAACTTGGGCGATGGTGGTCTAAAGATTGTAATCAGAAGATGGTTGTCAGAGAACTATAGTTGGGCAACAATGGTCGAAGGGCCGTAGTTGGGAGAAGGCGGTGGTCAGAGAATCGTAATAGGCAGATGATGGATAGTAGAGGATCGTAGTTGAGCAACCGTGGTCAGCGTACCACAGTTTGCGGGTAACGGTGATCATAGGATCGTAGTTGGCAAGCAACAAAAGTCGGAATGATTGTAGTTGGAGGGAGACGATGGTCTAAGGACCGTAATCAGGCGGCAATAATTTGAGGATCGTAGTCGGGCGATGGTGATCAGGTAGAACCGTATTCGGGCGACGGTGGTCGGAGGATTAAAGTCAGGCGATGGCAGTCGGAGGACTGTAGTCGAGGTGACGGTGGTCGCAAGACCATAGTTAAGCAATGGTGGCCGGAGAACTGTAGTTAGGTGATGGTGCTTAGAGAACTGCAGTCGAGCAACAGTGATCGGAGGACTGTACACGACGGGCGATAGAGGTCAAAGGATCGTTGTTGGGCAGCGATGGTTAGAAGGACCTTAGTTGGGCGACAGGATTCAAGGACAACTACAGTAGGGCAACAGTGGTCCAAGGACCTTAGTCAACAACTAGCAAAGGCTCAACAATGACAATTGGATGATGGCCCAGCAGTGGTGCTAGAGTGGTGGTTCAAGATCCTTAGAGCCTTAAAGCTCTCTTTAATCTTAAGAGAAAGTTCATGCTCCATCTCCAAGCTCCTCCCCTACATGCAATGGTCTTTGGGGGGGGGTGTTAACATTTTGAAAGTGGCACGCCCCATAGATATGTTGAAAAGTCTGAACACTCCATCGAACAACTCATATTAATTCACTTGATCATAAAATATTTATTCAGCATTTGATTGTCTTAATGATATCATAATTAAGTGATCTTTGGATTGTTGGATTTGTCTCATCTAGCAACTCACTTTGATTATAAGCATGCCAAATTTGGAGATCATTTAGTCATCTAATTAATATTCTGAAGTTTCTAATTATGCTTCTAGCCCTTGATTTAGGCTCATTTAAGCTCAGATTGGAAAACTCATGGTATCGATGGATTCATTTAGTTGAGACGTTCAGTTCGACTATAGGTTTGTTGAAATTAGAGTTCGGATGATCTTGAATTTAATTTTAAAATTTTCAATTTAAATATGCCTTGAGATTCGTGCCTGATCAAGGCAATTTTTATGATGTATCACTTATAAAGTAAAAATGTTTACTCAAAAATTTTGGGCTTGTTCAATCAAGCCAAAGGTCATCGAATAATAATTATCAAAATTGAACTTAAAGAATCTTTAATAAGTAGACATGGCCCTAAAAATTTAAAAATATATTAATAATTTAATATTTGAGATTAACTATCCTTTTTAATTAAATTTAATTAATTTAATTAAACTCTTAAACATCATATTGATCATATAATTAAATAGTTCATTATCCATATTCTTACTTTCATGATTTTGAACCATTTTAAATAATTTAAGCTAAGTAAAAAAGGGGAGTATAACTTAATGGGTTGTACTTGACCCTACTTTGACTCTTTGATGATCATTTTCGCCAAAACCCAAAGGAATCCCTTGGCCATGCCAACTCTATCCTAGTGGCCCAACAATCGCACATGATCAAGATCGCTATAAGAAAGAAAGCACCATATCCTATATGCACCCTTGCCTAAAAATGACATGCCCAATCTCTATTACATAGCCACGATCATAACTCTTATAAACGAGAGCACACTTCTCAATCTCTAGCTCTTTTCCCTGACATTTGTGACTTTCTCTCTCAGGCCACTCAGAGAATACTCCCATGTACTTGTGCCCTCTCTCTCTACGCCAATTACTTAACGCCTTGGGCCTTACACACACCCTACTTGACATCTCCCCACATCCTATCCTACACCCAAAGTTGCTCAACTCCTACTCCATCCATTGTGATTTGTCACTTCATCCCTAGATTGCGCATGTCCACACTTAAGAGTGTAAACGAGTTAAGTTGAGCTCGAGTCATGCCTTACTTGAGCTCAACTCACCAGCTAAATCATGAGCTTGAACTCGAGTCAACCTAAAAGGGCGAGCTCGAACTCGAGTAGAGCTTAAAGGACGAGCTCGAGCTCGGCTCGTGTCAACAAAAACGAGCTTGTGAGATCTTGGCCAAAGAAGCAAAGAAGGCAAGAACGTGTGCCACCGAAGAAGGAGAATTGTCTACTGCATGAAAAGAAGTTGATTTTAACTACATAATAACCTAGGATATTAAAAAGTAAAAAATTCCCACCAAACTGAATTCCTTGCTCTTTTGATGAATGTAAGCTTGCTTAGTAAACTTTGGTCAAGTCTTATGCTAAGAAGCCCATCAATTAAAAAAATCGTCCAAATAAAAAAATCCTATCTTAAAAACGCTTCTTTGAGTCAAGATGAAAATTGGAAAATTGATAGTCATGTCATGTCTTTGAGTAGGGTATTTAAACGGGCAAATGAGTCTAGTTTGGGTCCAACCCCAATTCGACCAGTTTAATAAACATGTCAAAAATGTGAACCCAAACGTGACTAGCTAGCAACCCGAATGACTCGAACCCAATAACATGATAGCATGTTTTGATGTTATAAAAAAAGATTATAACTTTTTAACAATATATTTTAGATTAATTAATTAAAAAATAAGACAATTTTACCACCAAATAAATAAATTAAATAAAAAAATAATTTAAGCCGGTCAAAATTCCAGACACGAATCCGACTAGTTTATTAAATGGGTCAACCCGAATTTGATTTTTTGTCGGGTTTGGGTCGCATCATTTTTTGAAACCCCTATCTTTGAGTTCTTATTAATCATGTCCTGAGCCTCTAAACCATAAGTGGTTAAATTGTGTACATCTAAACTATTAAATGAAACTAGCATGGCAGACCCTATGCTAGTAAATGTGTGAATATTAACCCTGAAAACACATCTTTCATATGACCACTTATGGTTTTCAGTGTTTAGAGGAACACAATATGAAAGACGTGTTTTCAGGGTTGAAATTCCCTCACGCTATGCTAATCTTGATTATGATTGATTAGTCATGATTCTAATGCTTATATGTAATTTGACCTAAGCTTTAATCATCTCTCTATTGTTTAATACTTGTTTAAATTGCTAAAAGCTAACGTAATTATTATTACTCTAATTCAAAGGCGTGTAATTTTAACATTACATAATTTTTCCTGCATTTAGTTCTACATCATTAAACCTTATATTAGAATTGTTTCTCTTTGAGCGTTTAGCTCATCAAATATTTTGATAATTATTTTTCAGGAAAAATAAAGGATTAAGTGGGACCATAGGCAGGTGACCCAACTTATTTATGGATTGTTGTATTATGGATGGGTGTACAGTTTTGGGATATATTATAGGAAAAATATATATTATGCAAATTAAATACTTCTAATATGTATAAGTTTGTTATGAAAGTATCACCAGTTCTATAATTTATTTTGATAATTTAAATTATCCATACTTCCATATCATTGAGTATGATAAATCAGTTAAAATATGAGATATAGTTTATGATGATCTAGCCAAGGTACTTCTCACTCGCTCGATCTTAATTAGTAAAGTCAGTTTAGGCGTCAGTGGAAAATGTGTCTGACTAGATTATTCGCCTCTACCACGCCTCATGTTGATTGGAAGAGGGGTCAACATAGGACTTGACACTAGAATATCCATCCTAGAACCTTCCACTACTACTTGCAAAATGCTTCAGAAAATGGAACTCTCTATTCAACATCAACCATCTCATGACTTTTCGTGCTCAAAATAGCAAAGTTATGTTGGTCTTTTCTCAAACCTTGTGCTTTATTATGACTATGGTATGGCCATTATGAAATATATTCTTAGATTAGTTAAAAGTTTGAGAAAGCAGTATTTCAATTATGATCATGTCAAAAATTTGCTAAAGCAGCGCTTATCTTGATTTGAAATGCAAAAACTACTTCTCATGTGGTTGTTTTTTTATAGGAAAAATGTGCGCCATTGCAGAATTTTGAATTATTTTTTCGGGAATTATATACGGGTAGCATCCATTACCTCCAAACTGAAACAATTCTCTAATTCACAAAGTCAAGGACGATCAAAAGAGAAAACAAATACAAAGGAATAGCCGAAAAAACAAAACATCCACATAGCAATGCAAATTAAGCTTCGCAGGCAGAGAACTTCAACGTAAGCTTAAGAGTTGTTGATTAAATTCCAATGAAATTTTCCACTTGAGCAAAAAGAAACTTGGACATGCAAATAAACTGATGCCTCTGAACATATACGTATGAAGATTTTCTCACATAATTATACTGCTGAAGAGAAATATTTTTTCATCACTTCTAAAAAATGTTCTTCTGATAAAATTATCTTCGCAGATTTTCTATCTGCACTAGGTGCTTGCATACGTCTAGTGATCAGAAAATGGAAGTATAAACTTACATAAAAACTGTTGACTCCATCATATCTTCTAAACAAACTAGGAAATAACTTAATCCATGTGTCATCACCAAACATAACCAAATTCCAACCAATCTGATAAAATTGATCTGAAAAGAAGATGCACTTCGAGTCAAGTCACCAAACTTCCAATGCAACATATAACCATGCAATAATGTAACTAACCAAGAAGATTGTCATCCAAAAATGCCTGAGTGTTAAAATTAAATGCCACATCAAGAAATCCTCCAATTGCCCCTGATATCATAGCCTGAAAGTCAAAGAACGCTGTTGGTATCAGAAAAATCACCCATAAAAATCATTTTCTCCAACAAAGATCATACTTTTAAACGAGGCATTGTCACTGTAGGTGGAGCAGCTTTAGCATGGAAAGCTATTGCCCTTCTTTCAGAAAGCAAAAATTGCGTATATGGCATTGCCTCCATCAAAGACTTCTCTGGAGGCTGGCCACCTTTTCCAAGCACAAACTCAGCAGGTAAACCATCAATGACCTAATTTGGCATAGGTCATTAAAAAGTGAAATTATGTCACATTTGCAAACAATAGACATGTACTTTGTTCATAAAAATAAAACTTATATTTTTTAATGTACTTCAACAACATACCATTAAAATCATTCGATCAAATGCAGGAGGAATTTGAGATAAATCCTGTCAAATTTTAAAAATAAAAAATAAACGAATAATCAGGATGGCTGGTGACCATTGATATTGAGGGGGACAATAGCATAATCAAGAATAAGCTTTTTTTGCATTATTTTAAAGAGAGGGACTCCGTATTACCTACCCATCAATCGCCATGTACAATATCAGGCAAATAGATACTACAAACAAATATTAACAAGCACAAATTTTTTTTACTGCTCTCTAACAATAACGGTGCTTTTTATTTCAGCATCCTGCTAGTGCATTTCACTTATTCCTATTATATTTATATGCATCGCCAACAAAAAAAGCACTATGAATCCCAGCAATTCTCTTTCAAAGTATCTGAGCCATGAAAAAGCTATGATGCACCGACACGCCTCTTAAAGAGGGTATGCAGTGTCGGACACAGACACGCGTCGGACACGGCATGGACACGTGTCCGACACGGCATTGGAGTGTCGGAATTTAAAACATTAAAATTTAAATCGGACACGCGTGTCCGGTTATTAAATGATAAAATCGTCAGTTCTATTTAGCCTTTTCCGCAAACGAGAAGCCCTATTTTTCTGATCCATGAAAGAAATCTTCTAGGGCGGACTGGGAGAGCTCGCAGTCGACGCCAAACGGAGCCCGCTGCCTTCGCCTCCCGTTCCTTCGTCATTTCTGCTCGGCCAAGCAGAGCTCGTCTTTCCCATTCCTTCGTTCTTGTGTTATTTCTGCTATCATTCAAGGCAAAGTTCGCAATCAAGGCCAAACAGAGCACCTTCTACGAGCAAGAGAGCGAAGACCTGTAAGTGGATTTCGCCATTTCTTCTTTTCATTGTTGAAAAACCTAAGGTACATGCTCGGTACCGCTAGGTACATGCTCGGTACCGCTCAGTACATGCTCGGTACTGCTAGGTACATGCTCGATACTAGTCGGTACATGCTCGGTACTGGTAGGTACATGCTCGGTACTGCTCGGTATTACTATGTACATGCTCGGTACTGATAGGTATATGCTCGGTACTGCTAGGTACATGCTCGGTATCTTCACATACAAACAACTTACGAACTTTAAAAACAAGCAGAACTTCAAAATTACCCTTACAATAAAATTTTGTTCCGGGGGCGCTGCCCCTTGACCCCGTGACCTGACCGGGCAGGTCAAACCCCGCCAGGGGGCAGTGCCCCCTTGGACCCCCGGCAGACCGGTATATTGTTTTATTCATGTTGTGATTTTTTTTATTTCACTTCATATCAATTTAATTCGATGTATTCATATGCATGATTGGTTTGTTAGCAAAATGAGCTCGGCTGCTGGCGGAAGTGGATTAGGTGAAGGTTCAAAAGAGCCATCTGTAGAAACTGATAAGCCATTATGGATTCATGTTACAAAGTTAAGAAAAACATTTGAAGGAGGAGGGAATGTGTCATTCAAATGCAATTATTGTGGTGGCACATATAAAGGATCTTATTCTAGGGTGAAGGCACATCTACTTAAAATTTCTGGCCATGGAATAAAAATGTGTCCTAAGATTACTACGTCGCAGTTGATTGAATTGAACAGACAAGTTGATGAAGCTGAATCTAGGATCCAAAAGACACTCCCTAAAGAGGTACCTTTGCCATCTACTCATGACTCATCTCACACTTCTTCCTCATCTGTGAGAGTTGATCAAGCTTTATCATTTAGAACTGAGGGATATGAAACAAAGAAAAGAAAAGGATTAGCCAGTAGTCCTCTAGAGAAGGCTTTTAATTTGCAGCAGCGAGAGGAATTGGATGGTGAAATAGCAAGGATATTTTTTTAAGCGGGACTTCCTTTCAACCTTGCAAGGAATCCTCATTATAAAAATGCATTCATTTTTGCATATAACAACAACCTCGCAGGATATGTTCCACCTGGCTACAATGCATTAAGATCGAAATTATTAGAAAGAGAAAAAGCAAATATTGAGACATTGCTTGAACCAACAAAAGGAGTGTGGAAAGAAAAAGGTGTTAGTTTGGTGTGTGATGGTTGGACAGAACCTCAAAGAAGACCCCTTATTAATTTCATGGTTGTTACAGAGAATTACCCAATGTTCATTAAAGCAGTGAATTGTGAAGGAGAATACAAGGATAAATATTTTATTGTCAATTTGATTAAAGAGGTGATAGTCATGATTGGGCCTTCAAATGTTGTGCAGGTTATTACAGATAATGCACCGGTGTGTAGAGCTGCAGGATTATTGGTGGAGCAAACTTATCCCCATATATTTTGGACACCCTGTGTTGTACATACTTTAAATCTTGCTCTAAAAAATATTTGTGCAGCAAAGAATACAGAGGCTAATGAAATCATCTATGCTGAATGTCATTAGATAACAGTGGTTGCAGATGATGCTGTTCTGATCAGAAATTTTATTATGAACCATTCTATGAGACTTTCAATGTTTAATGATTTCTCCCACTTGAAAATGCTAGCTGTTGTTGAAACTCGTTTTGCCTCTGTAATAATTATGTTGAGAAGATTCAAACAAATTAAAAATGCTCTTCAATTTATGGTGATTTGTGAGAAGTGGTATTGCTATCGAGAAGATGATGTTGGGAAGGCAAGGTATGTTAAAGAAAATGTCTTAGATGATTTGTGGTGGGATAATGTAGACTACATTTTGGCTTTCACTGATCCAATTTATGATATGTTGAGAGAGGCTGACACAGATAAATCATGTCTACATTTGATTTATGAGATGTGGGACTCTATGTTAGTAAAAGTGAAAGAAATTATATACAGACATAAAAGAAAGTCACATGATGAAGACTCAAGTTTTTGGAGCATTGTCTATATTATTCTTGAAGATAGGTAGAGCAAAAGAAACACACCTTTGCATTGTTTGGCTCATTCATTAAATCCAAGGTATATTTATATTTATCTTTTAAATTAATTTAAATTTGTTGGTAAATGAACATATAATTTAATATGCTTTGTATTATTTGAATGTATTCAAGTAAAGAATGGCTTCAAGAAGACCCTCAACGTGTCTCACCACAAAGAGATTTAGAAGTTTCAAATATGAGAAAGATATGCCTGAAAAAATATTTTCCAAATGAGGATGAGAGAAGAAAAATTAATATAGAGCTTGCAAAGTTCTTTGGATATTTAGAGGATTTTGGTAATCAAGAATCTTTGGTTGATAGATGGAGGATGGATCCAAAAATGTGGTGGTTGATTCATGGAGCTTCAGCACCGCTTCTTCAAACAATAGCAATAAAACTTCTTAGTCAAGTATCATTTTCTTCCTATTGTGAGAGAAATTGGAGCACATACTCATTTATCCAATCAATGAAGAGGAATAAAATAACTCCACAATGTGCTGAAGATTTAGTTTATGTGCATACAAATCTTCGTCTTCTATCAAGGAAAACCCCGCTTATATGACAGGTGATAACAAGATGTGAGATGTTGCTGGAGATGGGTTCGAGTGCCTTGATGATATGGGATTATTGGAGGTTGCAAATCTTTCTCTAGATGAACCAGAGTTGGAAGCAATGATATTCAATGATGATGATATTGAAGGCCAAAGACCAACATCTGAATCTAATTTTATCATTCCCTCTATTGAGTAGTTAGACCTTCATGTTGTATTAAATGATTTTTTGCTTATATTTTTGTGTTTGTATTAGATATTTTGTACTAAACATCTTTATGTTATAAGCTAAACAAGTTATCATGAATTGATTTATTATTGCTTGACATTTTTACTATAATGTCACCTTAATTTGTATATATTATATTAAAAAATTATTATGTCGTGTCCACGCCGCACCCGTGTCCTATATTTTTAAAAATTGTCGTGTCCCGTGTCCGTGTCGTGTCGTGTCCGTGTCGCCGTGTCCGTGCATCATAGTGAAAAAGGGAGCAAAATGACTAAAACTAGCAATACAACAAGGGATCTCACCTAGCATGCAATCTTATCCCTTTTTTTAGCTTAACAGAAACAAATTAATAAAGAAAATCATCAGATAACCTTCAAGATAGGCTCCGAAATCTGTAATTGACCAATAAATCTCAATTTATCTCCAATTACCACTATAAATAGCATTTGATATAGGAATCCTAGAAACAAGTGTGCTAAGTAATGCAAACCTTTATAGGCGTGGCACATGGTTTCAAGGACATGTTACTGTTCCAAGGATTCTTAAGGGACTTGTAATTGATCTACTTCATTATAGACCTTCCAAGTACATATTAAGGCTCCAATAGCTTTTGCAATGACTTGCAACTCATCATAATTACTAATAGACCTGCTAAAATATAGAGCCCTATGGTGAAGATGGATGATTTCTCACAATCAGACAAAACAAATACTTCCCTTTTGTTCTACATGATTAGATATTTTACAAAAATAATATCTAAACATGTAAGATGCCGAAATCACTCAGCCTTTCTAGTATTTTTCCTCCACCAAACCTTGAAAGTCTAAGCCAGCAAAGTCTTTTTCTCATACATCTTCATAGTTCAAAATTTCAAATCATTTTTCTTCCTACCAATTCAGTCAGTTCGATCGACCAACAAGGGTATTGGAGAAAGGGGAGATTGCTGAAGGAAAACTATACCTTCCCAAATAATGTAATCCAGCTTAAATATGGTAAATTATTTTTAAACCCACAGAAGGCGTTAGCAAACCATGATTTCCATTGTTTTGTTCCCTCCAGAGATGCAAGCCTATCTTTAAGTAAAACTACATGATTTCACTTTCCTTTAACTCGACTCAAAGCACACTGCCATATTCCACATCAAATTCGGAACTTCTAACATAACATAAAACTAAAAAAATTATCAAGTCGTTTGGTTCAGCTTTATTCAACTGTCATTGTAATTATAATGACAGTATTGTTCCACAAATTCTGTGTGTGTGGTTCAGTGTCTTGAATAGCTATGATAGGGCTAATAATGATGATGATGCCATCTGTGAACCGTAATGTATTTGATTCAGCATTTAGATAAGTCTGACATCTACAAGTGGGCTGAGCTACATCTAAATGTCATCAAAATACAAGTTAAAAATTCCAATTGTTAAGACGCCAATCTACCAAACGTTGATATATGTTAATTGCGTAGCATGGCAATTTAATATAAAGTCAAAGTACATTAGATAATTCACAAAGCCGGCACGAACCATATACATTTTGGCCAGCTGATCTGGAAGCAGATCCCTTCTTTCATCTACCAACACATCTTCACAAGTTGGCATCCGATAGCTCTCTGGCCCGCTGAAGCCAACGCCAATAAGAAACCAATCAAGCCATCTTTCAAAAGGGAGAGAGAGAGAGAGAGAGAGAGAGATTAACCTGAAACCCGGAACAGTTGGCTTAACGGGGAAGAAGCCGCTTACGAAGAGCCAGAGACCTAGAATCTGAAGCAGGACAGCAGCAGAAATCCAACCTGCCAGTCTCCCACAGGACATCGAGGAGGTGGCCATGCGATTTGACATAGCGAAACCTAGGGTATTTGATCACACGGATGTGAGCTTGCAATGTTCAGTACCATGGTGCTTCGTTTGAGCTTGAAGCGCAATTAGGTTAGAAGGAAACCCGCTAAATGGCTAAATGCCAGTAGTGAGACCAGAAGCGGCGGTTCAAGGAAAGCGCTGGAAACTAGAGGAAAAAGCCGCCAAAGCCTAACTACCAAAATAACAAACATTGATACATGAAAAAAAAAATTATTGTGTTCTACTAAATTTTAAATTTTTATTTATATTTAATAAAAAAATATTTTAATTTTTTTAATTATTATTTTTATCTATTTTATCTTTTAAATACAAACATATCTGATATATTTTGTGATTTGAACTCATCTTTTTTTTTAATATGATCACTAATTGCAAAAAATATATGAGTCAATATATACTAAAAATATAGATGTTCCAAACAAATAATATTAATAATATATTTGACATATTATTTATTTATCTATTTACTAAATTTCAGCTTAAAGTGAATCGAACATTATCAAATAAATGTCTATCATTTTCGACTCATTTAATGAATGAATCAAACACGAGCTATGTATAGCAAGCTAAATATGAGCTACTCATGAGCAATAAACTTTTTTATAAGCCTAGTTCTTATAAATAAATAGTCATGTAATTGGTCAAACAATATCACTACAATTTATCATTTTCTATTGTTTACAACCTCAAATTTTTCACGTCGTCCCACATCAAAAGAATGTCCATTCACACATATCTCTTAAATATAATGATAATGTTTACTTCATCATTATTATAGACCGTTCACTCTCCATCACTATAAATCTATTTCAAGCACTTATTTCAACTTATAAGTCATCTTAATAAATTTTCAACTAGTTCATTTTTCTTATTAACAATGCAAATATATATATATATATATATATATATATATATATATATATATATATATATATATATATATATATATATATATATATAGCATTCATATCCTTACTTAATGAAGCATATTAATATAATTATGGTATGAATCTGCATTCACTCTTTAAGCATTACAAATACTATCAAAATGAAAAGACATAAATTATATATTTATTACATGCATAATAAAATTACAATATGGATCATATAAGATGTATGCACAATGGGATTGAAGAACAAGTAAAAGGTGGTGGGTTAAAAGCCCAAACAAAAAACTCATAAGTGATATTGAGTTAATCTTTGGGATGTATATATCTGTCATCTCTTAACTACATGTATATACCTGACATCTCTTTTTTTACTATTTTTTATTGTATCTATGTTGCTTATCAAACCAATAGTCTACCACATACACTCTGAGAATATTACTACTATTAGAGATCTTAATTATATATATTGTAACAATTGAGTAATTATTCCAATTAAACAATGTCTTCTCCCAAAAAAACTGTAACTTTCAATCTCCTCCTGCAAATATAAAACTAGAAAAGTATGTTCGCTCAAGAAAATGGCGCTATGCATGAACCTCGCCTTATAGGCTTAGAGTTCCATCTTCCTTAAAGGTAGATTGATCTTTAACTAACCAGTTTCCCCTGATATTCATATCAGGGTTTATTTAGATATGTGTTCTTAATTCCTATAAGTGCAAGCCCTCATATTTAATAACCCCTCTCGCTTTCTAGGAGAGAGCTCTCGATTAAGAATAAGTCACTTTTGTAGAGCTTTGGAATTTTAAGTTTTGGTCACATTTATGAGGGTATAGGTAGACTCGATCAAGATGGTAGGGTTTTGTTATCTTGAGCATATCATATATCTCAATCTACCAATGCTAATAACATATTGATTGCAACATCCTCAGAATTTGATTTGCAACCATAGGTTGTATCCTCTCAGGGATCTGGAGTATTTTGAGGTAGTTATATGTTAGTTTTGGTTTTATTGTGGTTTAAGTTTTGGGTCTTATATTTGTTATAATGTCTATTAATTTATGTAGTTTGTGGATTATTTCTTTGTATGGAGTTATCTAGTAGTTTGGTTTGGATTGGGTCTTACAGCTCTGCTTAGGAGTTGTTCGTTAGATTTGTTTCAAATGGGGCTTACAGCTCAACTTAGGAGTTGTGTGGTAGTTCGAGTTAGAATGGGTCTTACTACTTTGTTTAGGAGTTACCCGGGGGTTTAGATTTAGGACTGGGCTTATGGCTCCATTTAGGAGTTACCCGATATGTTAGGTTAGGATGGAGCTTACTACTTCTCTTAGGATTTTTTTTTACTTTGCTTAAGAGTTGCCCGTTTATTTGATGCCAAATGGGGCTTATGGCTTCAATCAAAAATTGCATGTAAACTTGATTTAAAATAGAGAGTATGACTTCAATTAGAAGTTGCTTGTAATCTTGATTAGAATTGGACTTATGACTTCAATTGGAAGTTGCATGTAAATTTGATTTAGAATATAACTTACATATTCAATAAGAAGTTACTTATTAGTTTTATTTGAGGGTAAGACTTATGAGTCCACTTAGAAATTGCATGTATATTTAGTTTGAGATATGACTTACTATTTCACCTAGAAGTGCCCTAATTTGACTTAGGGTTTGTTGCTTCGTTTAGAAACTTTCCTAACAAATTGGTTAAAGTAGGTCTTATTGTTGTTCTCTCAAAAAAGATGATGCTTGAGCACAAACTCCATATTTGCAAGCTTTGGGTTCCATTTTTGTTAAGGTAGATTGAATTTTAATTAACAAAATTTTCTATGATGACTGTCAGGATTTATTTTGTTTTGGGTCTCTACTTCCTATGAGCACAAGCTCTCATAGTTAATTATTATGTCTATGATTCTATCACGTAGAAGAGAAGTCTCGATTGAGGATTGATAACTTTTGAAGTTTAAATGTTTTAGTCTCAAATATGGGGGATGGACATAGACTTGATTAAGATCACATGGTTCCGTCATCCAGAAAATACTGTACGTTTCAACCTACTAACACTCACAGTCATTGTTCGTAATGTCCAAATAATCTTATTAGCATCTATATATGGATTGTCTCCTCTCATGGATTATAAATAAACTTGAGTGATTAGATATGGGTTTTAGTGTTATGATGGTTTGGGGCTTACGACTCCACTTAGGAGTTGCCTTTATGTTTGATTTAGGTCGGGACTTGCGACACTACTTAGGAATTGCATGTGTGTTTGATTTAGGTCGGGGTTTACGGCTCCACTTAAGAATTGCCCGAATGTTTGATTTAAAATAAGACTTATTACTTCCCTTAGAAGAAGTATGTTAATTTTGGTTGGGGGTCAGGGGTCGATCTAACACTTCTCTCAGTAGTTTCCCGAATAGCATGCCTTACAATTTCTATTGAAAGTTGCCCGATAATTTCAACTTAGGGCAGATCGAACAACAATTACTTAATCAACACTTCTCTACTATTCCAACTCTAGTGTTTTTCTTTTTTTTTTCAATATTTTTTCTCGCTTTAGCAGTGTTCCTTCTGCTTCAACATTACTATTGTAGTTCAGTCCTATTTTTAGCACTATTATTTTGTACAACATTAACTTGGTTCTTGTTTACTTGCTTGCAAGTATTGGAGCCAGCGTAGGAGGGAGCTTGCTAGGGTTGGAGCTTTGCTTAGAGTTTGTAGTTTAGCAGCGTACTCAGTTTGAGTGTGAGTTTGATTGAGAGTTTGTAGTCTTGCTCCTAGTTTTTTAGATTATAATATGTAGTTATTATTTATTTTGTAATTTGAGTTTGTTAGACTATTGTACATGAGTTGATTCTAGTGCAAACAATACTTTATGCATTCTTTTCATTGTTTTCTTAATTAATTAATTAATTAAACTATATTTTAGTTCATTGCAATTTAAATTAATTGAATTAGTTAATTAATCTAAAGGAAGTTTTAATTTACTGTATTTTAAATATATTGATTAATTAATTAAATAAATTTATTTTTTTAATAATATTTAATGAGAATTTAGCTAACCAATTAATTAGTAAAATCAGGGTTTTAATTAACTAATTTATTAATCAACTTTTAAATTGAAATTTCAATTGGTTAATTAATAAATTGATTTTTTTTTTAAATTAGAGTTTAAATAAACTAGATTGTTGAACTTAGGAATGATTGCATTAATTTTCACTCTCCTCTTGTTTCAACGGCTTTTTCTTCGCTCAAGTACTAATGTTTTATTACAACACTTGAGTTTTACTTTAGCATATTATGCATTATCTACATTTGTATTTTTATTTGCTTGTATTTATTGGAGCATGCACTGGTTGGACTTAGTTTGGTAGCATGTTTGGGTTTGTTTGAGTTTTGTTTGAATTTAGTTTTTTTGAGTTTGAGTTTGTTCATAGTTTTGTTTGGTGTAGATTGTACTTAGTTTTGGCATGTTGTATTGAGCATTTTAGTGTCAAAATTCTCTCATTTTCCTAGCATCAACACAAGTAGACGATGACGTAGGCAGGGGGCCGTGGGCCCGTGCGGGCACGAGTCCGAGTCGAACTGAGACGTGAGAACAAATAGTGAGATGTTGTATGAAGGAGCGGACATACGAGAGAAACCAACAAATTGAGTGTCAATTCTTTCTTTTTTTTTTCTCATTTATCAGTTGTTATGTATAAACTAACGAGTGCATTGCTTCGTGTAATGATGCACCTATTCAAATTTTGTGTTTTTTTTTTTTAATTCAACATAGTAATAATAATACTAATAATAATAATAAATACTATTATTATATATATAATCAAAAAAGTATCTTGATTGAGCACGAATCTTGAAGCAAAATTGAGTTAAAAGTTTTCGAAATTAAATCGGGGACCATCCAGACTCTAATTTCAGCAAACTTATAGTCAAACTGAACACCTCGGAATAACGGACCCATTGACACCAAAATTGACCCAATCAGCGCCCAAATGAGTCCAAATCAAAGACTCGAAGCATTTTTGGAAGGACTGGACCACAATTTGTGTTACCAAATGGTCTCCAATCGTGACATGCTTATAGTCGAATTGAGCGGCTCGACAAGACGAATCCAACAAGCCCAAGATCATCAACTTCTAATATCATTAAGACAGTCAAATGTCCATTAAACAGTGCATGATCGCATCAATCAAGATCGGCCGTCCATCCGAACCACTCCAATTTACCCTTGATATTTCACTTATTTACAAGTCATGTCACTCAAGAATTCTATAAATAGAATCTCATTTCCTCTTGAAAGGGGGAGGGAAGAGCCAAGAGAGAAGAATGAAGAGGAGGAAAAAAGCTCCAGCCGCTTAGCTCCTCCTTGACCACCGCCGGAGTTCTGCCGCACTACCATCGGGGAAGAGCCAAAAGAAAAGAAGGAAGAGGAGGAAGAAAACTCCAGCCGCCTACCTCCTCCTCAACCACCGTCGGTGTTCTGCCACGCCACAGCTGAGGGATGAGCCAAAGAGAAGAAGGAAGAGGAGGAAGAAAGCTCCAGCTGCCTAGCTCCTCCTTGACCATCGCTGGAGTTCTGTGGCAGCACCGTCGGGGAAGAGCCAAAAGAGAAGAAGGAAGAGGAGGAAGAAAGCTCCAGCCGCCTAGCTCCTCCTCAACCACCGTCGGAGTTATGCCACACCATCGCTGGGGAAGAGCCAAGAGAGAAGAAGGAAGAGGAGGAAGAAAGCTCCAACTGCCTAGCTCCTCCTCGACCACCGTCAAAGTTCTGTAGCACCACAGCCAGGTTCTGTCGAACCACCACTAGACCATCCAAGGTCGTCGAAGTGCCACCCGAAGCCGAAGTGCCCCCTGATGCTGAAGTGCCACTACTAGATGTTCTGCCGGAGTAACGCCCTACTACTAAAGTCTTTTTGACCATGGCCTCATGCCAACAACAGTCTTTCTGACTCCAATCTCCTGCAGACTATAATCCTTCTGATATTCGTCGCCTAATATGGTTCTTCTGACCTCCCTTGCCAGACAATAGGTTTTCTGACCCTAGTCTCCTGCTGACTATGGTCCTTTTGATCTCCCTTGTCAGACAATGATCTTTTTGACCTCAGTCACTTGTCGACTATGATTCTTCCGACCTCACTCGCCAGACAACAGTTTTTCTAACCCCAATCTCTTGACTATGATCCTTCTGACCTCCGTCACCTACTATAGTGACCTCCTTCACCAATTATGGTCTTTCTTACTAGGTCTTCTACTGATTACGGTTCTTCCAACTTATGTCGCCTACTACAGTCTTTCCAACCTCTATCATATCGACTATGGTATTACCAACCAAACAAATATGTCTACGTCGATTGTTGTAACTCCCACCATATAATGTGTTATATATGATGTACATTTATGACATCAAGCCAATACCTTCTCCCAAGGAAGGGCTCATTTGTAATAAACTACAAAGACTAGTGGATTCATTAAAACTGGGTCATACCTCGTGATTTTTCCCCTTTTTTAGGGGTTTCCACGTAAAAACTCTGGTGTCTTTTATAAATGTTGCACCCTCTTTCATCTGCTTGTGTGTTGGATCTTCGTACATCGCTAATACGTTAAACTATACTTCTCTACCGCTGCAAATATTTCAGGACGCAACAATATATATATACTCAACAAATAACATCAAATCAAATAAAAACAATTAAAAAAATCGGTGCAGATATAATAATAATAATAAAAATAAAAAGCGTTTACAAGTCATATTCTTCTAACGAAGGCATGCAAGCCATGAAATATAGTAAAATACCATTGTAATTGACGGTTATATTAACGGCAAATGCCAACCTTTTTATGGCTGTCGAAATTACAAAAGAAAAGCAATAACGGCATCAGAAGGGCCCAACCGGGTTCGAACCGGTGACCTACTGATCTGCAGTCAATTGCTCTACCACTGAGCTATGGACCCATTTACCGCTTCTATTTTGAAAAAATACCAATAAATACTATATTTCTCGGTTGATTGACTTTCTCCATTAAAATAGTCATAGAAAATTATAAAGGAGAAAATTTCTACGGATATATATTTTTAACATTGGTTTTATTATATAAAACAACAGTAAATGTTTTATTGTGATGATTTATTATTATTTTTAATTTATGTGTCATTTGCAATTCATTATCAACGACTCCAATGTCTCTCTTAGACTTTTAATGAGCTCAAATAGTTATCTCTCAATTGCGTTATATAACTTAGTTATTCCGTTCAATAGATTCGTTTTGAATGATATTTTTAATTGTGTTATGTAAATTAGTAAAAGCTATTCTCATGAATTAATCAAACATAATCATGAATGATACGTTACAAAAAAAAAAAAAAAATCTTGATCCATCACGAATCTAAAACACGGGACCATTCAAACTCTAATTTCAGCAAACATATAGTTAAACTAAACATTTCAAATACACAAACCGAACAACATCAAAATCGGTTCAATTTGAGATCAAATGGGTCCAAATCCGAACAACATTCAGAAGGTTCAAAGCATAAATTACATGATTAAATGATATCCAAATGTAGCATGTTTATAGTTGAATGGAGCGGCTCAACGAGATAAATCCAACTAGCCCAAGAGCGCTTGATTCCAACATTGTTTTGGCTTAAATGCTCGATGAACGCTCTATAATTGAGGGAATCTATATGAGCCGTCTGATTGACAACTCCGATTTTGTCTTGGGTTTTCTTCATATTTATGGAGCATGCTAATCTAAAAAACCTATAAATAAACCATCACTTTCTACATGGATGGGGACTTGGATCTTGGACATTTGGTTGGAAATTTAAGATAGCTCTATGGCTCCAAGGATCTAAAGCTTCACCCAAACACCATCATTGGCAAACCTGTTTCTACCGGCACTGGACCATGTTATATTGTGAAAGAAATTTTATATTATATTGATAATAAAATAATTATTCAACTTTTTAGAATATGAAGAGTACATGTTATAAATTGTAAGTTAGTTAGTATCTTATATTTAATATTATATATATTTTTAATAATAATTGAGTTTTATTTTCCTATGTCGGTTCCAAGCGTAGATGAAGAAAGTCGTGAAAAAATTTTAATAACAAAATTTAGCTCCCCCCCTCAAAAAATTTTTTGGCTTCGCCACTGATTTACATGTATTATTTTATGACTAACTGCATTTATAATTTTCATCTCGTTCATTCTGATGCAAGTCATCATTGCTCTTTTTAAGCCCAAAAAATAATCAGATATAAAACTTGTGGGCTTTGAAATGCCATAACACATATTATTAGTAGACTCGCTACGCTATGTGGATATAACGTCCATGCAAATTTTTTTTTTGTTGAATGTTGTTGACCACTTATTCCTTACACAATAAAAATCCTCAAACCAAACATAGCAATGGAGGTTCACTTCTGTGATTATTTCAACTTATGTTTTCTCAAACTCTTCTTTAGATTCATACTTACTTAAACACTTATAGAATAAACTTCTATAGCCCTAACCATTGCATGATCCTGATCATTAAATATTGTTATTGAAAATTTATCACCTATTATTTGTGCAAATGTTTTAAAAAGTAAAGTAAATGATTTAATTGTTTTCTCTGACAAGAAGACCACCCTAGTAGAATATTCAACAAATGATTATTGACCGTAATAAATAGCATGCAAATTAAATTATATTTATTGAACCTATAACAAGTATAAAAAATCACCACATTCTCCAAATAGTCATAATCTATCCTACTCATCCCATCAACCAAAAAAATTTAACAATCTATTAAATTCATCAATTTGTATGTTCCATGATAACATGTTGTTATCAACTTAACGATCTTTAAATAATTGAATCTAAGTATTAGTGTCTCTAAATTCAATATTTGCTCTTTTCTCTTTCTAAATAAAGTTGTATGCGCCCCTCTTAGAGAATCCAACATTCTCGATACCTCCAATTCCATCTACAAGGTAGGAGAATGCATCAATAATTATTATCCTAGCTTTTGTATTTATTTAATAGCTGAAGCTTTTTCATCACAAATATTTCTACATGATCTTTGTAGATGTTCGTCTTCTTGCCTAGCCAAATCATGATTGTATCTTTCAATAAAATATTTCACATTCCAATTTACAACTTTATCTATTATAAACCTAATCATAACTAAATAACCTATTATGGTATCTGATTTTTGATATTTTATTTTGGAATTCAAATCAATATCATTCTTGAAACCTGATTTTGAACCAACAAAGTCCTTGCACATTATATTTATGGAACTTGGCCAGTAACTGTGATGGTCATTTCGAGCACTAAACCATGCATTATGGGCATAACTGTAGTAAATCTCGTATGCCTCTTGCTCATTCTTATACATACCCTAGTATAAAAGTAAATATACAACATGTAAAAAAAGCAAATTCGCACTGAAAACATAGAAAATATGCAGTTAACACTCAACAAATATATATCAAATACACAACAAATACTCAGAAAATGCTCAACAAATATTGAGCCAATACTCAATAAATATGGAACAAATACTCAACAAATATACAATCAATATGCATTGAATTCACAGTTGATACAAAGTGAAAACACAGTGAATAGGCAGCGAATACCCTGTAAATACGCAATTCAAAATAGATTCACAAATGAACTCATGGATATTTGATACTGTTCATAAAAAACTTGTACAAAGTAAAAGACAATGAATTAAATATTTTGTACATCGTGGCTACAAGCTTCTATACAATTTATTAACATCGTGTTTTGACTGTCTACAAGCTTGTTTAAAGGACGAGTTTGAACTTCACTAATAAGTTGAATCCTACAGCACCTTCAACCAAAATAACTTCCGCTTCATACCCTAAACCTATCATTCATTCAAGCTTCAACTTTTTCAACTTAAAGTCATCCTCTTCCTGAACATTTGCATGCCGCATTTCGGCCTCTACCTCCTACGGGCATATGACTTGCTCCAAAAAATGCAACCTCCTCCTCCAAATTAATCTTCATATTCATCAAATTTTTATCTTTTATTTTTTCTTTCTTAACACAAAACATTATTTTAGTCAAAATCCTAAATATTGATGATCTATATTTAGGATCTTTCACAGATTTTTTTTCTTAAAAGAAGCTCAAACTCTAAACCCTAAATTTGCAAAACTTATTTAAATTATTGGATTGGGTCGGATATGTTAGGCTAACAAGACAAAAGAAAAAAAAAGCAAATGATATTCATATGTCACAATTTTTTTTGGGAGTTCAAAAAGCTATCTTTGAACTCAGCACATAATTATTTGAAAAAAAAGAAAGACGTATAATAATACTTCTCCATGAATTTTTTATGGAAAAGATGTAGCCATGCAATATGCTTCTCTAGTCTACTACTCCACTCGTGGCTCCGTTGTCTTGAAAAGGACGGGCGGGATCGACAATACCGCAAAGCCAGTGTGGTGGGAAAGCCAAATCGAAATAGGGGAGAAAATAAGAAGAGAGCGAAGCCCAAAGGATTGCGCCCTTCCGGTTCCCGACCGGTGGCTATCCTCCTCTCTTCTAATCAGATAATAGATCGGGCATTCCCTTCAAACTTCAGTCCTCACCCTCTCTGCCTCTCCAATCCAGGTAGAAGAGTGGTTACAAAATCGCCGTGTGTTGCCATTAACTTCAATAGCTCGAGTAATCTAACTCCCATCGGCTTCTCCGGTTCCGGTTTAACCTGACATTGCTCCTTCCTCGCGTCCGCTTGTGATCGGGACCTAGGGTTATAGGGGCTTGGAGGAATGGGAGAGCAGAGAAACCGATGGAGCTGGGATTTACCGCTGTTTGAGCCGAGGAGTTCGTCGGAGCGGGATGATCAGCGGCAGCACACCGCGGTTCGGAAGTTATCGCTTTCGCCGTCGTCACAGTCGCCGCGGGTTGGGTTCGGGAGGCAGTCCGTCAATGAGAAGTTTAACAAGCTCAAAGAACAAGTGAAGGTTCGATTTCTATGGGTTATCTGAAACATATTTTTTAGTTTTCTTGTTTCATGTGAACTCGGTTGACATAAGGCTGAAAAAAACAGTCGGGGAATTGGAATGGTTGTTAGGAGAGACCTTAGTTGGTTTTCTGCAGGGTTGGCTAAGTCGTGCTGATGTAGTAACGAGCAATCTGTTGAGTGCTTAATTTAAACTATCTTGCTGACAGCGTTGTACTGCGGGGTAGTAGTAGTTGTGTTTGCAAAGCTATTGCTTTCTTTGGTAGGACGAGGGAATACAGTTTTGCATGTGCAGTGGTGATAGAAATTATGATTGTGAAAGAAAAATAACGGGAAAACCATGGGATTCTAACGGGGTTTGTTTTCTCCTTGCTCTTAAGGTGTAGCATTTAGTTGTGAGTTTGGTAGATCAATTTTTATTTGTCTCTAAATTTTTTTTTTTTGTGAGAGGCGGGGTTGGGGTTTAAAGCAATAATCAGTGCAATTAGTAGTTTCATGTATTGGAAACATGAGAATCTTGTGTTTACTGTGAACATCTTATATCAACTTAGCAAGCGTTAAATTTTGATGGGATGCTGTGGGAATAGAATGCCAAGCCAGAATAGCGATAGATAACCAGGGTGAGTGAGGCATGGTATTGGCTGTCTCCAAATCTCCCTTTTAATAGGAAATAGGTTTTATTTGTCGAAAAATTCAACGAAGTTTATAGTTTCATTTCAGTGAATGCTTGGATATCAGGAAAACATAGAAAATTTGATTGTTTAACAGTTCACTGTAACTGTAGCAACATTTTCAAGTTGGTAGCTAGGGAATATTTTCCTTTGTCACTTTCTGTTTTACAATACACAAATACATTATTGAAAATCTATTTTATGCCGAGTTTTTGTTTTTATATTTGTCTGGACAATAATATTGGTGGTTTTAGATGCTCTATTTGTAAAGAGCAGGGTTGATATTAAGGCAACTCTGCTCAAATTTGGTTTGATTCACTAAAAAAAGATTTGAGCTTGAATAAAATGAAAATTGATCCAAGTTGAGCTGATTTAATTCAGAATAATTCAATTGTCTCAAATTGAAATGAATTTTGAGTCACCAAATGGCCAAAATAGTTCACTTCCCTCCATTCTCACTTTCCATTTCTCTAAGTCAATTTTCCACTATCTTATCTTCAATAGGTGAGCATGTTTTTTTTAACCAATACAAAATGATACAACTTTAGTGTTGGTCTTTGATTTAATCCTTCTCTATGTTTGGAAACTCTTTGATTACCGCACAATTTTATCTCAAGCTATTCAATTCTCAATAATAACAACTTTAACATTCTTTGGTATACACCTTTTTTCTTTTTTCACATGAAATAAAATCTTGACAGGTGCTCAACTGCTACAATAAGAGTTAGGCTCATGATGACATTACTTGTCATCATGTTATTAATTAAGCATATAGGTTTTGTGAAGTTCTGTTGCAAGTTTTTACTTCTAATAGAGTTTTCTGTGCTTTGAAATTTGATAGAATTAGCATATGTAATGGGTTTGTTCTACCCAAGGCTTTTAAAACCGGACCGGTCAATGAACCGGAAGAAGAAGGGGTTAGAGGTTTGATGGTTTGACCGGGGTCGAACCGGGGTCGAACCGGGGTCGAACCGGATGACGTAATAAATATTTATTATATTTAAATATTATAATAATGACACAATTATTTATAAATATATAGCAAAAATTGAAGATAATTTGAATATAAATGCATAAAACAAAAAAAAAGTAAATATTGTATAAAGTAAAAAAGAAAAACATAACAATATTTTTCACTTAAAGACAACCAACCATAGAAAGATGCAAAATTACTTTATCCCAACTTATAACAAAATAGAAAACATATTCATAATTTAAATCAAAGTTTCACTGTCTCAGTTCAATAGTTTCAAAGATCTCCTAAATTAGCATCATCAAATCTATCTATATAAGTTGAGTCTCCAGGTCTCGCTTCACCAAAATGTTCAAACCCAAATGCATCTGATTGATCAAGCCCGATTATGTCGCCTACATCTCCTTCATTCTCTAAGTCACCTTCACCAACAAATAAGAAATATAAAATAAGATATTATTTTTGCTTTCAATTACATAACATACTCAAATTTTATTATCAACTTACGATGCCCTGGCTGATTAAATGATATATTTTGTTCTTCAACAATTGGTATTGCATTTTCTTTGTATATCTCATTTTCCAAATCCTGTAAGTCAAGTTCTGGAGTTGTTTCATCTTCAAGTATAAAAAAATCAACCATTTCAACACAAGTGTAGTCCAGAGGATCATAATGTCTTTTTTTCAGTTGAATAAGCATAATTTTATAACTATATACACATATTGAAAGTAAAAAAAGAGAATTACCAGGTTGCATTTCTTTCGCCATTGTTAATGCAATTGGTTTTCCAAAGCTTTCTAAGCCATCACGGAATAGTCTAACTTCATTCATTGCAACTGTCGGCTTAGAGCAAATGTCTTTATTTCCAACTACTTCAACTAGACCTTGTAAAATTTCTGCCTTTTGACAATGATTCTCTCTATCAAACTGAAAATGAGGATTCCGTGGTTTATTATCTTATGGTTTCCTGCTCATAATCTCATTCACGACATTAGCAATTCAGCATACAAACCTAAATCAACATGGTTTAAAAAAAAAATTTCGGATTCTATACAAACCTAAACGTTTGAAGAGGTTTAGAATTGGAAAAACATTTGAACAATTCTAAAAATCTGAGAAATCAACATGTTTTTTGATTTTTTCAAAAAAAAAAAAAAATTTCATAATTTGAAACAGTGAAACAAACCTAACGATTGCAGGAGGTAATGCCCTAATGTTCGGTCATTTTCACTTCGTGAATGAGATGGCCTGCAGGAAAATATTTTTGCTTTCTTGCTTCACGAACGAGATGGCCTGCAGGAAATGCCTGTGGCTTCGACGCTTCGTCGCTTCGGAGCTTCGCACGCGGTCGGGGAAGGAGAAGGAGACGAGCGAACGACGGAACGAGGTTTTTTTTTCCCCCTCTAAAGTCGCGTATAAGCTTCCACCTCTTTAATCCTGGCCGTTGGATTTTACTAAGCCGCATCTTAGCCAAACCGGCCGGTTATCAAAAACCGGTGCCGGTTCAGCGGTTTCGCGGTCGAACCGCCGGTTCGGGCGGTTCATTCACGGTTTGGTGCGGGACCAGTTTTTATTTGAACCGTAACCGGCCGGCCGGCCGGTTCGCGGTTGAACCGGCCGGTCCGGTCCGGTTTTCAAAGCATTGGTTCTACCCTTCCATACTTGAACACTTTTACACTTCATATTCCCTTCCACTTTTTGTTCCGTCATTGGTATATCCTCTGTAATGATGTTGTAGACCGTTCATAGGGTTTGTCATTCTTGTGCTTTAGAACTGTAATGCCATTTAAAGCCGCCGCCGCCGCCGCCGCCGCAAAGACACGCTATGCTTTTACCACCACAAAGACACACATCCTATGCTTTTGAGGACCAGGTTAATTTTTTTGTCTAATAAGGAAGTGCTGGCATAAAAAAAAAGAGGCAAATTAAATGTCATTGGCATATTTATTTATTTATTTATTTTTTTAGGAAGTTAATATATAATACAAAATCACCTATATTCGCCTTATTTTGGTTAAGATGAATGTGAAAGCAACAGCTGAAGATTAGCTTCTGTAATATGTTTTGTTAGTTAAGCTTAAGTTTCTTTCACGCCACTTACACATGATAATGTATCATTGTGACTTAAAAATTTGGACAGCTTGTTTCAGGTATACTTGATTATATAAAATGATAATTGTGGTTTATTAACATGGACAAATCCTTGTCATCTTACGTCGTTGTTATATTTCTTGAGCTTGATATTTGTAATACGAAGCCATGCTGTAATGGCCTCCCTGCAATTGGCTTAAAAAAAGTCACAATATTTTTGTGTTATTTCAATTAAAATATATGTATTATTCTTATTTTCTAAGTTCATTTTATTGACCTTGAAGCGTGCTAGGCAAGACTATTTGGAGTTGAGACATGAAGCCAGTGATCTTAGAGACTATTCAAATGCCAAGCTTGATCGAGTTACTCGTTATCTTGGAGTTCTTGCTGATAGGACTCGAAAGCTAGGTAGGGTAGTGCATGTGAAGCTTTGTTACATGCGTGAAGTTATCCAATAAAGTATCAAATCTATATTTGGATGAACATCTCTTTTCTGTTATATACTATTTGAGATTATATATGGCTAAAATGCATTGTTTCATTAATTATCTTTTTGATTTGTTATATGCTGTGTATCCCGTTCTTTGTGTTGCTACTTAATGTAGTTAATATATATATATATATATATATATATATATATATATATATATATATATATATATATATTTGCACAAAATAATTAGAGAGCAATTTTGGAATTTCGTTATTAGCGATTAAAACAACAAAATAAAACTAATAAGTGGTCACTTTTGTTTAGGCTAAGCCACACAAGAGACTAAGCGAAATCAAAACATTTAGGAAAATCAAAGCGTTGCATGCGAAGTAGTTTCTAGCATAACCTTGGTCTAACAATGAGATCCAAAAGCAAAGAAGTAGCAAACCTACGCTTACTAATGGATGATGATAATTAAACACAATCTCTTGCTTGAACAATCTTGCTACGAAGTAAGTAGAATGTGAAAGTACACGAGTCAAGGAAGAAGATCACCTTCTCGGAGAAGCGTCTTGATACACCACATACCTTTCGTTAGTTTCTCCTCCATAGCCTTGGTCAAAACGAATAGTATGTAGTTGGCGGACTTCTCTATGAACCCATCAATGTTTGGATTCAAGTCGAAGGACGGCAAGTTGAGAAGATCCACGAAAATTTAATCGTCTTACGCAAGGCCGGAATCACGCTCCGGATTGGTCGTTCATCATCAACAACAAAGAGAGAGAGATCACAATAAAGAAAGGAGGGAGGGAGATGGAGGAGGGAAGGGAGGCCGACGGCTTGTAGGGGGAAAAAGGTTTAGGGTTTGGATAGAATTAGGTTGAGGGAAAGTAGAAATATTCTCATCTCCAAATGTGAAATTATTTTCAGATTTTGAGTAGATTTGGAGGGAATACACTTTGAATTTGGATTTCAAAACTCAAGCCATTAAGAGCCTTAATGTAGCATTAAAGGAGTGGAGCTCATACAAGGGGCCGGCGGCATGGAGAGAGGAGAGAGGGGAGAGGGGGGTTTTGTTGAGAAATTTAAATCCCCTTCCTAATTGGTCTCTTTAATTTAGGAGAAGAAAAGTTCCACCCAAATTAAATTTGAAATTACTCATGAATGGGATTAAATACTTTCCTAAAATAGCTTTCTAATTTAGGAAACTATTTGAATTTCAAATGATGAAAATAATTTCCCAAATTATCTAAACTCTTTAGGTAAGCATTAAGGTAGTATTGACTCCTCATTCATGTCATCAAACAAGGGTGGCCGGCGGTGGGGCTTGGCTTGGGTGGGGCGGGTGGAGGAGCTAATGGAGAAAAGGGATTGAGTTGGTGGTTAGGTTGAGGTGAGCTTTGGTAGGAGGGGTTATGAGGTGGTGGTTGGTGGTGGAGATGGCCGGCGGTGGAAGTTGGGTAGAAGGGAAGAAAGGAGAGGAGGACAACTAAGAGCCACTGGAGGTGACTGTTGGGTACGACGGGTGGCCTCTCATAGGCTCCACCAAACTCTCAAATTCTTTCTCAAGCTCTCACCTAAGCTTCAAGAACACAATTGCATAAAACTTTTGTGATTATCATTCATTAACCTCAAAAGAATAAGATGAAGGCTTTAAATAGCCTCTTACAATGACATAAAACAAAAGGACTCAAATACCCTCAAGGGGCTACATGAATCAATCCCTCAAGTAAGGGTAAAAAGAGAAAAATGCTGAAATAAAAATACATCACTAAGGAAACAATAATAAAATCAAAAGTACATCGGATAAATCGTGGCCGTTGATCTACGGCCACGTCGACTGTAGACTTTCCAATTGATGTCCCCATCATATATATATATAATGATTAGTACCACCCAAATACTAAACCACATATAACTGTTTTGCTTGTTTTAGTTTCTGAGGTTTTGTAACTAGAATCTTTCAAATAATTATGTATTCTTTAAGTATAAATAAGAGCATGCTACTATTGATGCAATTCAATTATTCACTTACCAAACCTCTTAGGTAGACGTGCAGAGCTTAGATGTATAATTATGAGGCCTTAAAGTATGAGACTAACCATCAATAGAAACCATATGCAGATTTGGATTCTAAATACATTTATCATCTTCTTTTTTTTTTGTTTTTTTGTTTTAAATACATTTACATTTATCATCTTTGCTTCTAATGTTTGTGATAATTAGGTTTGCGTTACTTCCATTTGGATTTAAATAAATAGCTTGTCATGCCTTGTGCTGATGGTCTATTTTTCAAATGAAATTTACCTGGGTCATTAAATACCTTCTTGTTGGCAAGTTAAAGAGATGTCACCGCTTCCCTCCTAACCCAGATTCATTCATGTGGATGGGGTTGTCTAGATTTGAGGCTAGAATTGGCACTTCCCATCACCATGGCTGTGGCAAAAATGAGATTAAGGGAGTGGGAGGGATAGATGCAAATGAACCTTCTTGTGTATATTTTTGGAAAAGTGAGGAGTCGAACTGATTAATTTAGAAAAGGTTGAAATGTCAATCTGTATGAGCTATTATGGAGCTTTAACTGAAGGAATCTTGCTTTTACTTATTATAAACACGATAATTCTAATTGGCTCGTTGTAGAAAGACAGCAGTATATCTACCAATTTATCACTGGTAAAAGGGATATGGGTACTTTTAGTCTTATCAATAAACTCCTGATCTACCAAGGTGGTTTGGTGGCACTTTCTCCGTGCTACACTGAAACTGCTCAAATGATTATTGACAGGATAAGGTGGTGTCTAATAACACAAAAAGTTGAATTTTCTATCTTCTGCTGTTTAAAGTACTTAAACTGCTCAAATGATTATTGACTCCCTCTCTTGAATTAATTTTGCCCCCTAATTTTGTAGTTTTTATTTGATTTAATCAATTGTAATCTTTGGCTGCAAAAGCAAATAGGTTGGTTGAGTTTTCTATTGTTTTTTGGGTATTTCATAACATGCAATAGAATCTTTTAACAACAAAATATTTACACAAGAGCATATGTATCTTTCTTAATAGTAATAGATAAAACTAAAGAGGCATGCATAATTAACTGATGTTTGTTTTTAGATTCAATGATTAAGTCTAACGGCTTGATTAATTAATATTATATCGGCCTTTTTATTCTATATAAAATATGCCAATTTTATAGGAATACGCCAGAAACTGGGTAATGAAATTTCTTACGATTGATTCATTGTCAGCTCGACGCTTCTGGCTAAAGCAAGCTAATGCTACTTAATATTTGAATATTTCTATTGTTCATATTTTGAGAAATGAGATTATTTTGTATGCTATATTTAAACTTGGTCATGCAACATTCAAAGATCCTGTTTGTAACAATGCATGACCATGAGCTCCCAAGCGACCACATGAATCCTGTGCCATAGCTTGTCTCATGCTGTTGAAATGCGACCTGCTGATTTTGTTCTACTGACCCATATTCCTAGTCAAATGTGTATTTTGCTGGTGTGCAGTTTGATAATTGCCACCATCTTTTGTTATCCAGCTGATTGTATCTCATCCACCGAAGGCCTGTTTTGATTGAGCATAGGTGGTTTGCAGAAATGGTGCATGGGAAGGGAGATACTTTTTGGTGTTTGTTTGGCAGGTGAGCGGGGAAGGATTTAGAAAGATTTTTCTGATCACTAGTTCTTTTGTCAGTTGGATGAAGTTGCATACCCGCTTCTATTACTCCATCATCAGCCTTTACCAAATCTTTGGAGTTAGCTTATATCGCTTGCTGGGAACCAAACAGATCTCAAAGCAGCCATACTTCCTAGTTTCTATACCTGAGTAGCAGCTATCTCCTTAATTCCTAAGACGCTTCTTGCTATTTGGTTGGCAGCCAAAGTGAAAAGTAAAACGTAAGAATTTTATTCATCTGGACTGACCGTCCCATTCACTTTATAGCCACTTTCAGAAGTGGGACCTGCTGGGAAACCAACAAATCCTTTGTGTGCTTATACTTCAAAATTTTCAGAGCTGCACTAGTAGTTCTGTTCATCTTATTTGCTTATTGTCTAAATGTTCTTCTGCATTTAATTTTTTTTAGAAGTTCCAAAATTCTCTTCTGTTTGTTCTACCCCTCAGATCAGGCTGCTTTGGAAGCTGAGGCAAGAATTGCACCTTTGCTTGATGAGAAGAGAAGGTTGTTCAATGAATTATTGACAAACAAGGGTAACGCCATGACTTCATTAACTTATTTTCACGAAAATTGAACTTAAACAATTTTCAGTAGCTGATTAAGTTTCAAGATTTATTCGCTGCCCTCTCGTTTTCATTTATTTTTTAACAATCTGCCTAGTGTGTTATAGTGATTTTTATGTTCTGGATCTCAGGGAACATAAAGGTATTTTGTCGTGTAAGACCCCCTTTCGAAGATGAAGGTCCATCTGTGGTCGAGTTTCCTGATGATTTTACCATTCGCATTGATACCGGTGATGACTCTTTTACCAATTCAAAAAAGGACTACGAGTTTGATAGAGTTTATGGGCCCCATATTGGACAAGGTGTGACCTAAACTGATGAGCAATTTTGTCCTTGCAGCTTCCATTTTAACAAACAAAATGTCTGATTCTTGTTATAAATGGTAAATAGTTGACATATAGTTTTCTGTTTTTGTTTTAATCTGATTTTGCTTTTGAAACTGTGCCAGGTGAATTCTTTGATGATGTTCGACCTTTCGTACAGTCAGCAATTGATGGATATAATGTTTCCATATTTGCATATGGGCAAAGTAATTCTGGAAAAACACACACAATGGTCCCATTCTCACTTCTCCCCCACTATGACTCTGACTTCCTTTCCAGACTAATATTCTTTTAATCTAACAGGAATTAATATCTAATCATTTCTTTCATGTTTTTGATTTTTGAATTTGAATTTGATCTGGCCATCATTTAGGTCATAACACTAGTTTTGTTATTAAACTTATTGCTGCTGGAATAGCTTAAGCTAGCTTTTTTTTCCTTTTTTCTTGCTGTTAAGTACTTATCAATTGATTAATGATGACAGATTAATCTCTACCACATTATTTATTTGATAACAAATTATAGACGTGCAATTTGTTGGAGATGGGAAGCTCCGACCATTATAATTAGCTCCTATGGTTAAATACTTTTGTGGGAGTTTTGAGTGCACTGAAACATTTGGAGAAATGCAGGGATACATAAAATTCTTGTCTAACAATTGAAGATGGATGTGTGAAGGTTGGACGATTGTGCCGTTCAATAAAAGGCTTAAGTCTCAATTATTTAGATTAATTTTGACGCTTATATGAGAAGTTCAGAGTTTTTTTATGTTCCAATATTTACATAGTTGAAAGTTACGCACTTATGGCATCTAAATATACCACCGTTTTCATTAGCCTTATTCTAATTATTTGGGGTCGGTTTTATGGATCTTCATGTTTCATTTGTTTCTGTTGAACTTTAAGCACTTCAGGCACTTTAAACTCAATTGGATCATGCAGGCCCTTGATTTTGAAGATGAATTTTGGAGGGGTGATAACACAATACACGTTTGCAATGAACAACAAAATATCAAGAGATAATAGCAGACTCAGATCTCAATAAATGTTTGCTTACAGTTGTATTGAATACATTCTTATCCGTATAAAACAAATTTAAAATAAACGATTAAATAATGAAAATTCGCCCACAAATGATAATGGGCCTTATAAAGATAAATATTGATTCAGTTTAACTTATTCGTTGTCTGATTTAGCTCCCTGTAAAGAGCAAAAGTGTTGGATCTTTTTGACAGGTTTATGGAACTAGTAATGCATTCATTTGAAAGAATCTTGAAAGGTTGATGGATTAGCAATGCATTCCTTTGAAAGAATCGTGAATTTCCTTAAGGCATGCAATATCACCATCTTGTGAGAACGTTGCTACCGATTTTAGTTGCTACTAGTAGAATTGTGGATGGAGTAAATTTATTTAGTGTTTACTTGTATATATACCACCAGCATAAACTGGATACAACACGGAGTATTAGAGGATTAGTGGTGATTTGATTTGGTAAAATAGTTACATTATTAAAAGGAGAGAAAAAGATCAAAATTGTCTCTTGACTCTTTATGAAGGATCAAAATAATTCCTAAATATATTAAAGGATCATTTTGGTCCCTCAAATCTTTAAAAATGAATTAAAATAGTATCATGGGGGGACTACTTTGATTTCTCTTATGAAGTTGATGGATCAAAATGATCCTTTAATATATTGAGTAATGTTTTAGTCTTAGTCAAGGGACTATTTGGTCCTGTTCTCGTTAAAAGAAAGACCAATACCAATGTTAAAAGATAAAGCATGACGCATTAGTTTTCTGTTGCTTACCAATATGATTAAGTTATTTGTCTATGGTGATTGAAAGACAAGTAAATAAAGTGCAAATAATGTGTATAGGTTTAACAAGCTAAGTCATTCTCCCGGGCGAAAACTTTCAAAACACTAGAATAAGCTTACATGATAAGCATTTGCCTTTCATCATGTATTACAAAATTTCTTTGAACTTCAAAATTATGCTTGGAGAATGCAGAAACAACATTGCCATCTAATGGTTAAATCTTATAGAGGAGGTGCAATATTAAAAGATTTATATTAAAATCCTATGAGTTGGTTGAAGTTGTCAAATTCAATTATAATTTTATTCTTTTAGATTTAGATTCATTCATAAGAATGAATTATTATTCATGTAGGATATTAATTTATTTTTAATGCTTATGTTGGGCTTTGAAAATTCACGCTAAGCTCTTTTGTGAGAGTGTGATTTTGAGTTAAATTTTTTAAAAAGGAAATTGGATATCTAAGAGCCCTTTTTTTTATTATTTCAACCTTATTTTGTTTGTTCCTTATGATTTTGTTCGAGGTTTTTTGTAGGCGTAAGTCCCCATGGTAATTACATCTTCTAAACAAGAGGGAGAATATTCGAGTGAGGCTAGCAGGTGGGTGTTAAATAGATATCTTATACTCGTAGCGATTTGGCTTACAGAGGAGGAAAATATATTGGTTTTGGCTTAAAATAGATGGTTTGGGGGGGGGGGGTGATGCTAAACCTAGTCAAGATCACATGATTTTGCTGTCACGGGTTGCCATGGATCGGGATCCTGGTTTACTCAGGATACGAGATAGTTGACCCAACTTGATTGAAGGGTTCTGTTCAATAGCTATGAGTTGCGTCATCCAATGAAACCTTGTAAACTTATGGTGAATATTTGTTGAAGTAGATAATTTTAAATCATGCTTACCTAACAAAACTCTTTGTGTCATATCAAGTGCATCATATAGTTCACAATTTAAGAGGCTGAGCCATTAAGGAACTTCTAGGCTTTATTTGCTACCATAATTTGGTGGTGCCATTTTATGACGAACCATTCAATCAGAGGGTCTTGGCTGTAATTGTAATTTTCTGGTGTCATTTTGTAGAAGAAATTTGGCCATAGGATGTCACGACCCGGCCCGATGAGCTCGCGTAGGCGAGGCGGGAACAGAGGTTGGACGGTATGATAAATTATCTAATGTCTAGATCTATCTCCGTAATAATTGAAAGAGCCTCTAAAATATCAATTTGAAAACACATAAACATAAACCTCAATAAATTCATAATTACCTTTCTTCTGGAGCTCCTGCCCTACGATAAACATTGCCGCCCCTTCTACTCATCTTTGATTAACTTAAGCTTACATGAAAATGTTAAAAACTAACATTAAGCTAAAGCTCAGTAAGTAATACACAATTCTAAACTACATTAAACAAGGCAACTGTGTAATATGATAGATGCAAATTTCATATGAACATAACATAAAATGATTTCATACTTAACATAACATTAAACATATCATATCATAAACCATATCTTTCATTTTCCTTTCCATATTCATATCATTATACATATCTTTCTCGTTTCATATATAATACAACCGTCACAGGAGTCACCGTCTGTACCATAAAGGTACTCCTTTACCATTTTCCTTTTCCATATCCTTTACCATTTTATCGTGCACGGGTACAGCGTCCCCAGCTAGTACCATAAGGGGGTGAACTCCATCCTTTCAACATACACATGCAAGCATTCAAATAACATTCATATCGTATCATATCTTTTCATCTTATTTCATATAACATATAAACTTATAATATAATGTCATAAAATGTACATGTAATTATATGATCATTCATTTGGTGAGAGTTAAGAAACATGATTGGGGCTATCAAATCATAAACATGTGAGAAAACAAGAGATATTACTGTAATTAAAGAACTATGCATACTTACAGAAGTTTGGAATCTGATTTCCTCTTGCTAGTCCTTCCTTCGAAGTCACCACGAGTAATCACCTATAAGTATCAATTTCTCACTCTTAAAATCTACAAACTAAAATAAAATAGCATTCTCCTTCTCATTTTAAATTATCCTAAGTTTTCTCTCCCTCACTCTCTCTTTCTCTCTCATTTAAAACAAAAAGGCAATTATGCATATTTTAAAAATTCATAGTTTTGTCTAATTAATTAATATTAATCAAAATAACACTCTCTCCATAATCTAAAATTAATTTAAAATAATTCTATTTTCGGATTTACCTAAAACCCTAATTTTAAATCTCATAAAATTCCTCCAAAATTTCATTTCTATCATTAAAATGCTCTTCTAAACATTACCCAACCATTCCTTAAAGAGATTTTGGAAGAAAAATGTTTTTTAGGAAAAACCCTAGAATTTCTATCTCCAAAATTTCCTCAAAATTTTTCATTTTCATTGCTAAAACATTCCTCAAATCTTTCCTTAAAGTTTTCGTAAAGAAATTACAAAAGAAAACCAAAATCCTACAAAACCCTAGAAATTTCATTCCCAAAAATCTAGAGATTTAGGAAGTTCCGTTAGAAAATAATCATACCGGAGTGATCCTCTCGTTGTTCCCTTCGATTTGACCCAAAGTTCTCGCCGGAAGATCGTCGACAGAGCGCCCTCGCGGAAAACGCCCGTCGCCTCTACCGTCCGCTCCTTCTCGGCTTCTTCCGCTCAAACCGTGTGAATGGGAGAGAATGAGGGCTCGGTTGGCTCATAATAGGAAGATGGGGGAAAGCCAAAAGACATACATGCCCTTACTTAAACAACCCATGCTTGAATAAACATTAGGGGTAGAAATGGCATTATGAGACTTCTCTTAATTTTAATTCCTAAATTAAGCAAAATTAAATATAAGTTCTTTACATCAAATTTCTTAGAATTTTGCGTAGGATTTTTCAAAATTAATTCCATCGAAATCCGACATCCTCGAATTTTCCACTTAAAACTCGTCGCGACGCTTTGAAAAGTGTGCGAGGTCTAAAACGGCATTTTCGGGTTTTCACATAGGACATTTGCCATGTCTTTATTATATGAGATCTTTGAGAGTGATCATATAGCATGCTTGATATGACATTAACCTTTTGTGTGCTTAGGTTATCTTAAATTTATTATCCTCGATAAATTATTATGGAGATGCTAAGAATTTAGCTTTTAATCATTTATATAATATATTAGATGCTAAGGAGGGTGAAATATATTCGTATAAATTAGCCAAACAAAGACAAAAAAAATAACTATTTAGTTCAAGTGAATTGCATTAAGGATGAAGATAAAAAAAGCTTTTATAAGAAGAGGATATTCAACAAAGGTGGATAAAATATATTAGTAAAATTTTTAGTAAAAATTGTGAGAATACGATCGACTTTAGTAACCTTAGCAACCTAAATGAAAATAGAGATTTTTATTTATATCGACGTGTTAGTAAAATCAAAGTTAGAGAGGCTTAAAAAAAGGAATTATGGAAAAGCTTTTAGACCTGATAATATTCCAATAGAGGTGTGGAAATGCTCAGGAGATGAAGTAATTTTTTAGCTTATAAAACTTTTCAATATTATTTTGAAGACTAAAAAGATGCCAGATGAGTGGATGAGTGTGTTGGTTCCTATTTTTAAGAATAAAGGTTGAAGATATTATTTAGAGTGAAATTCAAATTCTATTCTATTCCTTGGAATTATTACATATATATACATTTTAGGAAAAATATAAAAATAAAAGGCATTTAATCTAATTAATTATAATAATCATATCCCACGGATCTCCAACTGCAGCCCTCGAATTACTGCACACGGATCTTCAATTGTATCCCTCGGATCTGCATTTGCAGCCATTAGATTGCATCCCTCGGATCTCCATTTGCAGCCATTAGATTGCTGCCCACAGATCTCCAATAACAGCCCTTGGATTGCTTCCCACGGATTGATGACGTGGCCTCCCCCTTGGCTGCATAATTCAACACTCTCCCTCAAGTTGGGTTGTAGAGGTTGTGCAATCCTAACTTGCAAACAAACGTATCAAGTAGAGAGCCCGGTAATGCCTTTGTTAGAACATCAACAAGTTGTTCATGAGTTTGGGTATGTACTAATTCAATTTCTGAGTTCTCTATTTTCTTAGATATATGGTGTCTATCAATAGTAATATGTTTTGTTCTGTCATGATGTATTGGATCTTTGGCCATATTGATTGCGGATGGATTGTCACATTTCAACTTTATCCTGCCTTCAATCTTTATTCCCAGTTCAATCAATACTTGTCTATCTAAATTCCTTCACAAATAGTAACTGCTAATACTCTCAGTTCAGATTATGCACTGCTTCTAGAAACAACAAATTGTTTCTTGCTCCTCCATGTTACTAGGTTCCCCCACACAAATAAACAATATCCTAAGATCAATCGACTGTCAACCTAACTTCCTGCCCAATCTGTATCAAAAGAAAGGATCAATTTCTTATCTTCATTTTTCTTGAATAATATTCTCTTTTGAGGAGTGTTCTTGAGATATCTCAAGATTTGATATATTGCCTCCTTGTGCTCCTTCATAGGATTACTCATATTTTGACTTATCATACTCACAACAAACCCAATATTTGGATGGTGGTGGAGAGGTATATAAGCTTTCCCACAAGAAGTTTCTTCTCAAGATCCATAGGTGTACTGGCTGGTCTGCATCCAGCATGCCGGTCTCCTTCAGTAGGTCTAAGGTATACTTGCGTTGGAAAACAAATATATCTTTGCTTGATCGAGCTACCTCTATACCAAGGAAGTATCTAAGTGATCCTAGTATATAACTTCAAAATTATTGGACAAAGCCTGCTTGATCTTCATTATTTCCTCCATATCATTTCCAGTTAGGACAATGTCATCCACATATACAATCAGTACTGCTACCTTATATCTTTCTGACTGCGTCACAAACAGTGTATGATCCGCTTGACATTGTTTAAAAGCATGGCCTTTACATACTTTGAGAATCTTCCAAATCATGCTTTTGGAGACTGCTTTAATCCATATAATGATTTCGGCAGTTTATACACTTTATCCCTTCCATAAGACTTCTGAATCCCCATTGAAATCTCTGTTTAGACTTCTTTCAAGTTCCCATTCAAGAATGCATTCTTGATATCTAGTTGATGTAGGAGCTAATCTAAATTTGGTGCTAAGGAATGAAGAATCACATAAGACTAAGTGAATCCTCTTGCAACTAATCTAGCTTTCAACCTCTCAACACTACCATCCATCTTATGCTTTACAGTGACCCATTTGCAAGTCACAACTTTCTGTCCTTATAGGAGTTTCGTAATCACTCACAGCCTAATTTTTTTCCAATGTCATAATTTCTTCTTTAATAACTTGTCTCTATCTTGGGTGATTAAAAGCTTCTTGAATATTGGTCGGAATCTGTACATCATCAAACTTGGTAAGAAAGATTTGAAAAGTGTATGATAATCTATTATAGGAGAGAGAGTTTTTGATTGGATACTAGGTGCATGATTTTTTCTGGCCATTTGATGACTCAATATCTTTTTGAACTTTCTCATTTATCTCCTCTGTATGAACTTTTACAGTTGTTGGATCCATTGAAGTAGAGTTGACAGGTGAAAGATGTGTCTCACTGTTCTACATATGCTGATTTTTCTTTTTTTTTTTGTTGAGTATACATATTGTTGTTCCTTAATTGCTGCTCTTTTGTTGGGATTGATTAGGACTTATGGGTGGATGTAATTTGTCTGAAGGTGGAGCTTGAGATATAGGTGATATACCTCGGGAAATACTCGTGGTTTGGATTTCTTGTGATATTTGTTGATTTTGACTGGACTCTGTTTGGTTGCATAATAAGGAATTCCACTCATAAGTTTAAAATTCTCCTTCACTATCCCCTTGAATTTCAAAACTAGTGAAGTATGGGTTGTTTTCAAAGAAGGTGACATCCATGGTTTCAAATACTTTCCTAGAAATATGGCAAAAGCATTTGTAACCTCTTTTTGTCGGAAAATATCTAGTAAAGACGCATTATTTTAATCTTAGGTCAAGCTTGCATCTATCTTGTGGATATATATATGAACCAAGATAGAGCACCCAAAAATTTTAGGTGAAAGTTTGATGATATTCAACCGAACATGAGGATATGCTTTGAGTTGAGTTTGTCTAGGTGTTTAAAATTTTAGTATCTGAGTAGGTAATCTATTTTTTACGTATGCAATAAGAAGAATGGCTTCCTCCCATATATATTTTGGTACCTTTGTGAAGCATAATAGATCTGACAACTTCCAGGAGTTGCCTATTTTTTCTTTCAGCTACCCATTTTGTTGAGGCGTATACACACATGAACTCACTAGGATTATCCTTTCGCTTGATAGATATTCTTTCATGATAGAATGGAAGTACTCTCTCCCATTATCTGATTTTAATATTTGAATTTTTGTATTAAACTGGTTTTGAATCGTTAGTTGAAATGATTTGAATATCCTTTTAACTTCAGATTTTTCCTTCATAAATAAACCCAAGTGAGTCTAATATGATCATCAACAAATATCATAAACCACATTGCTCCACTTATATTTTTAACTTTTGAGTGTCCCCAAATATCACCATGGATCAAGACAAAGGGTTTAGAAGGTTGGTAAGGAACAATTAGGTAAGATGATCTGGTATGTTTAGCCAATTGACAAGTTTCACATTTGAATAAATTTGGATTTTATTATTAAATAAATGGGAAAACAACTTTTCAAGCTACATGAAATTTGGACGACCTAACCTATAATGCAACATGATAATCTCTCTATTTTTACTGACTCTGAACAAAGCGACTTATAATAGGATGATTCTTAGGAGCAACAATTTAGGTTTGTATGGATTTGGGTGTCTTGATGTAATATAACCCAGAACAGATCTCAACACTTTCAATTTTCTTCTCCGAATCCAGTTCCTGAAATATACATACATTATTGGAGAAAATTTTTAATTAATTACTATCACGAGTCAATTTACTAATGAAAATTAGATTGCACTCAAGATTGGGCATATAAAGCATTGATTTAAGTGATAGCTTGATGGGGACATCAGATTGTGGAAGGTCTATTAGAGACGTGGCCGTCGATCTACGACCACGATTGAGTTATTGTATTTCTGAGTTGTTTTATGTATTTTCTTATTTATGATGTCATATTGTATTTGCTTTATTATTTTCCCGTTGTACCCTTTTATTAAGGGAGGTCGTATGTAAGCCCTAGGGGCATTGTCATCCTTTTTATTTTGTGAGTCTTTGTACGAGGCTATTTATAGCCCAATTGTTCTTCTTTTCAAGTTAATGAATGATTGATTGAAAACTTTGCTTCTCTTTGTTTGAGTTCTCATGAGAGCTTGAGAGATTGGAGTGAGATCCCTAGGAGAGGGAGAATTGTGCAACACCCACCAACCTAGACGAGTCGGGTTCGTGGTTCTACCTTCTATCTATTTCCTTCCTCCTCCACCTACCACCACCGACCGTATCTCCCCCACCATCACCTTTGTCCAAACTTTCACCACCACCAAACCCCTTCTTCACCCCCACTGAATTCTCCAAGCCACCTCCACCTCACCGTCGGCTCCCTTACCCGAACCCTAAGCAAGCCGCCGACCCCTAGCCCCTTGCCCTCTCTTGGATTTACTTCCTATTTTGGATTGCCATAATTTGGGCAGATTTTGAATTCAAATTCTCTCAATTTGAAATTTAAAATATTTCATAAATTATAAAATCTATTTTAGGAAAGTTTCCAAATGCTTCCCCATTGGAATTTAAATTAATTTGGAATGAATTATCTCATTCCAAATCTAAGTATCTAATTTAAGGAAGCATCAAAGCCTCCTTAATTTCCCCCTATCCCCTTAGAGCCGTCGGCCCCCTCTCCCTACTCTGCCCCCCCCTCCCCCCTTCTCTCTCTCTCTCTCTCTCTCTCTCTCTCTCTCTCTCTCTCTCTTATCCCCTCTTAATTCTAGATTAGGGTAGATTTTGAATTCAAATTCACCTAGTTTGAAGTTCAAATCTTTCTTAAATTCCTTGAATCTATTTAAGGAATTTCACATTAGACCCTATTTGAATTTCGAATTAAATGGGATCTAATTAAATCCTTCCTATTCTCTAAATCTAAAATTAGAAACCCAAATCTCTTTCCCCCAATTCCCCCCAACCCATTAAAGCCGCCGGCCCTCTCTCTCTACCCGCCCCATCTCTCTCTCTCTCTCTCCAATCCCCTCTCTCTACATTAACACCTCTTTCCCCTCTAGGAATTAAATTCCAACTTGATTCCTAATCCCCTCTCACTTAGAAATCTGAAACTTATTTCAAATTTTTGATTTGTTTTTACCCTCTCAACCTACTTCTCCTCTCCCAAACCCTCCTCCCTTGGCCGTCCATACTTCATCCTCTCCACTTCAAGTTGAAGAGAAACTTCTTTCTCTTTAACGAAGTTCAAGGTTGCTAGTGATCTTCAGAAGCGGCTGTCATCTAGCATTCATGAATGGCCGATCTAGATCTTGACTATGGCCTCGCCTATGACGAGCAGGGATTTGTTGCATCTTGCACTCGACCTTATTCGATGTCAACCCGCGCATCGATCACACCGTAGAGAGTACATAGAGCGCATATTAGACACCTTGGTCAAGGCTATTGAAGTGTAACTTGGTATCGTCCAGTGGAGGATTAAAACCGATCCTTGATGAAGGTCTTCTAATCTTCCTCTTCTTGTATTTCTTAAGGTCTAACCATCTTCCTTGTGATTTGATTTAGTCATGAAGATCATGTTCGTCAAACTCTGCCAAGCTTAGTAAACGTAGGGATTGAGTGCACTTTATTTGTTTCTAATCTTATTGTTAGATTAGGGATTTTCGTTGAAAGCTATTATATTTGTATGTTGTTGATTTCCTATGTTATTCTAATGATTCAAAACACTTATTGTGCAACTTAGCCTAAACGCAAGTGACCGCTCTTACGTTTTATTTTATCTTTTAATTTGCTAATAGTTCTAATCTTTATTATTCTAATCAATAAATCGTGCAAGTTCGTTTCAAGTTATTGCATGCATTGTAGTCCTTCATCATAACTTCTGTGATAAAAGAAGAACTTGTTCCCAAAACTTTGGTTGTTAAGCCATCAACAATCTTGACTATTCGATTTGAATGATAAGGTTGATAGTAATGAAGGAGTGTAATGTCTCTTGTCATATGATATGATGCTCCTGAGTTAATAAACCAAAGTTTTGAGTTTTGACTGTTTTATACCTGAGTGTGGATGTAAGCTAGTAGCAGGTTATGGAAACTGTTGGTTCGTGATGTTGTTAAGCAACAACTTCAACATCTCTAAATGCTCCTTGGTGGAAGGAATAACTTCAGCTTTAATGGATTGATCTTATGTGGTGTTGACAGAGTTTTCCTTGCTTTCTTATGCTAATGTTTTACCTTCCAATTAGTTGGTTTTCCATGAATCTTTCAATATGTCTTCTTTTTATGTCCTGGTTTGGCATATTGATCACACCATGGTCTAGGAAGAGGAGAAGAGTTGTCTGCAGATCCAGGTTTTCCAATGTTTAAATCGATAATATTTGGGTAGGAGGATGAGATCTCGCTATCCATAGTCATGGTTGAGTTTCCTTGATTGAAAGAGAAGATGAATTTTGTACAAGGGCTACCGATGCTTGAAGAGAGGCTATCGGCAGGAAGATGGAGAGTTACTGTCGGTTGAGGGTTTGGAAGAAAGGGAAGAAGGTTTGCTGTCGGCGCTCAGAGAAGGCTTAGGATTTTCCTAGGCTTTGATGCCATGAAGAAATTTTTTAGAGAGAAATTCAAATTCTATTCTATTCATTGGAATCATTATATATATATATATTATAGGAGAATAAATAGAAAAAGGAAAGACATTTAATACAATTAATTATAATAATCATATCCATGGATCTCCAACTACAACCCTTGGATTACTGCCAACGGATCTCCAAATGCAGCCCTTAGATTATTGCCCACGGATCTCCAACTTCAACCATCAGATTACTGCCCATGAATCTCTAATTGCAGCCCTCAGATTGATGCTCACATATCTCCAATTGCAACCCTCAGATTGCTGACTACGGATTGCTGATGTGGCCTTCCCTTGACTGGGTGATTCAACAAAGGTGATGCATAAGAATGTGCGAATTATAGAAGATTTAAGTTGATGCGTCATACTTTAAAACTTTGGGGAAAAGTTATTGAGCATAGGTTATGATGTTATACTAATGTTTCTCAAAATCAATTTGGATTCATGCCAGGTAGGTTACTATAGAAGCTATACATTTAATAAGAGGTTTGATGGAGAAGCATGGGGAGGATCTGCATATGATATTTATTGATTTAGAGAAAGCTTATGATAAAGTTCGAAGAGATGTGCTATGGATAGTTTTAGAAAAGAAAGGGGTTAAAGTGCTTATACTCAAGTCATTAATGATATGTATGCAGGAGTTGTTATTTTTGTTCAAACACAAGGAGGTTTTCAGTTGGATTACATTAAGGATCAACTTTAAGGTCGTATCTTTTTTGCTTTAGTCATGGATGTTCTTACTAGACATTTGTTGGAGGATATATCCTGGTGTATGCTTTTTGCTGATGATATTCTTCTTGTTGATAATAGTAGAGAGGGAGTTGAAAGTAAACTTGAATTATGTGAAGTTAATTTAAGAGTCTAAAAGTTTTCGTTTGAGTAGATCTAAAATTGAATACATGAGTGTAATTATATATATATATATATATATATATATATATATATATATATAATATATATTATATATATATATATATAAATGAGGGGATACTTTAGGTGATCAAGTCATTAGTAAGAGTATACGTTTTAGATATCTTGAGTTTATTGTTCAGAGTGATGATGAAATAGAAGAGGATATTATTAGTAGAATTCAAGTTGGATAGTTGAAGTGGAGGAATACATCAGACCTGTTGTGTGATAGAAAAGTATCCCTCAAATTTAAGGGAAAATTGTATAAGATGGTAGTGAGACTTGCAATGCTTTATGGTGCAGAATGTTGGCCATTAAAAGAGAAACAAACAATTAAGTTATATGTTGTAGAGATGAGGATGCTCAGATGGATGAGTGGATTTACTCTTAGAGATAGAATGCGAAATGAGTATATATATGAACAGGTTGGAGTAGCTCCAGTGGCATATAAGATTAGAGAGAGTCGCCTTAGATAGTTTGGTTAAACAAAACGTCGGCCTTCTAATGTCCCGGTTAGGAGAGATGTATTAGATTTGACCCGGTTAGGAGAGTAGATGTATTGGATTTGACCTATGTTAAGAGAGCCAGAGGTAGACCTAAAAAGATTTGGTTAGAATATATTTGAAATGACATTTTTTTAGATTTAAGTGAGAATTTGACTTTTAACAGGACACAATGGAGAAAAATGATTCATGTAGCTGAATTCATATTGTGGGATAAAGGCTTGATGTTATTGTTATTGTTATTGTTGTTGTTAGTAAATTATTATGGAGGATGAATGGGTAGTTTCTTTAAGTTTGGGATGATCATTTTTGCTTGAGCATTCTTGTATTTTATATTTTGAGATTTTCTTGTATTTTATATTTTGAGATTTTAATATTTTTAAAATTATTTGAGCCCAAAGTGTTTTGTTTTAGATTTGAAGGCTTTTTTAATAATATGATCTCCTTTGGTTGAGGCTTATTTTTAGGATGACCATCATTTAGGTATGATTTGAAACATTTATATTTGAAATTGGGAGCTTAAATTTGATAGTAAAGCCCTTCGACTAGGATGTGCAATCGCCATGCCTATTATCGGAGTATTTTGAATTATTGAACTTTGTTACCTCAAGCCTTGTCAAGTGAGATTGCTTACTTGCAGAAGACCAGGTTGAAAATTCGGTCTTATTGCTTGAGTTTTATTACACATTCATTGTATTATAAATCTTGTTGATCTACCTCCATATGTAGATGACCTGGCTTGTCGATTAAAACTAGTGATTGCCGAGAATTTGTATTTTAAAAATAAATTATCCTTGGAAAAAAGTATTGAAGGCCTTCTGCAAAAGATAAAATTGCTTTGCAAGATTTGTGATTGAGTACTTTATTCCTAGTGCGTAATGATGTAAGTTTGCTTGATTAGATTGGGGACAGGAAAGACATATATTTTTTCTGTGTGGGATACCACGACCTCATCTCCTACCCCACGTCGTTAAGAAAAACTGTTGTAATCTTTGCATTTGCACAAAAATTGCAACATAGGATTTCTCCGCTGCATAATGGAATATCTTGATGGTTTCTATGCCGTTTATGTTTTTCTGCAGTCTTTATGATCTAAGTGATCTCTAGATCCACACGATATTGTTCATAATTTTTGTCAGCTAAAAACCAATAATTAGAGTTCATATATTATGTTCTATTTATGAAGAAACTATTAAGTACGGATGAATACATACTTAACAAATCAAATTACAAACATTTTTATATTTGCTAATGATATGGTTTTCATATACGTGAATTTTATGAATATTGCTTATGTATGTATATAATCATTTATAGTAAGTTGAATGCTCTTGTATTTGAAAGTGGGATAGCTTATTTACTGGTCCCCTAAACAGAATATCATGCCTTAAAATGTAAATGAAGAGATACTTTGGCCATTTTTCAATAATTTTACCTAACAACTAAGCTTTTGTCTTTTTTAGCAACATTACTCTTATTCAAGCACTCTATTGTGTATGACTATTCTACTATTGATGTATTGAGTATATGCCTTACCTTTTTTGTTACCTAAATATTGGTATTTTGCTAGGCGTTTTACTTCTTGTTTTTGTTGAAATCGATTTATCATGTTTTTAGTTCATTTTTATTTAGTTTTCGTTGTAAAGTTTGGTTTTATTAGTTGTTGCGCTTTGCCATGATTCTACAGGAAGGTACAAGTCAGGAACGTGGTTTATATCAAAGGAGTTTTGAGGAATTATTTGATTTATCAAATATGGATATGACTTCAACATGCCAATATAAATTTCATGTCACTGCCTTTGACCTCTACAACGAGCAGGTATATATATTTAACTCTCTTGCTACTATACCTCCTCAGGCCTTGTTTACCTGGAGCACCTACTGCTCCGCTTCCTACAAACTGTGATAACGGGTTGGGCTTGTAAACTTTTTTCACCGTTATGATTTTCATTTTAATGCTAATTGTTTGTATTCTGACTGTAGCCTATTATTATTATTATTTTCATTAATAGGTTCGAGATTTGCTGGTTAACAGTAAGAGCAGCATTTCAACAAAAGTTCGGATGGACCTTCAAGACTCTGTTGTGGAGCTTGTGCAGCAAAATGTTAATAATCCTATAGAGTTTTCACAAATGTTAAAAGAAGCACTTATGAATCGAGGTGCAGACTCCTTGAAAGCCAATGTATCACACTTGTAAGTTATGTTCGTATGAATAATTTTGTCATTCAGTGCTTTTCGTTGTGGATTTATAATTTGCATGCTTTTATCTACGTTGAATATGCGGCTATCTCCTCAGACTATTTTCCCTGTTCTTGTTTGCACTCAACTTCTTGAACGCTTCTTTTGGTCCATGATGTATATTTCTGAGTCCCTTACATCACACTTTCTTAGGATTTTCTTGTCAACTTAGATAAAACTAATCTAATCTTACTGTTAGTTTCTAAATCTGGTTTTTTGTTGTAAATATGAAATGAGCCTCTTCAGCTTACTACATTTTTATCATTAATCCAAGATAATGGAACAGGCCAAATTCTGTTACAACTTGTCTTGTAATGTTTTTGATTTAGGGGTGTCAAAATGAGTTTTCGTGCTGGGTTTGGCAGTGGCGGAGCCATAAATTTTTTTTTTTGGTGGGGGGAGGGGAGGCATTTTTTTTTTTTTTTTAATATTTTTGCACCTTCGTAATCTACTTATTTATTTCTGTTTTAAGCACCGTCATAATCTACTTATTAATTTCTGTTATAAGCTCTCATGCTTATGAATTTGACGTTGCAACCTGGATGTGTAAACAACCTGAAATAGTTCAACCCTATCATTAAGCATAGATTAATTTACTTATTACATCATGAAACAACTCTATTCATATATGACTGTTTTATACACCCTCAAGTTACTACCTTAGCAGCTATAACAAACACAAATTATATTGCATTATGTACTTCACTATTATTTTGAAACATACAAAAATTTCAGGAGAATCTGAAAGTTAAATTGAATTATGTTAAACTTCTCAAAATACCAAAAAAAATTGCTTTAAACAACATTTTTCTCCTCATCTTAGTCCCTGCTGCCTGAAATCTTGCACAGTCAAGAACCTGAAGGTCAGATTAAGAAATTTTAAATAATCAATTGAAGCACTAAGAAAAAAATTCAAAACAATTCAAATCAAACAGTTAAACAACAGAGAGCTCACATAAATAAATGAGAGCTCACAGGAATCACTTCTGTTTATCATCATTAACAACTTTCCAAAATGCAATGAAAGCTTCAGGAACATGGCTTAGCTGCTATGACAGTTATTGCAAAGGTCGAGAACTCAGAAGGATTCAACTTTTCTACATTAAAAATGAAAAAAAAAAAACACAAAAGTCTATTCATGTAAATCAGTCATAAGCAGTGACAACTATTAACAGAGCTTAAAAAGCAGAAAAACATTAACAGACATCACTTCTAATTCTCAGACGTGCTCTTTAGTAAGATAGGTCTGTTTTGCGAAGACAATGTATAAGACATATGAAGGAATGTAAAGCTTGGCTGGTTGGGTTAAAACCAACCGGATCCCACCTTTTATATTCTCTTTTTTTATTAGTTAATATGTTGTCCTTTTATTTTTTAAGTAGCATTATTATTATTATTTTTATTTCCTTATTTACTAGTTGAAAGCTTATAAATAGAGGTTCCTTAATCCTAAAATTCAGATTTTGGGTGTTTAGAAAGAGTGCCATAGCTCTTCTTGTTCTCTGTATCATGGAGTTCCAGGTGGTGGCCGACCTCCCTTCCTCCTTCCAGACGCCCTTCGGCCCCTTCTCAGCCACAGCCGCTGACTGCTCCAACACCTCCACTCCTTCCCTCCTTCAACCAACACTCCAAGCAGGTTCCAAGAAGGCGCTAAGACTTCTTCCATCTGGCCTGCGTCTGACTGCCCCCTTTCAGGTTGCCGCAGCCATTTCTAGGTGTGGACAGCGCTTCTTCTCTGCTTGCCGCAGCCATTGCTGTTTATCCCTCTTCCAGCCGTACAGTCCCCTTTCCTGCTGACTAGACAGTGCAAGAATCCCTTCCAAGAAGGCCTGGGGACTGCTGTTCTTCTTCCAGCTATCAAGAAAGCTGCTTCCAATCTGTGAAGCCACTAATAACAGCAATTTCTAGTTCTTGGTTCAGAAAACAGCAGCATGATTCCTCTTTGAAACATCTTAGTCTTCAAGAAAACTTGTTTTGACTAGTTCTTGAATATTAGCCTTCTTCTCTTTGTCTTTGGACACATTTTGGGTGTCATTTAGACTTATAAATAATAAATTCTAGATTATTTTCTTCTCTTCCTGGTTTTTGCACATATTAACATGGTCACGTAATGAGAAGTACAATGACTTCCAAATAATGTGCCAGCTGCTTAAATGTGCAATTACGAAGTGACAAGATAAATCAGCATAGATTATTTAATAGCTAGACAATGTTGTACAGAAGGTATAAATAAAATGCCGATAAATTTTGTGGGGTCTTCTAACTGCTTTATTAGAAATAAAATAGAAGTATGTTGGGACCGTTATGATAAGAACCTCACTGTGCTCTAGAAGCCAATTGCTGGAGTTGCAGAAGTTAGTAAAGTGCACTTTTGCACATTTCCATATTTAGATAGTAACAAGGTTTAAAAAGGTTAAATCAGGAATCAAGATATTTTGTAGAAGCGAGGCTAGTCGTAAGCTTCGAGGCAGATCGAGGTATAAGCCTCAAAACGGGAAAAGAAAGTATTAAAAAATTATAAATATATCATAAAAATGAAACAAAATTAAGTAAATTATAAACATAATGACTTGTTTGAAAGTAAATGCTATTGAAATACAAGATTCAAAATAAATATTCAGTCTAAAGATATCAATTTTTCATGCTAAAGTAGGTTTAAAATACACAATAGTGCATCTTAAAAATGGGAGAACCAATTTCAAGAATTATACTTTTGATGCAGTTTAAAGCATCAATTATTTATGGTTTTTATGCGGCCCTTCCGCTTTGCGCAAAAGAGTTTTTAGAGTTTTTTATTCCACATAGTTTTGAACAAATAGTGGCATAACTTCTGATATCTAATTAATAGGAAAATCAATTTATCTAAGTATAATTTTGTAGCATTTTTCTACTACTGAAATAATATGCAGAAGCTATATTTCAGTATTGCTAGGCACATGCAAGTGCTATTGAGAAATGCATAAATGGAATTAAAATTAACTTTGAAATAATATTTGTACACCTGATCAAATAGTTCAAGACAATAAAAACTCAAAATCGCACAAATCATGCGAAGTAGGTCGAAAGGGAAGAAAGCTCATTACCTTCACAATTCACATGATGCAAGCGAAACCAAAGCAACACAAGAAAGGTTGAAAGATCGTTACGTTCTCTACGAGTTCCTATTGGAACAAAACTTCCAAAATTCTACTTAAAAAAAAATAGTCGAAGCCAACACAACGTCGAAAGGGAAGATGGATCGTCACCTTTGCTACAAAGAACTCGACTTGACACGAAGAAGCGAAGTTGAAGCAGGTGAAGCCGAAGCAATTTACACGAGCGAGAGATTGTTACCTTCTCTGAGAGCTGCCAAAAGAGGTGAAGGGACTTCTTGAACGAGTATCTAAGCAGCCCTAAATCTATTAGCTATGATTTGTGTTAAATCTCAACCTCGCGATCAAAAAGAACTCCACGGCTGTGAACAGTAATCCGTGGGAAGACTACCTGGATAGCATTAATTCCTTCCATTGATTTAGGAATAATTGTATTATCATTATTATAGAGTTATTTGTTTCCTTATCAATACACCTTGTATAGATTTATAAATAGGGAGTAGATTGCATAATAAAATTCAAGCTATTTCCCTCTCAAGTTCTCCGTTTTTACATGGTATCAGAGCGCCGAAGGGGTTGAAGAGGAAAAAACTTCGTGAAGGAAGGCCTTCATTGCCGTAGATGAGAAGACCGTCGAAGGAGAGGAGCGTTTTCGAGCAGCCGGAACGTCGTTGAGCAGCCGCGAAAGAGTCGAAGAAGCCTCCTGCGGAGCACCAAACCCGATTCGACAGGAAGGGAAGATTGTCGAAGGAGCGTTCCGATCAGACCGAGAAAGCCTCCAGCGAACTAAGGAAGCCGAGCGGCTCCTTGCGTGTGTGCCCTAACCGAGCGGCTCCTTACGAAGAAGCAGATATCTGCTTGCGCGCAGGATCGGCTTCCGTTCCTGCACGAAAATCCCGCTTCCGTTCCCTCTTGCTGCCAGGATTGCACGAGCGAGTCCCTTCTTCGTCTCTGGCTCCCGCTCGGTGGAGAAGACCGACTCCGTGCCAGTCCCGATCGGAGCCTTTGCTCGGCTAGTTTGGTTTAATTATTAAACCAGAAGAAAGAAAAAGAAAAAAAAAAACTCTATTATCGGCCTTTATTGCCGACAACTAAAATCAGAGGGATTATTTTTTGGAAGCCTTCATTGCTATCCAAGAGTGTCTAGATAGTCTTTATTACTATCATCATGTCAGAAATCAATTCCTCCCAGAGCATTGACCAAATCGAGGAATCGATGGTGCACCAAGGACGTGGTGACCTTCAAAGCATGCAATCTTCCTATCGTCTAAATGGGAAGAACTACCTGAAGTGGTCTCAATTTGTGAAGGCCTACTTGAAGGGGAAAGGGAAAATACTTCACCTCCTTGAAGGAGGACCAAAAGAAGGAGATCCTATTTTTGGGGCATGGCATGAAGCAGACTCCATGATTATGTCATGGTTGTGGAATTCCATGACTCCAGATATTAGCGATACATTTATGTTCCTTTCGACTGCAAAGGACATATGGGATGCTGCTAGACAGACCTTCACCAAAGCTCGAGATGCGGCCCAAATCTTTGTAATTAAAATCAAAGTTGGAAGCACAAAGCAAGGGAGTAAGACCGTGACGGAGTATATTACCATTCTACAAAATCTGTGGCAAGAACTTGATCACTATAAGTGCATAGAAACCAGATGTCCGGAAGATGCTGCGATCCTAAAGAACTTTATTGAAAAAGATAGAGTTTATGATTTTCTTGCAGGACTAAATGCAGAATTTGACCAAGTTAGAGTTCAAATTCTTGGCAAGGAGGAGACGCCATCACTCAATGAAACCATTTCCCTCATCCGCGCAGAAGAAAGCCGACGAGGAGTTATGTTAGAACCGAAGGCAGTTGAAAGCTCAGCAATGGTAATGAACAAAGAATCATTCTGGAAGGAGAAGGGTAAAGATTCTTCAAAGTTCAAAGACAAGGACTCACTTTGGTGTAGCTATTGCAAAAAGTCAAGACACACAAAGGAAACATGCTGGAAAATATATGGAAAACCCCCAGCAAGGAGTGTAATCAAATGGGTGAAATAAGGAGCACATCATATGCTAACAACACTACAAGTAAGCCAAAAGCACAGTCCAGCCTTAGAGAATTCAATAAAGAAGATATTGATAAATTAAAACGACTCCTGGTATCTCTTGAAAAACCAAATGCTTCTTCTTCACTTGCACTCTCAGGTAAGTCTCCAATTTCTTTTAGTTTAAGTGCTTCCATAAATCATCTAAAAGAATTATGGATAATTGATTCAGGAGCCACAGATCACATGACCCACTCACCTACCCACCTCATAAACTATACTCCTTGCCCAAACAACAAGAAAATTATCACTGCTGATGGTTCTCTTACCACGGTAGCTGGCCAATGAAACATCATATTATCTCCCTCACTCACCCTAAAAAATGTCTTCCACGTATCACAATTATCCACAAATCTAATATCAGTACAAAAACTTACCAATGATCATAATTGTCAAGCGTATTTAACCATACTTATTGCTTATTTCAGGAATAGAGATCGGGGAAGAAGATTGGACTTACTAAGGAGAAAGCAGGATTGTACTACCTGGAAGAACCAAACCAATCTAAAAATAGTTGCTCTATGTTATCCCTAGTCGATAGGAATTCCACTATTTGTCTTCATCATTATAGACTAGGACATCCATCTTTTGATGTCCTAAGACATATGTATCCACAATTTTTCCAGAAAATCAAAAATAAAAATTTTCATTGTGAAACCTGTGAGTTGGCTAAACATAAAAGAACCTCATTCCCAAACAAAAGTGAGAGATGTGACACTCATTTCTACCTTATTCATAGTGATATATGGGGACCCTAAAAAATCCCCAATATCTCTGGGGCACGCTGGTTTGTGTCTTTCATTGATGATTGCACTAGAGTCTCTTGGATCTATCTCCTTAAAAAAAATCTGATGTTAGTACCATTCTTCCCATCTTTCATTCCATGATCCAAAATCAATTCGGGGTAAAAATACGGAGATTCCGCTCCGATAATGCCAAAGATTATTTCAACCAAACCCTTTCATCCTACTTCCAGAGTGAAGGGATCATCCATGAGTCCTCATGTGTTCACACCCCACAACAAAATGGGGTTGCAGAGAAGAAAAATGGTCACCTTCTAGCCACCACCCGAGCCTTCCTATTTCACTACAATACACCCAAATCCTATTGGGGGGAAGCTCTTTTAACTGCAGCTTATCTCATAAACCGATTACCGTCAACAACCTTAGGCCTCAAAACTCTAATGGAGACCTTGTCCTTTTTTTTACCCAGAGTTTCGAACCCATCATATTCTTGCACCCAAAATCTTTGGATGCACTGCCTATGTTCATATGCAGAGCGAGGAAAATTAGATCCAAGAGCACTCAAATGCATCTTTATTGGCTATTTAGCTACTCAAAAAGGTTATAAGTGTTATCATCCACCCACAAGAAAAATCTTTATCTCTATTGATGTTACCTTTGATGAGCAAAATTCATATTTTTCAAAAATTCATCTTCAGGGGGAGACAAAACTCGAGGAAGATGAGGAAAATGAACTAGCAACTCTTGACCTTCCTCCACCACCTCAAAACAATCCACCTGAAACCCAAGATAGGAAAACAAATGACAAAGCTATCATTAGATTTGGAAATGTTTACTCCAGACGTACAAGCTCAAGCTATGCTCCAAAGCAGATCCAAGAATCTAAACCATCTCCTGGAAATAAGGTAAGCTCACCGCCTCCCTTATACCCTATAAACAACTCTATATCCTTCAACAACTTCTCATCGTAACACAGAAATTTCCTTGTTACATTAGAAGATATCCATATTCCTAAAGATGTTTCTGAGGCCTTATCTGATAATAATTGGAGAAATGCCATGAAGGATGAAATGCAGGCCCTGGAGAAGAACAAAACATGGGAGATCGTCAATCTACCGATAGGGAAAAAATCAGTCGGCTGCAAATAGATGTTCTTAGTAAAATACCAAGCTGATGGCACTCTAGAGAGATATAAGGCAAGACTGGTGGCAAAAGGGTTCACTCAAACATATGGCATTGACTACCAAGAAACGTTTGCGCCTGTAGCCAAAATGAATACTGTTCGAATACTACTCTCACTAGCAGCCAAGTACAACTGGCATCTGGAACAATTGGATGTGAAAAATGCATTCCTACATAGGGATTTAGAAGAAGAGATATTTATGGAAATACCACCAGGGTTTAAAGAAAAATCTGAAGGTATCAAGGTGTGCAAACTGAAAAAAGCTCTATATGGGCTCAAACAATCACCAAGGGCCTAGTTCGGAAGGTTCTCTAAATTCATGCTCCTGAATGGGTATCGATAGAGTCAAGGTGATCATACACTATTCTTCAAACACTCAGACTCAGGGGGAGTCACAATATTATTAGTTTATGTTGATGATATTATTTTGACTGGAAATAATGAAGAGGAGAAAGCTAGTTTAAGGAAAAGTCTTACTAAGGAATTTGACATCAAAGAACTTGGTAGACTAAAATATTTCCTCGGAATTGAAGTAGATCACTCCAGCAAAGGAATTTTTATTTCACAACAGAAATACATCAAAGATCTTCTAAGAGAAACAGGTAAACTAGCCTGTAAACCAGCACCAACACCAGTAGAACCTAATCTTAAACTGGGGGAAGCTAAAGAAGATCCAGATGTAGATAAAGGGGCCTACCAGAGACTTATAGGGAAAATTGATCTATCTCTCCCACACTAGACCAGACATAGCATTTGCTGTAAGCATGGTCAGTTAGTTTATGCGGAATCCAAAGCAGTTTCACATGCAAGCAGTAGAAAGGATATTGCACTACCTTAAAGGAAGACCAGGAAAAGGAATTCTTTTTAAGAGAGATCGTGGAATAACCCTAGAAGTATATACGGATGCTGACTACGCAGGATCACCGGTTGATAGAAGATCTACCTCGGGGTATTGCACATTTCTTGGAGGTAACCTAGTTACATGGAGAAGCAAGAAACAGAATGTGGTGACAAGATCCAATGTAGAAGTAGAATATCGAGCTATGGCCTTGGGAATATGTGAGCTACTATGGATCAAAATAATCCTAGAAGATTTAAAGGTTAAGTGGGATGAGCTCATGAAACTACATTGTGACAACAAATCAGCAATCAACATAGCCCACAATCCAGTCCAGCATGACAAAACCAAGCACATAGAAGTGGACTGACATTTTATTATAGAAAAACTAGACAGTGGTCTAGTAAGTGTTGACCATGTATCATCAAAGGATCAACTTGCAGATATCCTTACAAAAGGATTGGACAGTTTTGCCTTTCTCCGAATGATTGACAAGCTGGGAATGACGGATCCATATTTCCCAGCTTGAGGGGGAGTGTTAAATCTCAACCTTACGGTCAAAAAGAAATCCACGGCTGTGAACAGTAATCCGTGGGAAGACTACATGGATAGCCAATATTCCTTCCATTGATTTAGGAATAATTGTATTCTCATTATTATAGGGTTATTTGTTTCCTTATCAATACACCTTGTATAGATCTATAAATAGGGAGTAGATTGCATAATAAAATTCAAGCTTTTTCCTTCTCAAATTCCCCGTTTTAACAATTTGTCCAAATTTAAAAAAAGCAACAACAATTGAAACGAGGCAGCACCTCAAACTGCCTTAAGGCGTACGCATCAATGAAAAAAAAGTGTAAGCCTTGCACGAACCCGTGAGGCTTAAGCCTAGAGGCGTCCAAGTTGCGCCTCGAATCAAGGCTAGGCTTGAGGCGTATGCCTCAATGCCTTTTTAAACCATGGGCAGTAAACAAATTTCATCAAATTCATTAGATATATGTTTGGCATAGTTTTCTACTACCAGCTTCTGCTTTTTTGAACTACAGAAGTTTTAGAAGTTTTAGGATGTTTTGAAAATGATTGAAAGTTGATAAGCAGCAATAATTGGTCATAATTCCACCGAGTAAAAACACTTATTTCATACCATTCACAACATCAGAAATGTCTTGCTTGAGCTAATCTTCGATGGATTGTGGGCTGACTATGTTGGACCAGTTGGTGTAGGTGACGGAAGAGTAGTTAATAATTCGCATTTTATTCTGGATAAAAAAAGAGATCTTAACCCTATATCTTAAAACCTATCGATCAATGCTGAGAAACAAACTCTCCATTTTTTGAAATGAATATTTGCAGAAGTGCTTCAAGCTCCCTCCCAGCTTCATATGATTTGCACAAGATAAGATCCTTAGGAAATTGAGAGAAATGAGATCTTAGATGTCAAATTCAAGTGTATGAACAAACAAATCAAATTGAAGAGTAGATATGATTGACAAGTTCCCTTGACTTCAAGCTCCCAATTGAATGGCTCAACCGGGCAATCATCCAATAAATGAAGTGAGCATAGATATATCATAAATATGATTCCTAAACCATAAACAAATATGAAAACTCAAGAGCCTACCACAAACATCAACTATTAAAAGTTCTACATATAGCCAACAACAAGTTTATGTTCCACAACAATTGCGTAAGAAATTCCTCTCCAACTACACAACTCTTCTGATTGAACTATCGCCATAAACAAATATCTCCAACAAGTTTATGTTCCACAACAATTGCGTAAGAAATTCCTCTCCAACTACACAACTCTGCTGATTGAACTATCGCCATCTTGGCTTTTATTATGGTTAACGTTTTAGTTCATGATATTCTCTATGATAAAGCCAAGTTTAGGATCATTTATAACTACAAAAAAAGCAAGAAAAACTTCAAACAAATTTAGATAATATATAAATAAAAATGCTATTTCAAGTTAATTGATGTCTTACCTTGTTCTCCATATAACCATTTTTTTGCACAGACCAATGATTCGATAATAGCTTGCTTCAATGCAATTCGTTATTAATACTGTGGTAATATCATGCTTTAATGTGCTTCGTTACTAATCCAGTATTCCACCGCTATTGCTAAATGCATTTTAAAAAGCTACTGTAGAAATTGAGATGCACAGAACATCATGAGCGATAGCTGAGACTTTAGGAAATATGTACCGATTATCTTTCGAGAAATTTTAGATATCTAAATTGACTTTTCTATTAAGCAACAAGATAAATTTCAAGTTAAGACTTCTTGGTCATTGTTATTTGTTCCTCGAATTTAACAAAATTATGTTCGTGGAGTTCAAAGTATGCATCAATAAGTTGGGAAAAAAGGAGTTGTAGAAATTAAACTATCCATAAACACATAATTGTATTGATTTAAATAGAAGTATCGATGGAAATTGTGATTTTATAATTGTAGCATAAAGTCTTTTCATATCACTTGGACAATTTTATGTTGCTATTAATGACTATCCCTTTGAACCATGCTTGCCAACTTTTGAATAGTTCACAAATAATGAAATTAACTTATCCGTAACCTTTTTAATTTAAAAAACAATAATTGCCATATAGTTTCTTGTAATACCATTTAATAAAGTTAAATTGGTATCTGTGATCAATAATAATAGCTATTACTAAGATAACACGAAATTTTTATCAATACATTGCAAATTTGGAAAACATTCAAGTTGCCATTTTTTATGTAGTTATGCCCACTTCTGCATAAGCAGTAGAGATGCAAGAGAAATAGATATTTACAGTTGGATATTTTGAGCTAGAAATGAATAAGTTATCTCATAAAAAGGAGCTAAGAAATTGCATATTCTCTCCATTTTGTCCCACTCAATACTACTATATGATTTTTCATTAGAATCACTCAACTAAATGCAGAAAACCACGTCTATAATTAATAACACTGTCAAGCATAGTGAAAGTGGAGTTCTATTTAGTTGGAACATCTTGTATTCAGCCTCTTTTTGCATCAGTTTGGAGTTTTTTGCTATCCACTTATTTATACCTCAGCATTCACTGACTGGATTCTGTGAGAAGCATACCAAAAAGTCTATGTTATATAGCAGTTCTTCTACCTCTATTTCTTGTAAACTTTCTCCATGTCAGAAAAACTAAACTTTAAAGGAGCATGTTATAAGTTAAAAATCAATGCTCAGTTAGTATATTCAGCGGTTATTATTCTTTTCTTTAATGCATATCTTTTTTCAACTGCTTATAGGGTTGTCACCATCCATATATTCTATACTAATTTGGTCACAAGGGAAAATGTCTATAGCAAACTTTCTCTTGTAGACTTGCCTGGTAGTGAATGCTTTCTTGTTGAAGATACCAGTGGAGATCAGGTCACAGAGCTTCTACATGTGTCAAAGTCACTTTCTGCGTAAGTTTTTGCTGTAGTCTTCTCTCTTTCATAATGCTTGTTTTATTCTAAGATGCAAAATAAGGTTAAGTGCCTGACATGCAAGCAAATAATCAAGCTTTATTTGCTGTTATTTATTATCCAGGCTGTTTGTTACTCTCTCTTGCTTTGTATCTCTTCTCTTTGTATATTGGATGACTAAATTATATAGAGTAGAGTATAGGGAAAAGTATAAGTTATTGACAACTAAATATAGTGTGGAAAAAGTAAAATGTTAGGATATATGTGATAAAATTAGAAAGGATAGAGGGATATGGCTATATTAGTGATATGACCAGTTTAGCATCTTAAATAAGATATTTGACTAGTTGGTTTGTGATGTAGAATGAAGGGAGAAGTACCCATTAATAAGAAGTGCATGTAAAATTGATGTAGGATAACTATGAAGAAAAATTTATCAAAGTGATAAACATCTTATATAACTGATATGCCGCCGGCCCAGGAGGGGCAGGTTGGACCGGTCTAGGCTGGACCGGTCCTGGTTTACTCCAGGCAGTGGAAGAGCTAGGGAGGGGGGCGGAACTCCTATGGGGCCCATGATGGACTTAATGCAATTTTTGGGGTGAAAGATTTGAATTTAAGGGGTAATTAGGTAATTTGTAAGACTCCTTTCATGTTAATTAGGGGGGATAGGATGGAATGAGGGTTATCGGGAATTTGAAAAGCTATTTGAGATCTCATTGTGTGTGCTTGGGCTCTAGGGTTTGCTAGAGACTTTTGGAGAGTGGTTCTTCCTCTCGAATCTAAGAACGTTGTATCTTTCTTTGTTTTCTTGCATCTATTAGTGAAAACCTTGTTTCTTTTCCTTAAGTTTCACTGTTTGGGTGCATTTCCTGCTGTGAAGTGGCTGTTCAACTACTGGGACAGCAGTTTTTCTCACTGTTTTGGGCTAATTTCGACTAGGTTTGCTTGCGAACTCAAGTATTACCTTAGGTTACTTGCGAACTCAAGTATTTCCTATCGCACCACCATCGGTTGCCGTTGTATTTCAAATATTGATTTTATTTTTCAAGCAACCAAACACAAAATAGCTAAACTTCTAAATTTCTTTTACAAGCAACCAAACACCGACACACTATTTGAAATATATAATTTTACTTTACATTGTATTTTGAATACATTGAATTTTAAAATGCTTGCAACTAAACGGCCTCTCACATGCCAAAGTTACAAGATCTTGAAGCAGTTATAATGTGGTACATAACTTTGCCCGACTTGCCATAACAAATTGAGGCAGTAAAATTAATTATGTAAGATTGATTTCAAGTTAAATCTACCTTCTCAGAGGATGAATCACCAGAGTGAAACAAGTTGTTCTTGGTGGTGTTTACCCTCATCTGCAATGCGAAGAACCCTTCGAGTTGCTATAATGATGCTCTCAACAGGGATTACCTGCATTTAAGCTGTCCATGTTTGAAATTAGCAACCGCTATGATATGATCCACAACAACTTTAGCAAGCATTTAAAAGTTCATTTCAAAGTTCTAAAGCTCATTTCTACTACAACAATATTAAAATCAAAAGATGCCAGATTATGAATATAGGATTGGGATTCTCGTGCAGATCCCTAATAAAAGGATATCATCTCTCTTTCAATGGGCTAAGAAAATCTTCCCACAATGGAGAGCAATAATAAGTTAAAAAAAAAGGAAAAATAATGTTTAAAACATATGCAAAAATATGTTCTATGCTTAGAGCCACCTCCTCTCCTTCTTTCTTCTTAAAATGTGAGAGTGCTAAAATCAAGAAAGGCCATGATTTGCAAAGGCGTCCATTCCATATGGTGTAACCTAGTGTGCCATAGTTATTGTATCTATACCAGTTAAAATCTAGTAGGTGTTGAGTTTAGTGATTGATGTGAAACGTAATACATGGAAACAAAAACTGCTTGGGGATTTTAATATAAGATTGTTAAAGCGTTGCTAGTTATAGAATTAATGCGTACCCAAATAAAGTTCTCGGAATTATCAAGTCGAAATTAAGTAAGGCATGTGGTTACAACTAGATTAATGGGACAATCTCAAATTGACAACATAGAATTAGATAGTAATGTTATGGAGAGAAACAATAATCCACAATTAACAAATAGAACTTTTCACCTTGGGTCTCTCACTCACTCTCTTGTTGGTGGCACTTTTAATGGAGGAAGATTGAGAGCAACCGAGCGATGCCACTAGGAGACAAATGGCGCACAAAGTGTAGTCCGTTGGAGTGGTAGCCGGTGGCGGGTAGTCCATGGGATGACTAGAGAGCATCCAACGTCTTATCCTTTCTTCCTTGATCATCAAAGACGAAGCCAAGCAAGTATTATCAACTCTGAAATAATATCATATTTCTGGATTTGGAGGGAGGAGTTGGGTGGAGAACTCAAGCCAATTCCATAGGAGTGCTCGGGTAGAAGAGAAGTCTTCAGAAAAAAATTTCAGATTTTCTGAAACTGAGTTTTGGTGAGGAGATGTGTGGGGAAATAATTTGAAAACCAAATTGATTTCCAAAGGAGGGGGGGGGTGGGCCAGCGGGTAATGAGGGATTAAGGGAATTAATGGGAGGCCATTAAGGGAATTGGAGAGAGAAACAAAACAAGGGGAGAGGGGGTTTAAAACTGAAGTTATTTTCAGTTTTAAAAACAATTGGAGGGAAAAATTATTAGAGCTTAATTTGGATTTCAAATAAGCATAGAGAGTTAATTGCTTAATTAATGGAGAGCCCAAAGAGGGGGCCGGCCAAAGAGAGAGAGAAGAGGGAGGTGGGGTTTTAAACAAGTGGGGACCACAAGTCTAATTTCAGAATTTTACAAAATCTGAAATTAAAGTTTCAGTTTTAATAAAGAAGGAAGGTTCCTAAATTAAAACAACCAATTGGATTGAATTTGAATTTCAAATTCGAAATTCAATTTCAATTTATTTTGATTGCATGAATTAAGGAGGCAATTTAGGAAACATTTAATGGCTAGAAAACTCCCAAATTTCAGATTTGAAATTCGAAAGAGGAGGGGGAGAAGGAGGCGGTGGCAATGGGGGAACCGGCGGGCTGCTGGGCTGGCCGGCGGGAGGCTGGCTGGCGAGAGGCCGGCGGCTGGTCGGCAGGAGGGTGGCCGTCAGCAGCTGAGCTGACCGGCAGAAGATGGAGGCAGGGTGGCCGGCGGCTTTGAGTTGCTTGGCGTGGGCGGCGGCAAGAGCAAGGGGAAAAGGAAGAGGTGGAATTTTCAAGGCTTCGACGACTACGAATTTACTAACCTCGCTTGTCTCCACATTGATTTTCCACAAGATTAGATAATTCGAAAACTGGAACTCACAAAGAGATCTAATCTTCTTCGGCGAACTAGAACTCACAAAGAGATCTAGTCTTCTCCGGCGAACTAGAACTCACAAAGAGATCTAGTCTTCTCCGGCGAACTCACTAAGAGATCTTGGAGGGAGGAACTCACAAAGAGAATAAGTAGTAAATTTCATTTCATCCAAACTTCTATTACATGAGAAAAGGGCCATATATATAGGCCACCAAATGACAAAGAAAATACCAAATACCCATAAGGGAAAAAAATGAAAAAAAAAAAAACATAAAATAAAAATAAACTACTACATAAAATGATGAAAATACATATCATGATCGTGGCCGTCGATCTCCGGCATCTCCTGAAGGTACATGTGTCGAAATCGCTGCTGATGTCCCCATTAGTGACCCTAATTAATGCTCCCATAAACGACATAATATCCCAATTTCCAAAAAAATCCGATAGGTCCTTGATAGGAAACACCTGAAGATCTTAAGTAAAACATAACGATCTTGACAAAATATGCTAGAATATTCAACAACTAGAGGAAAAATCAAAGAAAACAACATACTTTATTGAGAAAAATCAACTAACGGAAGAAAAACAAACAAAATACAAGTGATCCTCAATTCGAGAGGATCGATCTCTCTCGATTCTCTAGACGCTGCTAGAGCCCAAAGGAAACCTAAACCTAAGAGATCTCAAATTTCAGCCAAATTCAAGATCCCGTAACCCTAGGAAAACCAACTATTTAATTCATAAAATTCAAAAGGAAATCTCTAAACAGTCCCTACATTCAAATTTCCCTCATAACTTCCTAAAAAATCCTTCCAAAACGGCTCCGTCAAACCTGGGCGGTCGGCTCTTGCGTACAGGAGGCGGAAAACCTTCGCATGTTTCTCCCGTAGGCCGGTTTACTTCTGGTTTATATGGTCCCCGTGGACAAGGGAATACATACTTAAGGAGGCTTCTTGCGTCAAAGATCAAGTTGACCTGCAATTTGGGAAGCCCTCCACAATATAAAATTGCGTATAACATTGCAACATCCTTAAACGATACTTTTCTCTTGAGAAGCCTCACATTAAGAATATAAGACTTTGATGAGGGCTACATGTCTTGGTATTGATTATCTGCTGCTTGCTTTGCCAACTAAAAGTACTCTCTTCTGTACGCCATAAAAATCATGTTGGCTCTTTGAAAGCTAACAATTACACACATGATTTCAAGAAGTTTCAAGATCATATGATCAACTGAATGTGTCAATATGATGCTTGATAATCTTTGTTTTTTTAACATGCTTATTGGCTGATAAAATTATTATAATAAAATTTGAAACTTGACCCACTAGTAAGTTTAATATTTAATGGCGTGTCTTGAATTTGAAGACATTATAAAATGGTAATTAGAATTGTCATCCTCCCTCATGCATGCGGGTATGCTAATTGCGAACATTTTTTTTCTTTTTTTTGTATATAAGTTATCCTCTGGCATGAAACATTAATATGTCTTCCATATTAAGTTTAGTTATTTACTGTCTGGAATGTTGATAGTTTTACTTCCCTCTTTGGGGTTTAAGGTTGAATTTAAAGTTCATCATACTTTACTGAATTGCTTTCAGCTTATGATTTCAGTTCTCGAAATATACTTTGTTTGGCAATGCTATTATTTTCTATGTTGCTTGGAAAAAATAATTGTCGCTATATTGACAACGATGGACGAGCCATTCCCAGGGGAGGGTTGCGTCCTGCTCAGCGTCTATCAAACAAACCAAAATTGCATTGCCTGTTTTTTGCACTGCTTTGTGTGTGCTTGCATTTTTTTGCAATGCTTTTTTTAGTTGATTTTCTTAATTTCCTATTATCTTGAGAAAATTTTCATGTTTATTCAAAATGTATGTACTTTCTTCATTATCCATTTTAGAGTGTCATTGTTGTGGTAAATAATTGAGTGTGTCAGTTAAAAAAATTCATTAATTTGTTCATTGAGCGTGGGAGTATGGCTTACCCGCTCTTTCCTTTATTTTTGATCTCATCAATACGTCTCCTGCTTGTTTAGTTATTTCTATTGAGCAATGCATTTTTTTGTTGTAAATTAGTCCTAGATTTGCAGTACTTTGTTTCATGAAGATGTTTCTTTAATGTTAACACCTCATTTATAATTCTTCATTAACAAAGTTCATTTTGCTATCATCCTTAGGCTGAAGCAGTTCCCAGTTCGTATTTTATGTTAAATTTGGAAGTGGAGCTTTTTAACTTCATGTGCAAGTCCTAGTGGTTGAGTTATGAAACATATGCATGCTTGTGGAAAATTACTGATATTTATTAAAACTTTTTACCAATAACTTTCTGGTATTTTAATCTAAACCTTCTGCAAGCTAATACTAGGAAAATGATCTATTTGTCTTTTACTGATTTGGCGTTTTTTATGCATTCTGACAGCAATTTTTTGTCCGATTCTTTTGTAGTTTTGAATGTTTCTCACATCATTATTTCTGGGAATTAGATTGGGGGATGTTTTATCATCCTTGACATCAAAGAAGGAAACCGTGCCATATGAGAACTCAAGGCTCACCAAAGTACTTGCTGATTCTATGGGTAACTTAAAATCTCTTCTTTGGTTTCATTTCCATTTCTTTTAAGTTAAACTTTATGCCCCCAGTTGTGTTATCTATTACTTTTCATATGATGTTAGAGTAATTCTACGCTGCCTGACCAATCTCCCAAATAAATGTGCTGATGTGGTGGCAGCTTATGCAGAACTGATGTCTCGATTAACATGCTCTTTATGTGCATTACCATCAAAATACAAACTTCATTAACATGAGGTGGCCATCTCATTTAGGCTTGTTTTGGGAGATTGTTCGGGCAGTCTATCATTACTCATGGGCATTATTCAGCCGGTGATGTTTTTGATGTTGTATTTTTTTGTTTAATTATTGCTGAATAATTTCACGTAAACTGGTCTGAAACTTGTATAGTTTGATTCCTGGATGATCATGTGATTTTTAAAGCGCATCCTTATAGTGGTATAAACTGCTTTGTTTAGGAATCTTGTCCTTAGAAGATAAGATAATAGTAATATTGATTTTCTAGTGCTTAAATACTCCAATTTTGTGTCCTTTAGGAAATAGTCAATCGCATTTCTTTTGTGTATTTGCCATTTATCTCAATTGTTGTTTCTAAAATACAAAACAAGTGACTGGGAAATTCAAATATGTTGTGTTGTTTTTTTTTAAATGATCAATATTCATTCTTTTATATTTTACTGTTTATTTTTTTATACTAACCATTGGCTGCCTTTGTCCTGTTACTTTTTTGCTTTGCAGGTGGTAGCTCAAAGACGTTGTTAATTGCTCATGTTTGTCCTAATTCTTCAAACCTAGCAAAAACACAGTGTGCCCTTAACTTTTCTGCGAGGGCAAGAAATGCAGAGCTAAGCCTTGGAAACCGAGATACAATCAAGAAATGGAAAGATGCGGTGAATATATTGCTTCTTTCTTATACTTTTTTATGTGCTTTATTATTTTATTTTTAAACATCTTTTAAATATTTATTAGCCAGGTTTAGTTTTTAATGTCATTTGACTATAGGCAAATGACTCACGCAAGGAGCTATATGAGAAAGAGAAGGAGGCCCAGCTTCTAAAACAGGAAGTTTTTGGACTAAAGTCCGCTCTTAAGGATGCCAATGATCAGTGCATTTTACTATTTAATGAAGTTCAGAAAGCCTGGAAGGTTTCATTCACGCTGCAGGCTGATGTTAAGGTCCTCTAACTCATTCTTTTTTTATTGCCTGCAACCTTTTATGTGCTTTCAAGCTAATTGCATATGAGGAATATCTCTTTAATGACACCAAATGTTTTGTACATTGTGTGAGTAGATGTTTGTTGATGCAATTTTTGTGTCGACTCGATTCGGGTCGAGTCAAATCGGACTCAATCAGGTTCGATTGAACCCAATCAACCAAGTTGAGTCTCGTCGAACCCCAATTCGACTCAAATCGGCATCGATTCAAGTTCAATTCATCAAATTGAGTCGATCTAACCAAATCAAACTTAAATTAAGCTCAAATTGATTCAAATCGAGCTCAATCGGGTGAAATCTGACTTAGCTCGGGTCCAAGTGGATTCAAAATAAGTCCAATTGAACTCCAATCAACTCCCAAATAAAAAAATTGAAATCAATGGCCTCGATTGTCTTGATTTTCACAACCTTCGTGTTGCTTTCTTGCCACATGCTGATTTCTACGGCTGTAGCAGAGATCGAGTGGCATGAGATCATATCGAGCAGAGCAGGGGTCATTTCGTGCATAGAGGAAGCTGGAATAGGGGCTTCTTCATTCTGACTTCTCTTTTTTTGTTCCATGCGTGCTTTTGAGACAGAATGAGAGATGAAGCTTGAGCAGGTCTTCTTCCTGTGTGTGTCCAGTCGAGTGGAGGGGAGCCAACGGAAGCCTCATGTGTGTGTGCTTGGAAGGAGACGAGAGGTGCGAGAACCCTCTCACATGTATTTGAGTCGATCGAGTGCAATCGAGTCCCTCTCTGCTTGCGGTTTGGGAAAATCTTAGTCTAATGTCACTTGGTTTCCAAAAGTTGAGAGTTGAGACCATGTAATGCAAATTTGTATTACCAGATAAGTGACTTGCCATGCTTGTGTAATTACAATAGACCACAAATATTATTTATTAAAGAATAAAAATTTTACGAACTGCAAAAGAAGAAATTGAAAACAGGTTTTTAACTTATATATTTGAGAAAAATAAAGCTAGAAAGATATAATTTGTATCATGGTTTAAAATTGCGCAATATGATGCCCGCCTTGATGCCCGCCTTTGCGCAATTCCAGTGAAAAGCGCCTTGAGGCTTACGCCTCAAGTTTTTTTTTATGAGGCTTGCGCCTCAACTTGGTTGAGGCCCGCCTTAAGGCACGCCTCGCCTCACTGGCGTGAGGCTTACGCCTCACCCGATATATATTAAAACTTACATAAATCCTGAAGTAAAGCCGTGAACAAATCACACTTCATGTACCCTTATTCGCAGCAACTTCCTCTCAACTTCATTAACCTCTAACCCGTCGCCATTTTTAACATATTATTTGAGTATTATATAAAAATTTACTTTTAGCATTTATTTGCACTTAACATAATTTTTTTATTATGAGGCTCACGCCTCAAAATGCCTTGAGGCTTACACCTCGTCTTACAAACAAAAAACTCCTCAATACCTAATTGCGCATTTTTAAACATGGTGATGACAGTGCTGATGACTTATGAGTTCTTTTGTGATATGTTATTGCTATTTATTTTTGGAATTATATGTTAATAAAAAGAATACTGTGATTTGGGAAAGATGGAGTTTGAGTTGAATTATATTTCATGTTGTCTTATTATTGGGATATTTTGATTTCACTTCATATCTTGTGCATTTTTATGTTATATATATTATTTACTCATTAGTATATAAAAAATTTATCATTTTATGTTTACGCAATTTTTTGATTTTGAGGCTTACGCCTCAAAACACCTAGAAGCTTACGTCTCGCCTCACGAACGAAGAACGCCTCAATATCCGATTACACAATTTTAAACATTGATTTGTATGTATCCCATATAATAGTTGCTTCTACCAATGTTGATCATTTTATTTGTCCATCACCCATGTGGGTTGGGTATGCAACATTGTCAAGAAGGGAGTTTGCAAAGCTAACTTGGTAAGTCATATCTGTTCATCAATTTATAAACGATAAAGTATGTGGCATATAAAATGTTCAAAAACATTGACATGAATTCGTAACATAATTGCTATAAATGCGGTATTGGATGACTTATCTCTACATATATGCAGTGGCAGCTTGGGACAACAAGGGCATAGAATTTACAATGTATTTGGAACTTTATCAAATATAATGATTTTAAATAGAACAAAATTGAATTAGATGGTGAATTCTAAATTCTTCAAAATTATACTGCATTTCTTTTACTTCAGACCAAATACCAATATTTTCAATCCCTTTGCATTTGGAATACTTTGCATCATTCTTACTTTAAACCAAACAACCCCTAAATAAACCTTTTTATACTTTCCATTAATAAATTTGAATGTTGTAAAAGAAAAATATATACGACATATTACTGTATTCTTTCAATTTTGATCATATTGCATATAATTTATTATAATATTTATTTTTAATAATTATGAAACTCAATAAATTTGATGAACTATATTAAATGAATGATTAAACCATCGGGATTGACTATGTAGATTTTCTACATTCATTCATATTAAGTATTACATGAGGTGTTAACCTTATTTTGCATTAAACTTTTTCATGATTTTGAACCATACCTTTTGTTCTTTCCTTATTTTTCCTTTGGTGAATCGTTTGCTATGTGTTGCACCGTTTTGCATAACTAATTGGCTTTTGTTTATTTTTTACAATCTTATATTTTACAGGGGCTGCACTACTGTTCTAACATACAAATTTCTTATTCTTTCGTATTTTTATCATACATTTATATCAATTTTCTTATATTTGCTACACTTAATGTAGATATGAATGACTTTTTTGTTGTCAGGCAAGTAAATTCACATAGCATTGCTGGTTTAATTGCAATTTTAAAACGTCTGCATTTGAGCCTTCATGATATTTCTTTTATGCTAGGATACTTGCAAGGGACATCCCTATTTTAACTACTCAGCTTAAAAGCTTTCCCATTTTAGTTTCTTGCAAGCATGTACGCTTTTTTTTTGTTCTCTTGTGATTGTTTCTGTCAATTATTTATCATTTTCATTATAATTCTCCATATTCATCTAGGTAATTTAATCTTATTTTTTACATTAGTCAATCTATCAGCTTTTTAGCATAATTTGTTCAAGTTTTAGGGCATCACTTTTAGTTGGTGTCCCGACCAGCCCATGAAATTTGTCTCCATTATTGAGTTAAGTTGTTGACTATTGTACTACACTTATGAGTGATGTCTAAGTTCACACTTACCACTTCTTCCTTTATTTGTATGAGACATTGCTTTGGGGCAATGCACAAACACATGGAAATATCATGTCTTACCTATTTGGATAATCTGCCAATCCAGACATGAGAAGATTATTTGAGGATATATGGAGCTTTTCTTAGTCTACATATTTTCTTTCTAATTTTTTTTTTAATTTTTAAAAATAGTTTAGATCTCAATGTATACTTTCATCTTAAGGTCCTTTAATGAAAAAAGAATTCCTTATGTCATGTTGATATAGAGGCTAGTTTAAATTTTCCATGAAAGAGCAAAACTCAAATTGTATTGACCTTGACAACTAGAGAGAAGGTTTCTTGATGGTCAATATCATATTATTATGTGTATTCTTTACAACAAATCAGGTTTTGAATTTATCTATACCCTCCTATGCTTTATATTTGATTGTAAAAATTCATTTGCATCATAAAAGCTGTTTTTCTAGTTGAAGTTTAAAAACTTCAGGCATACCATTTTTTGAAGGTAATGCTTTTTTCCATTACAGTTTTCTTCCACTTGAGGGTTTTGAAAGCTTTAGAAATATTGTTTGGAATATGTATTTTATCTAAAGAACTAAGAAAACATGAAATCTTTGTGAATGCCCTTTATTAACATGAAATTATATATTGAGTGCTTGGTGCATGACATAATCTCTTTCCTGAGAGCAATAAGATAATAGAGATCAATATCATCATCTATGAATTTATTCTCAACACTTAATATTTTATTATTTCAGAGTGATGGTGAAATAGATGGGGATATTTTCAACAGAATTCAAGTTGGATGGTTGAAGTGGATGAATGCATCAGGCTTGTTGTGTAATAGAAAAGTCCCCCTCAAACTTAAGGGAAAATTCTATAAGATGGTGGTGGTACCTGCAATGCTTTATGGTGCCGAATGTTGGCCATTAAAAGAGAAGAATAATGCTAAGTTAAGTGTTGCAGAGATGAGGATGCTCAGGTGGATGAGTGGCTTTACTCTTAGAGATATGATACGAAATGAGCATATTCATGAAAAGTTTGGGGTAGCTCTAGTGGAAGATAATATTAGAGAGAGTCGCCTTATATGGTTTGGTAACATAAAACGACGGCCTTCCGATGACCCGATTAGGAAAGTAGAGGTATTAGATTTGACTTATGCTAAGAAAGATAGATGTAGACCTAAAAAGACTTGGTTAGAGAATATTAGAAATGATCTTTCCTTATTAGATTTAAACGAGAATTTGACTTTTAAGAAGACAATGGAGAAAATGGATTCATGTAGCCGACCCCACGTAGTGGGACAAAGACTTGATGTTGTTGTTGTTGTTGTTGTACTTAATATTTTATTGATCCTTAAACTAGGTTTGGGTTGTTGGGGGTGTGTTAGAGATATGTTTATAGCTCCTCTTTCGGGTTTTCTTTTCCTTCTAAGTGTAGAAGTGAAGCTAATTCTCCATAGGTTGGATGTATTGGCATGATGATGTTGGATTTCACATGCTTATGGTGAGGCTTTAGCTGGTTGAACAAGGAGTAATAAGAAATATTTATTATTCATGGGTTTGATGAGAGATAATGGTGGATGATAAAATAGTTTAAATTTTGAGATTTTTGTTCTTGAATTTTTACGACCTAGATATATATTTTTTGGTTTTAGTGATAAGGCTAATGCTCAAGTAAAGTTAGCCCTTGGAATTGTAAATTGTTCTAGTGACTTGAGATTAATACTTGTGCCCTTTTTTTGGGGGGGGGGGGGGGGGGGGGGGGGGGGGGTATTTAGTAAAGGCTAGGTCTACTTTGCTCTAGTGCTATAAGGAGTGTGAATGAAGATTGAACACCCAAAAAATTTTGGATGAAAAGAAGAGTTGATTTTGTTCTTTGGAGATAAGTAAAGAAGGGTTTGAACATGTGTTTAAAATTTAAGTTTTTAGGGGTATTCGATTAATGAAAAATATAGCTATTTGGACATCTTTTGCCCATTAAGGAATTTAGGAATATTTGTGGAAAACATATTTAATCTAGCCTTGCAGAGGTTTCTATTTTTTCTTCCAGCATCCCCTTTTTGTTGAGGAATCAACGTATTGGATAATCCCTTAATTTAATGGATAATTTTCTAAGATCAATTGTAAGTATAATTGGTATTGTCAATTTTTGTAACTTAGATTTTGGACTGAGATTGATTGCGGATGATGATGTTTTTTTCATTAAAATTTAAAAAATTCATCATACTTGGATTTTCTTAATGACAGAAAATCCAAGGAGACATGTTTAACATCATTGATGTTGGAAACTGTCTAGCTTTAGAGTCATTTTTAACTTTCGTTGGTTCATACATATCATTGTGGGCTAAATTATAAGATTGGGTAGTCTTGCAGGTTTGGCTGGGTTAGGAACTATTAGTGGTTTAGCCAAGTGATAACTTTCATGTACAGCATAAATTAAATGCTACTGTTTATTGATTGTTGGATTGTTGTAGATGGAAAGCTACCATCTATAGATTTCTAGATTGTTATAAAATGGGAATTTGCTGTCTGCGGATTGATGCATTGTTGTAGATGGAAAGTTTTTGTCTACCGATTGTTGGGTTTGTAAATGAAACTGTTGGCCACACATTTAAAATTATTTCAACATTATACTTTTGTGTCTTAGCAATGAGTACTCTAAGAGCTATATACATTTTACTTGTTTTTTTTTGGCTTCTATGTTATACTTGGTTATCACAAATATTCATGGGGCACTGATTCTTTGGTCATGGCTGTTATGTCCTATTATTGTTATGGTTGATGAGGCTAGCTTGAATGATCTGGGTTTGCTGACACCTGGCTAATTTTTTTAATTGAGCTAAGTATGAGTTAAAAAAGTCGAACATCAAATCAACGCCTATGTCAATCAATTGCTTTTACCTTTTTTTTTTAAACTTTAATTTTCTTAAAATATTGCGATTTTAATAGTTTAAGGCTTTTAAGCATCATATAACTTAAAAGCCATGTTGTTTGTGATTTTTGAAGATATTACTGGTTTTTAATATTAAATTGCACAATTAAAAATAAACTTTATGTTTGTGTGTGATTTTTATAGTTTAAAGCCTGTGTTATACTTGATTATCAGCTTGAACATAATCGAGCTGGCTCTTGTTTGTGCCATGTTTCGTAAACATGCTGAAAGTTTTATTTAGGTTTGGCTCTTTTACTTATTAAATAAGTCTGTTACCAGGTCAAACAAGAGTTGTTTTTTAACATCTAGCTTTTTTACACTCTAATTGTACTTACGTGGTTTCATGGTTTTACATGTTGCTTATTCTCATGCTAGTCTTTTTTTTTTTTTTTTTTAAAATATGCTAGTCCTGTTTTTAGCAATGGTAGCACGTAGAAAAAAAATATAACGCTTGTAGTTTTTTTATGGATGAATCGTTTATCCCTCTTTCTGGGCCATATTATTTCAAAATCATAGGATAACTGGGCAAAACAACTTATTTGTTCCGGATTTTTACTATTGTTTAGGAAAGCAAATTTACAATACATATTGTATGATGTTGTCATTGGCTCTGCAGCATAAATGCGAATTACAAACACAAAGATGCTGAACACTTTAATTAAATCTCGTCAAGCTGCTGTCCTTATTTGTTCAATATGTACTGTTTAAATAGGCTTAAGGTGATTCTAGCCATCTCAATTATTTTTCTACAATTTACATGATCGGCTACCCTTTATCATAAAAGTAAATGATTCCCTACTTTTTCATATTTTCATTAAATCCTGAAGCAAATTGATACTCTTAGACTTTTTTTTGAATTAGAATAGCACTTCGTTTTTCTAGTAACGTGGTCTTGGTTTTGAAAGCTCGCTTGAAATAAAATGCTGTGATTGTATGGTTTTAAACAAAGACTAGCTTCTGCAAATCAGTGCAAATAGTGGTTTGTTGGAGAGATCTATCAGTCATGTGCGTCTTTGCTTATCTATGTAGAGAGATGGTTTTTTGGCTGCATGGACTCTGAATTCTTTCAATTTGGTTCTGATGCAACTTTATGCTCTGAATTCTCCTAGTTGTCTGCCAAATCTTTCTTGAATAATGGAGAGCTGCATGATTTTTACTAATTTCTTCTGAGAATAACTGTATAGTTAGGAGAATAAAAAGAATGAGCGGGGGATAGAAACATTTGCATTATATATATGGAAGTGTGTATTCATACAACAAAAATGGCAGATGTGTCTTCTGGAACGCCATTATCTGTTGGCATTTTATTGGATGTTGGTGATATAAACCTTTATTTAGATTGGTTGTCTTATTTTTTATTTCTCATTTTTAAAAAGTTTAACTGTTTTTGTGTTCTCTAAGCTTCACGACACATGCTAAGCATAGAATTAATGCATTTGCTAAAGAATTCATTTGCAGATATATATGCTTTTGAATGATGTACTGTTAATGATGTATTATTCCCTTTGCTTGAACGCTGGAAAAACCTTCCAATGATGTCATATTTTTTTGTTTTTCTTTTTACATTTTGTTAGTCTCATGGAGGCAGGTAACTTTAGCTGTAATCAATACTCTAAGTAGACGTTAGTTAAGAATCAAAAGACTTATTTCACCTTACCTCATGTATCATTCTTTTCTAAATGGTCTCTTTACATTTAAGCATAGATATAAAATCCGCGGGCTATGTAATAAAGGTTTAGTAGGAAATGTGTAAAAAGAAGAATTATGGAGGACTGGCAGGAATGTCTAATTTATTGGCTTTAAAAATTTTTTATGATCATCTACCAATTTATTTTCTTTTTCCTCCGTAGGTTTGTCTGTAGCATACTATAGCTTGATGCGCTTTTTCTTGAAGTTTTGTGGTTTATTTGCAAACTCTTAGGTCTTTGTCTCTTTTTGTCAACTTGGATTTTCTTTAGTCAAACTTTAGTTGTGTAAATAGAAAGATTGAAATTCACATACTAAAAACTAATTTATCACGTGAAATCAATATACAATATCCTGCTTTTAGGAAGGATGAAATTTGGTTTTCATAGAAGTTGAAGCTTTGACATCCCCATCTTTTGTTAGTCTTCCATTCCCCCACTCCAACACATAAACCACCAACAAGTGCTGAGAGGCTGCATTTGTGCAAGATGTGTATTTGATTGCGTTTGGCTCGCACACACATATTTGGATGTTTTTCTGTGTTGGGATTTTTATGTTTCTATGCCTCATTAACTTTTTTTTTCTTCTGAATTTGGTCCTCTATTGCATCTTGATACTTTCTTACATTGCTTTTTTCTTGTGAGCTTTGAAATCTGAAATGTTCATAATTGCCTTCTGCTGTATGGCTTGAGTTAGTTTTTGCCAACATTTGCTGGCTATTTATCAGATGTTTATTTTTTACTGCAGTCTGAAAACACTATACTTGCTGAGAAGGTCAAGCTCGAGAAAGAACAAAGCGGTCAACTGAGGAATCAAGTTGCTAGTCTATTACAGCTTGATCATGAGCAGAAAATGCAGATACACCAACAGAATTTGACCATACAGAATCTGCAGGTTGTACTTCTATCCTTAGAGCACTGAATGTATTAAATTCTCGTTATTTGGATCATATTTCTTTTTGATGAGTTAATATTTGTAATAATACTGTGACTGATCTTGGTTTTCTTTTTTTGTACTGTCTGGGTTTAGTTTTGATGTTGTGTGCTTCTGAAGTAGAAATGAACAGATTCATGCTGTACCTTCCGTGTGGAATTAGAACATAACTAGGTGTCCTGATGAATTATGCAGGGAATAGCAAATTTTTGTTGAGTATTGCTTTGGTGTCTATATATATATATATATATAGATAAGAAAGGAAGTAAATAATTGAAAATAAGGTCTCTTTGTACGAGGGATTACTTAATAATTTGAGGGTCTAGGAGTTAGTTTGAATTGTTGCCATAAGGATCTACTCTCGAAATGGACATTATCGAATGGTTTTTTTTAAAGCAAATTTTATAGAAGAAAATGATTTGTTCCTGTAAAAGGAAAATTACCAAGAATTTTTACAAAGAAAAGAAAACCGCACTAGATAAGATAGAGATTTTATGGTTGTCTGGGAAATAGAATCCTTAGTTGCATGAAGACTGCAAAAAGATTTATTTGGATCGTTTTACTTAAAGACCAGTGAAAAGATGTGAGTGAAGATACATTTCCTTTTTGATTCATGCCTCTTGTAAATTTAATCTGAATCTCCTATCCACCGTAACCTTGATCTTAATAATCATAAGGTTGCTGAGCATTCTGATCATCTTTGTGTTTTTAATTTGAAAGGAGGCGAGGTGTTATATTAATAAGGTAATCAAGATTAATGGTGATGTCTTTTGTTGTTGACTTGATCACTACTGTAGGGCTAATAGGAACATGCACAAAGCCTCTAAATCCAAAGGAAAATTTAAAATTGGCTTTTAAGTTTTTATTGCATACCTATTCTATTAAAGGAGTTGCCCCTAGATTGGTATAGAGTCAACTCTGATAATTTGATTTCACCTCTTCTGCCTGATAGTTAGATTTCCTTTGGTTGAGCTTTTAAATATTTAGACAAATTATGCAAAAAAAAAAAGGACGAACAATATATTTTGAAATGTCTTCAAATTCAACCTTTTGCTTGTATTTATAAGTTTCAGAGCCATTCCAAAGTTTCCTCATCATCACAGACAGTGAGAACCTGAAGAGTTCAATCCTTACACTGTGCCATGGAGTATACTTCTCATTACATCTGAAGCAAATTCCCTTCACCCTCTTCTTCTGCATCTCCCTCTCCATCAGTCTTTTAAGTTCCCCACACTTCCTCCTCCTGTTGGATTCTCCCCGGGAGTCTCATTAATGTTGCCTGATGCAGGCCCCTTGGGTGCTAGAAGAGTGGTTGTCGTCCTGTAACTGCCTCCTGAGCTGCTGCTCCTGGCTCCTGGCTCCCTTCTCTAGATTCTTCTAATTTTCCACCAGCTGTGCTAACTTCATGGCCTCTCCCAAGTCACGAGGCATCATGACTTTCACCGCCGCTCTGATCTTTGTCTTGAGCCCCTTCATGATGCTTCCTTCCAATGCAGTCTCTAATAATCGCTCCACTCGACTGGCTAGGTGCTCGAAACGCTCACGATAGTTTGCTACTGATCCGTCCTGCACCAGTGCAAAAATTTGCTCATTGAAGTCTCCTTCCCCGTCGGTTTGGAAATGTTCTACTAAGCACTCCTTGAACTCTCTCTAGTCCCTTCACTTATACCATGAAAGTGCCTTCCCCTCAAAACATAGCTCTGCTTCTGTCAATTTCTCCTCCTCCATCAGTCCATTAACAACAAAATACCTCTCCACCTTGTAGATTCACCCATGTGCATCCTCCCCTTAAAAAACGAGCATCTTCTACTTCCTTACCTTCTAATCTCTCCCATGCCCCCTTATTCCTCCATAGTTTTCCCTTTTCTAAGTGCTCGGCCCTCCCCAAGTCTCACGATCTTCTATCCTACGTTCATACACAAACCCCTCTTCGCTTTCTCCCCTCTTTTCTTCAAAATCAGCCCCCTTTCTTCAATATTCCCCCTTCTTTTCTTCCCCAAACAGCACCCAGTGATTCAAACCCCTCATACCAATTCCTCCCTGCATACCTTCCATCTCTTTCCTCCATGATTTCCACCTCATCATCCCTCCTACGAAAATTAGAATTCATAGTTCATCCCATGGGTCCCTTTGCCTCCTGATTCTCCAAGATCATCTTCACCATCAAATGAAGATCGGAGAATTTGTCTTCCATTGACGACATCGTTTCTTCCACAGATGAAACATTGTCTTCTATGAACGAGAGTCGATTTTCCATCGTGGCTTTTATTTGGCTCATTTCTCCTTCATATTTTTCTTCCAAAGCATCAACTTTCTCGGCCGCCATAAAAAATTCTGGATATTAGATCCAAAATTCAGAGAAAAATCAGCCCACAATGGTCCATGAATTGCTCTGATACCAATTTGAGAGGAAACACTTGAAGATCTCAAGTATTTCCAATCAATATTCGGAAAACAACGAGAATTCTCCAAAAAATTCACACAAAACCACGAAAACAGTAGACAATTTGTATTATTTGATGAAATAGAAACAAAAAATAGCAATATACAGTTGATCTTCTATTCAAGAGGAGGATCTATCTCTCCCAAATCTCTAGACACCACTAGAGCCCAAAAGAACCTAAGAGATCTTAAATTTTATCCAAAATTAAGATGCCCTAACCCTAGGAAAACAAACTATTTAATGCATACAATCCAAAATGAAATCCCTAAGTAGTCCATACATTCAAATTTCCCTCCTAACTCCATCAAAAACCCTTCGTAAACTGCTCTCCCGGCCTGGGCGGCGCAATCGACGTGTACATGAGAGGCGGAACACTTCCGCCTCTATTACGCGTGAGCTGATCTAGGAATGGACCAGCTGGACCGGTCCACTACCAGTCTAACAATTAGCTGTTTGGAACGACTAGACTAGTTGGAGTCAGTCTTAGATAAAGAGGGTCCGACAATAGGTTATAATGATATATGTGGTTGTTTTTTGTTGGATTGTGACTTTGGTGGACTGTAATTGTCGGAGAGATGACAAGAATGTGGTTGTTGACGGGTTGCTAGAATGATCATGACTTGAGAAGAGATGAATATAGGAGGGCCGCAACTGTCGGAAAAATCACAACACTGAAGGCTATGATTGTTGGAATTGAAGTAGGGAAGAATTTGCAATGTGGCTGCAGTTAAGAGGGAAGCCTTTGGCAATTTAGGTGCAATAGATACCAGAAGGGTACGCATTATAGGGCTTTGATGCCGTGTGAGAAAATTCAAGAAATTTAAATTGATCTTACCGGATTCTATTGACAAGTAACATGTAGTTATGGTTATATGTGAGTTTTTCATAGGGAAAATAAAGTAAACACATAAATGAAAGAAAGGAACATATAATTGAAAATAAAGTCCTATTAAAATAGAGATATCTCTGATCAATAATTTTAGGATTAGAGAACCAATTTTAGTTGTTTCCTTAAGGTGCCACTCTTGCATTGGACATTGCTGGACAATTTTCATAGCAATAGTAGAGCTTGCAATAATTAGTTATTTCCATAGAAGATTAGCCCATTATTGGATAACAAGCACACCATCCAACATGTTTGATTGATGAGATAAGAATGCATACTGGAGATTGAATGCTTGAACAATGTTAATTTTTGAGTTAATAAATGTAGAAATTATATACCTTGTTTGAGCTCCCTTCTATGTATATGATAAGAGTCATGTCACATTGCAATAGAGTTAATAAATGATAAAGATGTTAAATTTAGAGAATAGGAGAGGGAAAATGCTTAATTTTATTGCACAAAATTATCCCTATTTATAGATCTATACAAGATGTCTTAATAAAGAAATAAATAACTATAGAATCATGCATAATTGCTCTATTATAATCCTTTCTAAATCAGCCACCAAGTATGGAAGGAGATCGGCATGATCTAGGTGAGCCTCCCACGGATCCCCATGCTGGCTGTTGGATCAAATGGTCAAGGGACAACTGAGATTTAACACTCCTCCCGCAAATCTCCCTGCTGGCCGTGGGATCAAGGGCCAAGGGACATCTGTGATTTAACAAAAGCAAACCTAGTGCAGATTGTTTTTTGGCTATTGGTTTTTTGCCAACCCCACAGTGGGGTAAAGGCTTGATGTTACTTGTTGGTTTCATGTAGTTTTGTTTGGGTAGGAATGTCATTGTATGCATACGGTGCCTTGTTCTTTTGAATTAAATATATTTGTTTTAATTTGTTAGACAAAAGCTTGTGCTTAGCTAATTATGCTTGCTATTATATTACAATATCTTACAACATGTTGACATGATTAGAAGGTTGATGTAGGACTACAATGCTTAAATTAATTTGATAAGAACTTGCATGACTTATTGATTAGAATAATAATGATTAGAACTATTAGCAAATAAAAATGTCAAAATAAAACGTAAGAGCGGTCGCTTCCGTTTAGGCTAAGTTGCACAATAAGAGCTTTGAATTATCAAAATAGCAAAGAAAATCAACGACATGCAAATATAATAGCTTTCAACAAATATCTCTAATTTAACAATAAGATTAGAAGTAAATAAAGTGCACTCAATCCTACGTTTACTAAGCTCGGCAGAGTTAGGCGAACACGATCTTCATGAATTAAATCAAATCACAAAAGAGAGGGTTAGACTAAGGAAATACAAGAGGAGAAAGATTAGAAGACCTTCGTCACGGGTCGGATGTAATCCTCTATTGGACGGTACCAAGTTGCTCCTCTATGGCTTTGACGAGAGTGTATAGAATGTGCTCCACCTATTCCTCGACTGTGTTGTCGATGCGAGGGTTGACGTCGAAAAAGGTCGAGTGCAAGATGCAAACAAACCCTTGTTCATCGTAGGCGAGATTGTAATCAAGATCTGGATCGGCCATGCATCGATCTTGTCGCGTCGAGGTATTGACAGATGTGTTCTTTGCTGTCCAAGCAGTTTTTCCTCAAGAATTTAGGTGGTGGAAGATGAGTAGGGTGGTCGGCCACAAGGAAGAAGCTTAGGAAAGCTAACTTCAGGTTTTGGAGAATTGGAAGGGAGGGAGAAGTGCCAATCAATCCTCTAATTAATCCTCATGCATGGAATTAATTAAGAGGAGAGGGAGAGAGGTAGGGGTGGCAGGATGAGGGGCTAGGAGGATTTGTTTCCAAATCCCAATACTTGCTTTAGGAAAGAAAATAATGAGGTGTGTGGCTTAGGGGATTTCGACCAAGTGGGGAGGGGGCTATTTGAATTATTCCCAAAGAGGGGTGTTGGATTTAGGAAACATATCCAAAAGGAATTAATTTGGGGGGGGGGGGGTGCCTTAGGGGCTAGGGGAGGAAAATTAGGAAGCCTTTAATGCTTCCTTAAATTGGGGGATTAAATTAGGAAAGAAAGATATCATCCTAATTTAATTAAAATTTAAATAAGCAAGCATTTCAAAACTTTCCTAAAATAGATTTAGTAATTTAGGAAAGATTTTAAATTTCAAATTGAATGAATTTGAATTTTAAACCTACCCAAATTATATCAATCTAAAATAGGCAATGGGGATCAAAGGGGGAAAGGGGATCTAGGGGCCGGTGGCATGCTTGGTTCGGGTATGGAGACCGGCGGTTAAATGGGGTGTATGTGGATCTCAGTGGGTAAGGGAAAGGGGATTAGTGAAGGAGGTCTTGGGTGTACGATCAATTGAGGTGAAGAGGGCCGGTGGTGGTGGTGGTGGTGGTGGGAGGAAGGGAAGAGATAGGAAATAGAACCACGAACCCGACTCGTCAAGATTGGTGGGTGATGCGCAATCTTCCCTCTTCTAGTGATCTCTCACCGATTTCTCAAGCTCTCAAGAGAACTCAAAAGATTTGTGGAAAATTTTCTTTCAATCATTCATCCCATCAAAATAGAATAATGGGGCTATATATAGCCTCGTACAAAGACTCAAGAAAATAAAAGACGACAACGCCCACTGGGCTTACATACGACCTCCCTTAAGGGGTAAAAATGGAAAACTAATAAAGCAAATACAATATGACATCATAAATAATAAAATACATAATACCACTCAGAAATACAATGACTCAATCGTGGTCGTAGATCGACGGCCACGTTTCTGATAGACTTTCCACGATCTGGCGTCCCCATCAAAGGTTTATACACGAACTTTGTGGTTTACCACTTGAATGTTTAAATAGTTTGTTCATTAGTGGTCACGATTTCTTCTTTGTGAAATTTAGCATCTTTCTACCCATTTGAAGTTTTTTTTAATATATTTTGCTTTATATGTAGCTCCAGTGTTAAAGGTTAGAGTGAGTTTCCTTAATTGATTTGGTCACATAAAACGGTTAAGAAATGTAGAGATAGACTTAAAAAGATTGGTTAGAAAGTATTGAAAATGCTATTTTTTATTAGATTTAAATTAATGAGAAATTAACTCTTAATACGACATAATAGAGAAAAAAGGATTTATGTAGCTAAACTCACGTAGTGGGATAAAGGCTTGATGTTGTTTTTGTTGGTGTTTGCGCTGTAATTCTACATGCTTTCTTTATGATGTAATTGTATAGGTCACCAAGTTTTTTTTCTTCTTCCTTGTTATTTATCTAGGCCAAAATTAAAAGCATTGAGTCACAACTCATGGAGGCTCTTAGTTCAAGTGATTTGAGGTCAGAATCCGGTTCTGCTGGTGCTTTTTCTTCTCCAAAAGGGGTTCATGACAGTGTTACTTCAGCTAGTGTTACCAAAAAGCTTGAAGAAGAGCTCTCTAAGCGTGATGCACTAATTGAGGTTTGTTTTGCTAAATTTTGAATCATTTGGTACCGTGCATAATTAAAATTTATTATTTTTTGTTGGCAGCTGAAAGTAATCAGATTTCACCAATTTGGTTTTAACTAAATGCTGCTAATGGCTTATTTATTATTTAGATGGATTTTATGCCATTGTTGTATCAGTGATATTCCTCTAAAATAATCCACCATACTCCAAGTGCAAGCTCATAATGAATGGCTTGTGGAGTCGGTTACGTCATAAGTCCAAATTATGAGGCAAAGTGAGTGCATTGTTGAAATCATGCTCAACCTATTTTATGTAATTATTGGCTGTTAATTTTGAGCTTATTGACAAGAATATTTGAAAACGTAAGACTAGGAAGACATATTATTTCATAGTGATATATTATTATAAAAATCTGTAGGCTAAATTAAGTGTTTAAAATTGTGGTTGTAAACTATATTAATTAAGAAGTTTAGATGTCTCTTCAACTATGACGTAATAAGATTACTTGGCTACTTGGATAGAGTAGGGACATCTTCAGGAGATGCTGCCATATGGCTGCGTTACGTGCACCTGTTGGTCGGGACTAACAGCTTCTTTTAATTAAGTTTGAATGATGAAATTCAGGAGCCCAGAGTCTCATTACAGGAATTTCTAATATTTAGCTTTTCCTAGATGCTTTGGTGAGCACATGATATTGTTGGAATAATCTATCTATGGTGGAGTTGACTGTTCAGGTGTGAAAGAGGTGTTTTGATGCAGGACTATGTATGAATGCAATCAATTCGTTAGGAATTTGCATGACTCTTGATTAGAATAAAATGAAGAAACTAGTAGCAGCTCAAACAACAAACTAAAACGAATAAGGGGTCACGCCCTCTTAGGCTAAATCACATAATCAGAGATTTGAAGCTTTCAAAATGAAATAGAAAACAACACTATGCCAAAATAGTAGTTTCAAATAAAATCCCTAGTATAATAGTGAAATTAGTAAGCACATGAATATACTCAAAACCTTACGTTTATTAAGCTTAGCAGGAACATGGGGAATCGACCTTCGTGACTACAATCAAACGCAAGAGAAAGTTAGATTTGAGAAATATGTTGAAAGGGGAAAAGAGAAACTCTTGTCAAGGAGCGGTGGAGATCCTCCACTCAACGCCTTCAAGCTGCTCTTTGATTTCTTCCACCAAAGTGTCCAGAATACGCTCTATGTAGTCTTCTACGGTCGGATTGACCATTGTATTAACGTCAAAAAAGGTTGACTGTAGAATGTTGACGAAACCGTCCTCGTCGTAGGTTAGGCCGTATTCAGTCTCCGGATTCGCCATTCATAGAGGCCAGGTGACCAATCTCCTCCCGACTTGATGGTGCACTTGGATAATTTGAAGTGAAAGAAATTTCTCCTGCAAGGTGGAGGAGGAAAGAGTCAAGGACAGAAATCTGAAATAAATTTCAGATTTTTGTAAGGAGTGGAGAGGAATTTAGGAGAGAAATTATGAAATCCTAAAATCCGGTGGAGAGTTAATGAGAGAGAGAGGAGATTGGAGAGAGAGAGGGGGCGGGTAGGGGATAAGGGCTGGCGGCTATGAGGAGGATGGGGAGGGATTTAGGAGAACTAAATGGAGTTGCCAAGTTTAGGTTTAGGAATTAGGAAAGGTTTGATTAACTCCAATTTAATTTGAAAGTTAAATTGAGCTCTATTAGGAAAATTTCCTAAAATAGGTTAAGACAAATAGGAAAGGATTTGAATCTTGAATTTAATTAATTTGGATTCCAAATTGATCCCAAATTAATTTGAATTAAATTTGGAAACCCAAAGGAGGAAAGTGGAGGTGGGGGGCCGGCGGTATAGCCATGCATGGTCAGCGACTAAGGGTAATAGAAAAAGGGAATTAAGGAGGCTTTAATGCTTCCTTAATTTTAGGGATTGGATTTCAAAGAATTAAATCATTCTAATTAATTCTAACCCTAATGGAGGGAGAATTTGAAATCTTTCATAAAATAGATTTTATAATTTATGAAAGAATTTGAATTTCAAATTTGGGGAAATTTGAATTCAAAGACAACTAAATTATGGTAATCCAATACAATCCAATATTAGGGATTATTCCAAAGTAGGCAATGGAGGGGGAAGATAGAAGAGGGTGAGGTCGGCGGCTAGAATGGGGTGGGTAGGGGCCGGCGGCAGGTGGGGATGGAGACGTTGTGTTGATGGGTGGAGGGAAACGACTAGGAGTAATAAGATTGTGAAGGTGGGACTAAACAACGGACTCGGCCGTCTCCAAGGTTGGTGGGTGATGCGCCAATCTCCCTCTCCAAGGGATCTCTCTCCAATCTCCCTCTCCAAGGGATCTCTCTCCAATCTCTTAAGCTCTCTCAAGAACTCCAAGCAAGAACATAAAATTCTCTAATAATCATTCATTACCTTGAAAAATAACGCATGAGGCTATAAATAGCCAAGTACATGAGACTCACGAAAATAAAAGACAAAAATGCCCTCCGGACTTACATACAACATCCCTCACTAAAAGGGTACAACCGGAAAACTCATAAAACAAATGCACGAAACTGAAAATAAGAAAATACATAAATAAAAAATACAATGACTCAGATCGTGGCCGTAGATCGGCGGCCACGCCTCTGATAAACCTTCCATGATCTGATGTCCCCATCACGTTTCTTTCTGTTTTTGTAACTGGTGGTGTTATCGTTTGTATTACTAAAATTTTCCACTTGTTTAGGTAAAATGGATACTAGAAGTGCACGTTAATATTTGTTTGGTAGATTTGAGCATTGCTAGTCTTAAATTTCATTGAGGCACGCTTAAATTTCATTTGGGCTGCATTCCTCGAATGGAAGCAAACACATGGTTCCATTTTGGTTTATTTGCTTACGGAATGCTTCAGTTTTTTTAAACAACAATATTGTCTTACATATAAGTTGGCTCAAACGATTGTTAATTCCACAAACGATTGTCTCTCAACATATTTACATCTTTGATCTTGCAAAAACATAAAGAATGCAGCAATTAATCATATCTATACATCCTGTTTGTTCACATATAATTTAATGCTCCATTTATATCTTTTAATGTTTACTAGTCATTGGAGGAGAATGTCACACTCACACCAACCCTACATTAAACAATAGACAAGAAGCGCAACCATGAGACTGTCAATCATTTACTTTACTATATTACATTTCAATATAATTCTTGTAATCCAAATGCAGAATGATTTTAAAAGAGACATAACTTAAAACGTCAATCATAAGTGAAAGCTGTCCAAAATTTTCATTTACAGAGCAATCACTGGAAAATCAAAACATATAACTATTAAAATGCTGTTGAAATTTTTGGAAAATAAAATTTTGGATAGCTCGTGTCTCTCAAGGTTTGCAACCACTTCATCCCCAGGATTAGCACCCGACATTCCCGATCAGCACCCCTTTGCTCTGCTCCTCCATGCCTTTCCCCATACCTACCTCTATCCTCCCTCTAGAAAGGCTCCAGATAGGATTTTCTTCTTTATCCCTCCACGATCTCCACCTCATCTTCCTCCCTACGAATTTCAGAATTCGTGTTCTTCCCTTCCAACCCTTTTGCCACTGAAGCTGCCGTTTGGTTGTGGATTTCTAACATTTTCTTCATAATGTCCCGGAGATCGGCTACTTGTTCTTCCATAAAGGAAATCCTGTCATTCATCGTTGTCTTGATTTGGTTCATCTCCCCTTCAAATCTTTCTTCTGGTGCATCTACTTTTTTTGGCCGTCATCTCTATTCGGATCTATGTAGATTTAAAAAATATGGATTTGAATCACAAAAACAACAACTTTCACCTTCCCCGGCCAAAAATCAGATGCTGAAATTTGCCAAAAGCCCCCTAATGTTTCCAAGATTTGCTCTGATACCAATTTGATAGGAAACACTTGTAGATCTCAAGTATTTCCTATCAATTTTCGGAAAACAACAAGAATTCTTCACAAAAATCTGCACAAAATCACTAAAACAATTGATAATTTTATATTATTTGATGAAAGAGAAACTAAAAATAGCAAGATACAATTGATCCTTTATTCGAGAGGAGGATCGATCTCTCCCAAATCTCTAGACGCCGCTAGAGCCCAAAAGAAAACCTAAATCTAAGAGATCTCAAATTTCAGCCAAATTCAAGATGCCCTAATCCTAGGAAAACAAACTATTTAATACATACCATTCAAAAGGAAATCTCTAAACAATCCCTACATTCAATTCTCCTAAACTTCCTCAAAAAACCTTCCAAAAATGCTCCATTAGCTTTTGCGGTGGGATCGGTGGAATTAGAGGCGGATGATTTCTGCCTCTGTGTCGCACGGGCTGGTCCTGCAGGACCGGATGGACCGGTCTAACACTTTCTTACATTGACACAAATAAACATAAAACAAAAGCTGAATCTGACACTATTCTGGCTCAACTTTATCTTTCCTTTTTCCTATAATAGCTAGAATAACAATCTGGTTAGCTACAACGCACATAAAGATATTTAACTCTAATACAATTGTCAAGTATAGAAAAAGACATTAATTATATGTGCATCAATAAGTGAATGTAAGAAAAATTGTATATACTCGTTTCATAGGAAATATGCACAACAGGTCATAAAATGAGTGAAAATATTGCTTCAAATGAGAGTTATGCAAAATGCTATTTTAAAATCATTACATTAGGCTAGTTCCATTCAATATGAACATAATATATTGCCTGTGAATTTTATATTATTAGTTGTTTTCCAATATGTACATCATACATTGCTATAGGTTATTATAAATAAATTTCAATTCATTTCATAATTCCCTTTTTAGCCTCAAAAGATGTCATGTTTAGATGTCAGTGTAGGTTTACAACCCATAAGCTCTTGAGGTCATACTACACTATCGCCCATAGACTTCATATCATAGCTTGTAGTCTTCCTATCATATTGAGGTCGCACTTCCCATCGGGTCGCATTGTGTCACGACCCGGCTCGGATGCTCGATTTAATGAGGCGGGAACTAAAAGTCGGACGGTAAAAAAAATTTATTCAATGCATAAACAATACAATACATAACTTTCTCTATCTTACTGAAGAGCCTCTAATACACAAATTATAAATTATATGTTGTCATTTGCACGCCATCTTCTATAGACGAACTCTTCTCTTTCTACCATTTCTAAATCACTGAAGACTTACCTGAAACATTTAAATTCATGATTTGAGTTTACTAAGCAAACTCAGTGGGTAAGTGAAGAAAATAATTTATAAGCATAAAATATAATACATAAGCCATTAATTTAACATCTGAGTTATATTTCCTTTCTTTATTTAATTTCATTTCATATACATATTATATCGTATTCCTTTATTTACCTTTTTTTTTTATACCATAGCATGTTCATTTATAACATTTACTTTAACAATTATTCATTTTCTCATTTCATATGATACAAGAGCACCGTCTAAATGTACCAAAGGTACAACAATTTCCATTACCTTTTCCATTTTCATAACCTTTTTCTTATTTTACGTGCACGAGTACGTTGCTTCCCCAGCCAGTACCATACGGGGGTGAACTCATGTAAGTTTTGCATGCATAACATTTTCCCTTTCCCTTTGATTCATTTATGTTTGTATCATTTCCTTAACATTTATTTATTTGCATTCTTTCATTCATATATACTTTCTTATTACATGTACGTTTTCTTTCTTTCACATATCCATACTTGTACAAGCATTTACTTACTTCGTATAATAGTTTTAACAAATATATAAATCATTAACTTTAAACAATTATATGCATGCTTCTTTCGAAACGAACTAGAAAATACAATAAAGAAAATTTCATAAATAACCACTTTATTTTCTCTTCCAAGTCTTTGATTCCGTCACCACCTCAACCTCTGTTGAATTCCTTGAAGAACTCAACTCCTACAATTTGATCCCCTCCTCTCTAATTCAAAATGGAAATCTCCAAATTCTTTCTCATTGTCTTCAATTCCTTCCTTTTTCTTCTATGAAAAATATTTTTAGGTTTTGATGAAATAGAATAAGATATCTTATACGAAAAGGAAAGAAATTTTTTTACAAACCTCATTCCTTCTTCCTCTCGGTCATTCCTCTCGTTCGTTGCAAATTTCCACTTCTTTAGCGATAAGAATAGGAAAAGAGTTAAGAAGAGTTGTCGAATTTCATCCCTAATCACGAATTTGCTAAAAAATAACTAAAAGAAAACTCCCCATACCTCTCATGCAAGTGCTCGGCCCGCCCTGTTCCGCCTCTTTGTCTGATCGCGAAAGGCAACTGTACCGACCCTTTTTGGGTCGCGCCTGCCTATTAATAGAACTGACCGACCGAACCGGCCAGATCCGGTTCTCACACATTGCCTTGCCCGTTTATCGTATAACATGACATTTTCTCAAGCTTATTTGATCATTTGCATTTTTTCCGGGTCATGCGACACTTTATGTAAATATACACATGCATGCAGATTGATATGGTTGTCTGGTGTATCAGTATATGAGCACGTATGACCGTATGAATCACATCTTACAAATCATCGTATGGCAGAGCTGTACATAGCAGCATAATATAACAATATCACCTATTACAAAAAGTTACATGTGAAAGGGTCGCGTGGATCATAATTTCAGGCTATTTCCAACAGGCAAGAGTATGGAGATATATGTCAGCCACAACTAATTTGAATGAATGTGCACAAACAATACGCAATCAACTTGCATACTATACTAAAAATGTATATCTGACCACCACAGCTCCAGCTCCTATCCGATCCTCCACACTTCTGGCCAGCTCCCAAAATCGTCTTAACCATCAGTTTGCTCCAAGAGAAAACTGAGAGAGCAAGATAATTTACTTCATAACCCCTCCTCCACTTCAATACATGTCAGCCACATGTATACATTTTACCCTTTGCTACAGTGTTTTTAATCTTTTTGAACAATAAATTCATTTCTTAAACTTAGGAAAAAAGGCAAATGCGATTTAATTCCCTAATGTCTCATCCTTCGCAATTCAACATATAGTTCTATATGTTGAATTGCTTCATTCAATGAGTAGAATACAATAACATTGAATTTTTTTAATTTCACAAAATGGAAATTTTGGGGTATTTTTTTAGTTGATTCACATACCTCAAATTCTGGTGTTACAGAGAAATGCATGAACTTCTTGTATGATTATAAGTAAGTGTTGATGAAACCTTACTCTTATTCATCTTTATCATCAATGCTCCTTTTTTGCTTAGCAGCCTCTTCTGCACTGTTAATCTGTTACGCATGATAATGCATGTCATGTCTATGCTGAATTCTGTAGAACCCTTTTATAGGAGGCAGCTGATTTTTTTTTTTTTTAAATTTGGTAATGTAAATTGATATTTTTTTCCCCTGTGAATTTAATGATGTTAGCTCTCTGTCACATCAGCAGCAACCATTTTCTGAATTTCCCAAATTTTCTGTTTTTATTTTTTCTGCAGAAATTACATCAGGAGAATGAGAAGTTGTTCGACAGGCTATCAGAGAAGTCATCGGTTGGTGGATCTCCACAGGTTTCATGCAAAAGCTTTTAGTTGAAAATTCATTTTGAAAGGATTTGTTAATAACATGATATTTTTTACTAAATCTTATTAAAAACAATTATTTCTCCTATCTAATTAATCGGCATTTCATGCATCATATTAAACATAATTAACATACAGAGGCAACTAGTTATTCTTTTCTTGAGCTTCTTAACTTCCACGTGACTTCACTTAGGTGCTAGTGCATATTTAGGGCCTTTTTGGTTTGATGTAAAAGATTGGAAAATTATTATAAATATAGGAGTTTTGAAAATATTGGTACTTGATTTGAAACAAAAATAATGTATAGTAAAATTTTAATAAATTCCAAACTCACCTCATAGGTCAAGTTTGATGTTTTCAAAACTTAGCTGAGTTTTGAATACAACGCAAGTCACCATCATCGTCCCCACCCATAGTTGCCCTCTCCCACCCTTGTCATTTACGTCTCCAACATCATTGTTGCCACACTTGTCGTTAACCATGTTGCCGCCACCCCACCCCACATTAGCCCCCATTGCCCCTATCCCTCGCCGCCGGCTGCTACTACTTGCCATAGCCAGTAGCTACTACATCCTACCGTTGGGCATTGCTGCATGCTATCACTATCCGCTATTGCATGTTGTCACCGTCTGCCTATCACTGCCGATCAACACCTCTCGTGGCCCGTCATTGCAGACAACTATGACTCCGGTCGCTTTTAGCTGTTGGTTGCTGCAAATCTTCATTGCTGCCAATCGACAACCTCAACCGTCATTGCCTCTGTCAGTCCCACCAATTGTATTCATTTACTTCAAATCAAGCACAAAAAGTATTCTCTTGCATTTGGTTTACATTAGATTGAAATTCCTATGCTTATTACAGAAGGATAGAGGCCATAACTGATAAGTTTGCTTAGCAATTAATTTTTCTTTTTTTGCTGACTCAAATTTCAAACCTCTGTTAGGCTGCCTATAGCAATGTTCGCTTTAGGAGCCATGAATATTCAAGAATATGGGACAAGAATTAAGGAAGGGGATGAATGAAAAAAAAGGGAAGATTAGGAGAAAGGAAATTATAATTCCATAACATGCCGTAATTACATCAGATTTATTGATGGCAATACCCTTAACATAATTTCACTAAGAACTTAGATTAACCATGCCAACAAATAAGAGAAGATTGCTGATTAGGTTGAAGTTTAACTATAACTTGATCTCCATCCTAAAATTTAATATCACGATGATGATGATGATTAGCTTTCTGTTTTATCCAATTCTGCATAGAGTGGAAGTTTTTCTTAAGTTAATGAAAAATAGCATCATGGTCTAAACAAAAGTATGTCGACAGTTTCATTTGAACATGAAGATGGCGTCTAAGCCAGAATCTGAGGTGGGAATGATGGGGACATCAGATTATCATGGAGAGTTTATTAGAGACGCGGCCGCCGATCTACGACCACGATCGAGTCTTTATACTTTTGAGTCGTTGATGTATTTTTATTTTCATGTAGCTTGTTATTTGCTTATGTGGCATTGTGAGCCGTTGTATTTCTTTTATTTTATTTAGTTGCTTATGTGTTTTCTTTCCCGTAGTACCCCTCTTATGTGAGTTGTCGTATGTAAGCCCAAAGGGCGTTTGTGTCTTTTGTTTCGAGTCATGTAGGAGGCTATTTAAAGCCCCACTTTATTCTATTATGAGTAATGAATGATTATGATGAAATTTCTTCTATTCTTGTGTTGTGAGAGCCTTTGAGAGTTCTTGGAGAGTTTTGGAGAGATCCCTTGGAGAGGGAGATCGGCGTATCACTCACCAACCTTGGAGACGGCCGGATTCGTGGTCTTATATATATTTTTTTATTTTGTCCTTACCTCCTCCACGAGCATCCCCCTCTTTCCACTCCCCACCACCGGCCATAACCCCAACCATTCCCCTTTCCAAAACCCCTTCCAATCATCTCCCCAAAACCCCACCCGAGACCTTACTTCCCCTTCTCATCCCACGGTCAAGTCCCCACCCGATCCAGCCGCCGGTCACAGGTTCTAGCCGCCGGCCCCAATCCAGTACATTCCCATTCTTGAAATTTACTGATTTGGTGTAGGTTAGTTTGAGAATAAATTTGAAATTCAATTTTTCTAAATTTGAATTTCAAAATCTTTCTTAAAATAACTCAACTATTTTAGGAAAGTATATATTTTCAATTTAATTTGAATTAACAAATTCAATTGGATTGAAAATAATTCTTTCCTTATTTCAGAATCCAAATTAGAAAGTTTTTATTGTTCCCATTGAATCCTCCCTGGTCCAAGGATGCCGCCGGTCACCATATGAGCAAAATCAGGATTGATTCCCTAATTACCAATTAAGTCCATTAAGAAATAATTCAAATTATTTCTTTGCTGTTTAGCCGAATTATCCCAAGATCAAACCTGCTTTATTTCTTTCCTATTCCATGTTTGGTTTTTTTTTGGAAAGAATTTCCCTGCCCAACCTGGATTGCCGCCGCCCAGCTCTTACCCGTGCCTCCTCCTTTCCAAAGTCTTTTTTTTCTCTCATGAAGGCTGCTCTGGAATTCTTTGCTCAAGTCTTCTTCCAAAGAGTTCCACTCTTCCCACTAGAAAAATCTTAGATTTTCTCTGAGATTTTGGCTTGGGAGCTGAAAACCCTTTCAGATTTTGGAAGGGGTTTGAGTTGTTTCTTCAACGTACATGGGCGAACACTTTGAAGACCTCGCAAGGAAGATCTCCGCGTCGCCTTAAGCAAAGGTTCTCCTTTTCACTTGCATTTTATTTCTTCTAAATCTAAATTCTCATTGGATTGTTGTAATCGCGAAAGTCTCCTCCAAGTGCTCTTGCTAAGCTTAGTCATTCGTAGGAATTGAGCGTACCTTCTATGCATCCTACATCTCGTTGTTAGATTAGGGATTAATTTGAAGGATACTATTTTACGTTGTTTGATTTTCTTATTTACCTTGAAAGCTTTAAAACTCAGAGCATGTAATCTCACTTAAGCAAAGTACCTCCTTATTTGTTTCAAACCTTCGTTGAGAATTGCTAGTAATTGTTTTCTAAATTTATTCTAATCTAAGAGTTGTGCAATGCCTAAATGAATACATAAGCATCTCATCTAAGTAGTCCTGCATCAGGGAATCTGCAGAAAAATATTTTTCAAGCCCACGGTTTATGACTTTAATCAGGCAATCCTCGTGTTGAAGTGCAACTTGGTGCCATGTACATGAAATACATCGTGCCAAAATATACTCATAAATAATTGATCCCTATGAAAAATGATGGAAGTAGGTATACCACGCAGTTTCCAAAAATAAAAAATAAAATTTATAGCAGTAAATTTGTTTGTAACAATTACAAATGCATGTATTTTGACAATAAATCGACAACCACCATAATGGAGGTTTATTGCCCAACTGAGGAAGAATGGTGATAAAGTCAAGTCCATGGATACATCCTTCCAAATGCTCAATAGAGGAGTAGACTATAGAAGCCTACCCTGAGAGGGAGTTTGATACTTTGTGATTTGACAAACATGTCAACTTTTAATAAATTTATTAACATAGTTTTGTAAAAAAAGCCAAAAGTACTATGTGGAAAGATGATGCATTGTTCATTTTATTCTACGTGGCCTGTAATTAAACTTAAGTGAAAAGTGTAGTGTGGCCTACCCACCAAATAAAAGGGAAGAGATTAACTGTGTATGAGAAGGAATACATATTTTCCCTTTAAAAAATAACAAGCCATCTTTATGACAATAGTCATAAGTCTTAGCTTGATTAAGGTTAACGGCATGAATTAATTTTTGCATGGTTTGCTTGTTAGCAGCAGTTTGGTAAATATGGGAAAGTGAGTGTCCACAGAAGAAGTCAACAGGGCTAAAATCGTAGAGTTCAATTCATATAGTCGAGAAAATGCATTGGCTACTTTATTGGAACTTTGGAACTTTCGGGGATATATTCGATTGAAAAGCTAGACCTAACTAATTTTATGTAAAAATGTTGTTGTTTAAGAGTTTGAATGGTTTGATTCATCATTTCATGAATGGTGATGATGAATTTAGCACCCAAAATATATTGCCGCCTCTTATAAATGGACTCAGTGTAGCAAAAATTTTGCAAACATATGTAGATGCACATTACCTATGATTTATGAAAGAAGGAAACACCATTTGTCCTTCAAATGCTTGTCGCCTGTTGTCAAATGGCATGGCTGTCCAAGGATTACAATACAGTAATCAGCCCTCTCTTCTACAATTATAAATAGATCAAAATTGCAGTATTCACAGTTTGAACATGTGCAATTTAGGAAAGCAGAGCATTAAGCCACTAAAAGAACTTGCTCCCCAATTCTTTGTAATAATGAGTTAATCGATTTATTTGTAGGTGATATAAATCTTTTAATTCTTTCAACAAGCTCTCTGCCTGGTTTTTGTCCAAATTCATAGGTTATGTTTGTATCAGTTCTAGATGTGATCATTTTGGTTGCTGATCTAAATTTTCTGGGTCCTTTAGTTTTCTTATTGGTTGGATTGGAACCGAACCTTTCCTTTATTATTTACATCCCTACTATATTCTTCATTTAAACTTAGTTTCTGCAACAACAACAACATCAAGCTTTTATCCCTACATGAATCATTTTTCTTCATTTTTTTGTTAAGAGTCAAATTCTCATTTAAATCTAATTAAAAAAAGTCATTTCTAATATTTTCTAACCAAGTTGTTTTAGGTATACCGCTACCTCTCTTAAAATAGGCCAAATCTATTACATCTACTCTCCTAACCGGACCATCAGAAGACCGACGCTTTATCTGATCGAACCTTCTAGCGACTCTCTCTATTCTTCTCTGCCATTGGAGCTACTCCAACCTTATCACGTATATACTCGTTCCACATTTCATCTCTAAGTGAAGCCACTCATCCATCTGAGCATCCTCATTTTTGCAATACTTATCATAATTTTATGCATCTCTTTTAATGGCCAACATTCTGCGCTATAAAGCATTGCAGGTCTCATCACCATCTTATAAAATTTTCCCTTAAGTTTGAGTGATACTTTTCTGTCACATAACAGACCCGATGAATTCCTCAACTTAAACCATCCAACTTGAATTCTACTAATAACATCCCCATCTATTTTACCATCACTTTGAACAATAGACTTGTTTTTTAATAACTTGATCGCCCAAAGTCACAATCCCCCCACTAGATCTATTACTACTAAAATTACGCTCAATGTATTTAGTTTTTGATCCACTCAAATAAAAATCTTTAGAATCTAAGGTTGACCTCCCTAATTCAAGTTTTTCTTAAACTCCATCTCTAGTCTTATCAACAAGAATAATATCATCTGCAAAAAGCATACATTAGGGTGCATCGTCTTGCAAATGTCTAGTAGGAACATCCATAAGTAAAGCAAAAAGATACGGGCTTAAAGTTTATCTTTGATGTAATTCAACTAAAATAGGAAAATACTTGATCAAACCCTCTTATATTTGAGCACAAGTAACAACTCCTGTATAAATATCCTTAATGACTTGAATATAAACATTATTAACTTCGGTTTTACTAATACAATTATACAAACAAAAATTTCAATTTTTATTTCTGGTGCTAAGGTCACTAAAGTTGATCGTATTGTCACGATTTTCATTAAAAAATTTATCCATATATTTTATCCACCTTTGTCGAATATCCTCTTCTATTAAAATCACTTTTTGATCTTCATCCTTAATGCAATTCACTTGAACTAAATCCTTACTTTTTTTGTTTTTATTTAGCTAGCTTATATGTACATCATTCACCTTCCTTCATATCTAATCTATTGTATAAATCATTAAAAGCTAAATTATTTGCATCACATATTGCTTTTGTAGACTCCTTACAAGCATCTTTATATATTTTCCTATTTTTTGTGCTTTTACGTCTAAACCAATTTTTATAATAATGTTTCTTATTTTTTATTTTTTCTTACACATTTTGATTCCACAACCAACTATTTTTTATAACAAAACTTTTTCATTTGATACTCCAACTACAGACTTTGCAATATTTTTAATTTCACATTATCACTAACTAGTTTATCCTACATAACATTAGTTTTCTTATGCATAGTCAAAATCTTTAGATCTTGAATTTTACTCTTAAAAATATTTTTGTTAGTGCTCTTTAATGCTCCAATTTAATCATAGGATAATATTTTACTTCATTTTGTATATTCTACCCATTCATCTTAAAGTCCAAAACTAATAATTGAAGTTGGATACATAAACTTTTACTCTGATAATATTATAATCTTGGCAATATAAACGATTTATTTTTCTTATAAGAAAATAATCCATCATAGTTTTATTATATCCTCTATTATAAGTGATGAGATGTTTTTTTTCTTAAATAAGTTATTAGCAATTACAAAATCATAAGCTAGAGAAAAATCTAATATGTTTTTATTACCTGTATTAGTCGCTCCAAACTCATAGACAACATCAATGCTTTCAAAATCTTCTACTACTCTTCTAACATGTTTATTTAAATCTCCTCCAATAAAAACTCTTTTTTGAATAGGCATCATTTGTATTAATTATTCTAAGTCATTCCAAAAATTTAATTTTGAACACATTTTCAAACATATACTTGAGGAGCATAAATACTTATAATATTGATAATGTTAGCATCAACAACAACCTTTAAAGCTATAAATTTATCTTCAATTCTATTAATTTCTATATTATTATCCTTCAAACTCATATATAATCATACCTACATCATTTCTAGTACGACTCCTACATAATAACATAGATTAGATCCTAAGCTATCAATCTCCTTAGCTTTTTCTTCAACCCATTTAGTTTCTTGAATACATAGAATATTTATCTTCTTATGAATCATAATATCTATTAATTTGTCGGTAAGATAACCTATATTTTAAGTTCATATCCTAATTTTAGTTTTTTGGATCTTTGCCCACATTTGTCCATGATGTGGGAACCCTTGCTTATTTAACACTACACTTGGGTGTCGGTGCAACAACAATTGCATACTTCTTGCTGTATTTTGGCTATGCAGCGTGTGGCTTACAGGGAACACCCTAACATTAACACAATGTATTAAATGATTCATGACATAACTATATGAAAGGTTTTACATTGGCCGTCAATCGCCTAACTGAAGCCTCCACTTTTGTCAACAACAGTATTATTTAAACTTAGTTTCTGAACTCAAAAAACTGATCTTCATATTTCTTCCTTTCTAGAATTTATCTTTTACTCAGAAGTTTATAATCAATATGAGCAACTTCTTAAAATTTATGATTTCTTTAATTAAAATATCTCTTCAGCTAACCAATCAAAATTCAAACGTAGTTGTAATTATATATATATATTATATATATATATATATATATATATATATATATATATATATATATATATATATATATATATATTTCATTTTCTATGCTTTCATTGGCTTCACATAGTTTTATTTATTTTAGCATGTATTAATTTATTTTAACATGTACCGTTCTTTATGCATTAGAGCATGCTCGCTTGTGGTCTTTTTCCCGTTTAATTGGCTTTCATTACTTGTTGAAGTGTCCATGAAACGTACATGCAGTATGCTGGGGTTTCTGGGCTTATGAAGCGCTTTTGTTGAGTATGTGGTTTTACTTTATGAGCATTAGCAGAGCAGATTAATGATTTGTATATTTCTTTCAGGTGTCAAGCCCTTCTGTCAAAAGACTGGATTCCTCGCAGACAGGAGACAGGAACAGGTGTGGTGTTTTAGCGAAAATTTAGCTTAAAACATAATTCGACTCCTTTTTTTTATTTCATTTTATTTGACATATTTTATTATCTGTTTTTTCAGGAGTGAAAATGCTAAAACACGTTCCATGGATGTTTTTTCGTTGCCATCCCAGGATAAAACAGAGATAATGGGTGCTATTGTGAAAATTGATAAACCAAAAACACCTGCTGGAGAGTACCTTACTGCTGCTTTAAATGACTTTAATCCTGATCAATTTGAAAGCTTTGCAACTGTTTCAGACGGTGCAAATAAACTTCTGATGCTGGTATTCTCCTTTTATTATTGCAATTGCTATGAATAACACCCTGTGCACACAAGCTACCACAGTATAGTGTTTTCGTGCCACTATGACAAGGCAGATCCAATTCATTACGATCCTATCAAGGCAGGGTCAAGGAAGGGTCTAGTTCAAGTTAATCAAGGAAGGGTCTAGTTCAAGTTAAATATATTATTGTTTTATAATCTCATATTATGAATGTGATAGGAAACACTTGAAGATTTCAAGTAAATCCTATCAAGAGAGCAAAAACAGCGAGAAATCTCCACAATTCTAATGGAAAACCAGTGAAAAATAATAATTTTATTGCAAGAAAACAAACTACGGAAGAAAATAATAAGATACAATTGATCCTCTATTTGAGAGGAGGATCGATCTCTCCCAATCTTTAGATGCTGCTAGGGCCTAAAGAAAACCTATGAGATCTCAAATTTCAGCCAAATTCCAGATGCCCTAACCCTAGGAAAACAAACTGTTTAATGCATATAAATCAAAAGGAAATCCCTAAACAGTCCCTACATTTAAATATCTCTCCTAACTCCCTCAAAAATCCTTCCTAAATAGCCCACGCAATCCCGGGCGTGCGTTCAGAGCGTACTGGAGGAGGACACTTTTGCCTCTGTTCGCGTAAGTTGGTCCCGTCTGACCGGCTGGGCCGGTCCTGTCAGAGCAGTTGGACTGGTCTAACATTACTCCCATCCCAAAGATCCACCTTGTTCGCAAGGTGGAAAGACGACACCCTCCTCCATTCCTTCTTCATCACAAATGGTAAGAACCTGAAGAGTTTGATCCTTACACCCTATGCCCCGACATATATCTCTCATCACTTCTGAAACAGATCGTCTTCGCCCTCTTCTCCTGTAATTATGTTTCTGTGAACTTCTTGAAGTTGTCTCCATGTCTTCCTCTGACAGTCTTCTTCTTCTAAATCTCCCTAAGAGTACCCGGTGTTGGCTCCTTGCTTGCCAAAAAGGTGGTGGTCATCTTGTATGAGCCTCCTGAACTGCTACATCTTGCTCCTTTTTCCATGTGACTCTGATCCTCCACCAACTGAGCTAGCTCCATGCCTCCATAGACTCTCCTAAGTCCTGAGGTCTCATCAATCTGATTGCTGCACGGATTTTTGGTTTCAGTCCCTTCATAAAGCTTCCCTCCAATACAGTCTCTGGAAGCCGATCCAATCAACTAGCAAGGTACTCAAATTGCTCACGGTACTCCATCACTATCCCCTCATGCATCAAAGCGAAGAACTGCTCGTAGAAGTCCCCTCTCCGGCAGTCCGGCTAGCTTGAAAACGTTCAAACAAGCCGTCCTTAAACTCCCTCCAGGTCCTTATTGGTCGCCTCGTATCCCTCCACTGGTACCATGCTAAAGTTTTCCCTTCCAACCACATCCAGGCTGCCATCAATCTCTTCCCCTCTGTCAACTAGTTGACGGTAAAGTATTTTTCTACCTTGTAGATCCACCCATGGGCATCCTCTCCCTCAAAAATAGGCATCTTCAGTTTCCTCACTCTCTGGTCATCTTCGTTCCCTTTATAATTTCTACTTCCCCAAGGTAGTGATTCCCCTCAAGTGTCCCAAATCATCTCTTCTACGTTCATACCCAAGTCTTTCATCAATTTCCCACCTCCTTTCAAATTCAGCACCCCTTGTATCATAACAAACCCCCTCCCCTTTCAGATTCGGTCCCTCTTTGGTCATAATTACCTCATTCCCTTTCAAATTTTGCCCCTCTCCTCTTCAAATCATCGCATCTTCGTTCTTGCTCCACCTCCTCACGCTTCTCCCAATACCCCCTACTCGGCTTACCCATAGGAACAAGCTCCAGGGGAGGCATTCTCTCTTTTCCATTTTGAGTCTTCACCTCCTGATCTTCCCTTTGCTTTATTGGATTAGAGTTTTTGATGCGAGCAAAAATCTCCCTAGGGGAAGAGGAAGGGGCCCCCAAGAAAATTCTTGATCACAAAAAAAAGAACAAACACACTTAGATAATTATAGGGAAGAACAAACTCTTACATTTCAAATAAGAACAAACACACTTACAAACTTGACTCTAAGAAGACAAGACTCTTAGAAACTAGACTCAACCAAGACACCCTAAAGAAGTTTTCCAAAAGAAGAAGGATACAGGTGGGGTGTAAACTTGCAGAGAGATGAAAGAGATTGCAAGCCGAGAAGAAGGGTGGTCTTTCCTAGAGGAGATGAGAAGAAGGTGGACAAAGCTCGCAAGCTCCTCCAAGAAAATCCCAAGGATTTCTTTTCAAAAATTCATATTTCACTCCCTTTAAAACATTACAAAACCCCTCATATTTATAGGTATGAAAGGGGAATACAAACAGCCACATAATTGAATTTTCACAAGAACCCAAGCATCATAAGTCACGGAATTCCCCCAAGCATTTCACGAAAAACAACCCAGCCAGGGAACCGAAGAAGCAGCCACGAGAACCAAAGAGGCCCGCACAGAACCGAGGCGCCAAAAGACACGGAAAGGCCACCCAGCTCGGGAATCCAGCAGCCAACCGGAAAACCAAGGAGCCATGGCACGGGAAACAACCAGCATAGGAAGCCCAAAAACAGCCATCGAATCCCATGGGACAAAGATAAATATTAAAGAAGAAAAAGGGAGGAGAAGGGACAAGACCACTCTAATAATGAATCCAACTTATGAGCTTATCTTTAGAACATTAATGAGCTACTAAACTTCAGCTCATCATTAATAAGCTAGCAACTAAGAAAATGAGCTCAACTCCAACGAACCAACCTCCTCCACACATCACCATGGGCCCCAAAACCGTGGACCATAAGCCAACCCATGAACCAGCAGCAGCCAAGGACCAATCGAGCCAGCAAACCAAAGGCCTGCCAAGCCCCAAGCACTACCTATCATGATCATTGGATGCTTTCCCATCATTGGATAGCTTAAAAAAAGAAAAGAACATAAAAAAACATACTAATGTTCAATATAAAATAAAAGTACAGAATATTTGATAGCATCAGTTTTCCCCACTTCTTGGGTTGTCAGATGCTTCCCTCGCCTCTGATGATGTCATTTTGGATTGGCCCTCGAGCAACTTCTTCATCATCTTCCCAAGGCTGGAAAAATTCCAATCCATCTTCTCATGGATGGCTGAAATTTGACTTTTGACATCTGAAAGTTTAGTGTAAAGATATGAAATTTTAGTTTTCAATTGTGCGATCTCTCCTTCCAACAATTCTACCTTTTTCCCTACAATCGGTATCCGGATCTAGGCTCCAAACAGCAGTTTCTAGCCTTTAAATAGCAAAAAACAGTAGCTCGGTGAGTAAAACGCAGCAAAAATTAGCGAGGAAACTTTGATTTATGGCCAGGAAATTACTCTGATACCAATTTTATAGGAAACACTTGAAGATTTCAAGTAAATGCTATCAAGAGAGCAAAAACAACCAGATATCTCCATGATTCTAATGGAAAACTAGTGAAAAACAATAATTTTATTGCAAGATAACAAACAAACAAACAACAACAACAACAACATCAACCCTTTGTCCCACTATGTGGGGTCGACTGCAGGAATCCTTTTTCTCTATTGTGTCTTGCTAAAAGTCAAATTCTCGTTTAAATAGAAAGATCATTTCTAATATTTTCTAACCAAGTCTTTTTAGGTCTACCTCTACATTTCTTGACATAACTCAAATCTAATACCTCTACTTTCCTAACCGGGTCATCAGAAGGCCGTCGTTTTATGTGACCACACCATCTAAGGCGATTCTCTCTAATCTTATTTTCCACTGGGGCTACTCCAACCTTTTCACTTATATGCTCATTTCGTATCCTATCTCTAAGGGTAAAGCCACTCATCCACTTGAGCATCCTTATCTCTGCAACACTTAGTATTATGCTTCTTTTTAATGGCCAACATTCAGCACCATAAAGCATTCCAGGTCTCAACAAGAAAACAAACGATGGAAGAAAATAACAAGATACAATTGATCCTCTATTCCAGAGGAGGATCGATCTCTCCCAAATCTCTAGATGCCACTAGAGCCCAAAGAAAACCTATGAGATCTCAAATTTTAGCCAAATTCCCGATGACCTAACCCTAGGAAAGAAAACTATTTAATGCATACAAATCCTAAAGACTTTAATTACTTTCCAAACCTGAGAGGGAATATGGAAATAATTCCCTGAATTTTCCCTGTTGTCCCGCCGTCCAGCAAACTTCTCTAGTCTACCTTATGTGGCTCTCCTTTGGGAAGGATTTTGGGGGAATTTCAACCTGCTGCAAAATTTCCCCACTCCCTCCTTATTCCCCTCTTAAACTCCCTTTCTACCACGTCACTCCTGAGCTTGACTCAAGGCTTGAATTCTTCTCAATTCCACTTGCCTCTCACTATTGAAACCTGAAATTTCTCCCAGGTTTAAACTCCAAATTCTGAGATTAATTCTCAGAACTTCAAAAGGCACTTAGGAATTTCCTTCCCCAACGTCATCTTCCTTTCTCCCTCTTGCCCGAGAAAGCTCCCCAAGACAAGAGTTTTTGAGTTGGAATATTTTCTCTCAGGTTTTGACTAAAAAAAAACCTGAAGCTATTTTGCTTCTCCCTTTCCCTCTCACACCATCTCTCCACCTTTATTTCTCTTCTACTTTACGCCCATAAATTTGCTCCTGCTAGTTCTTTCTTCCCCACATCGAGAGCTAGATTTTCTCTCAGATTTCTGTGAGGAAAATCTGAGATATCTCAGACTTTCTAGAAGGAATTGTTGCAGATTTTTGGGACGATTTACTCTTCAAAACCTTTACGACTTCAACCCTCCTACCCGTTCTACATCACCCCTATTTTCTGTACTTTTCGTTTTGCCTTTTCCCTATGTTTCAGAAATGTTCTTTTTGAGTCAAATCTTGAACTGATAATCTGTAATTTATTTGAATTGCTCCACTGCAGGTCTTGGCTGCAGTAATCAAAGCTGGAGCTGCAAGGGAGCATGAAATATTAGCTGAAATCAGAGATGCTGTTTTTTCTTTCATTCGCAAAATGGAACCAAGGAGAGTAATGGATACTATGTTAGTTTCTCGGGTTAGAATTTTGTATATACGATCCTTACTTGCTAGATCACCAGAGCTTCAATCAATAAAGGTAAGAAACCTTTATATATCTGGCAATTTATCCTTTTGCTTACATGAGAGTTAATTCTTTGTGCATGACTTACTTACAGGTATCTCCAGTTGGACGTTTTCTGGAAAAAGCTAATACTGGCCGAAGTAGAAACTCTAGCCGAAGTAATAGTCCTGGCAGATCTCCTGCCAATTATGATTCAAGTGGGAGGAGTGCTTTAATAGAGGAGCATATTCAAGGATTTAAGGTTAATATACGGCATGAGAAGAAGTCCAAACTCTCATCAATAGTGTTAAAACTTCGAGGCATTGATGAGGTATGGTATGTATGTCTTGCTTGCAGCCTTTTTGTCCAAAACGGGTTCCATAATCTGCCATTTCTTTTTAAATTTGATTTCATGAAGCCCCTTCAAGTCAGGCATGAAAGCTTTTGCTTGAAATAATGGCCTACTAGGTGGATCCTAATTACAGTCCTAGAATGAGGTTCATGTTTGCAACATATTCCTTGCTCATGGCAAGATATTTTTTTCTTGATTATTATATTCATCTTCCCACAATACCATGTCAAAATATTACATGATTTTTTTTTTCTTTCTTTTTTGAGACGTGCTAAGATTTATTTGATAGGAAAACAATTTGCTCTTCAAATTTTCAGCTTATCTACTCTTGTATATCATATCATAAGCATGTTAACTCGGGCTTTAATAACCAATAACCCAACTTACACCTTCTTAACTTCCTTTTGTTCCAAAGTTAAGCTTTAAAGTTTAAACTCAACATATGTAGCCAGTTCTTTCACTTTTATTATTATTATTATCATAATTATTATTATTTGTGTATGGTTTCCTTTGGCTCATTAATTCACATTTGGCATTTGTTTTGCCCAAGGATAACTGTAATTGTATGTTGTATGTGAATGGGCATGGGGCATGTGTCTATTATTATAACTATTTTAGTTATTTAGAATCATGTTTCAGCCTTGTAAAGTCATTTCGAAATATTTCTATGCTACACTTTAAATTTCATGACAATACTTTAGCTTTAAAACTTATTTTGTAGTTTTTCAGTTAACATTTATTATTTTCATTAGTGCTAAGATCTATAACCTTTTCTTACTATATTTTGTGATGCTTATCAGTCGCAAAATTTTACAGGTTTAAATTGACTATTAACTATGCCAGTCAAAACACAAATGTAGACTAAAAGTTACGATTTATTTCAAGCGCATGCTTGAAAAGATTTTAGTGACATTTGATGCAAATCCAATTTTATCGAACAAGATGGTGATATCTTGTAGGTATTTGACAAAAGAAAAAGATTCGATCTAAGCATATGGCATATGCCAAAAATAACTAATTCAGAGAAATTGCAAGCATACTGTTAGACCGGTCCACTGGACCGGTCCAGCCGGTCCGCATGGGACCGGCTCAGACGCGAAAGGATCGCGTGATCTCCGCCTCCTGCGGAGATCGAGTGGCCCGACCAGCCGAAGAGCGTTTTTTAGCGTTTTGAGAGGGAAATTTGAATGTAGGGACTGTTTAGGGATTTCCTTTTGATTTGTATGCATTAAATAGTTGAATTTCTTAGGGTTTGGGCATCTTGAATTTGGCTGAAATTTGAGATCTCTTAGATTTAGGTTTTCTTTGGGCTCTAGCGGCGTCTAGAGATTTGGGAGAGTGCGATCCTCCTCTCGAATTGAGGATCAATTGTATCTTTGTTGTTTTCTTCTTCTACTAGTAAAATACAAGCTGTTCTTCCAATTTTCTCTCAGCTTTTCCCTATTTTTCCCACTGTTTTGCTGTTTTTCCTGCTGAATTCTGCTGTGGACAGCAGTTTGCTGCTGTATTTTCACTGGTTTGGTTAGGAATACTTGAGAACTCAAGTACTTCCTATCACATACCTTTATGTTTTTCTTGTATTCTGTTGTTTTTCTTGTGTTAATTTTTTTTGTTTTATTTAGCAGGAAACTTGGAGGCAGCATGTTACTGGTGGAAAGCTCCGTGAGATAACTGAGGAAGCTAAAGCTTTTGCGGTAGGGAACAAGGCTCTTGCTGCTCTTTTTGTTCACACTCCTGCTGGTGAGCTACAACGTCAAATCCGTTCCTGGCTTGCAGAGAATTTTGAGTTTCTTTCAGTTACGGGTAGTGATGCCCTAGGAGGAACAACAGGAGAGTTAGAGCTTCTATCTACTGCCATTATGGATGGATGGATGGCTGGTTTAGGTGCTGCACAACATCATCATACTGATGCTTTAGGGCTGCTTCTATCAGAATATTCCAAGCGTGTCTATACATCTCAATTGCAGCACCTGAAGGTGTGTGCCCTGTCAATCCTAAGAATATCTTTTCTTGTGTCTTCATAGAATAAGTAATATTATCTCCTTTGCACAGAAGATGTACAACAAATAGTGTTATTATCATATATGATTTTTCATTTTCTTTTGTTGTAATATAGCCAAGAATCTTGGTCTACTTGCATGAGAGAATCATGAACATGTTCAAAAAGATGTATTGATTAGTCTTTGCATTCTGGTATCACTACATTATCATTGAATGTAAATATGTAATTAGAGCACATAGACCAAATTTTGTGTGATGTCTCTCAAGTAGTAACTACTGTTGTGTGCATTATTATAGAGGACAATATAGCTAGCTTTATAATTTATATGAACTATTCATGTGTCTATATATGATTTTATACAATATAGACACTCAAATATTTAGTCCAAATTGGACCAGCTTTTCATGCCAACCAGAGGGAGTTGAGCTTGGCTATAGAAGTGCTAAACTGTACCAAGTTTCATACCATTTTAAGTTCATCATTATGTTGGACACAGCAGAAGAAAAACTATTTAGTTAACTTAGTCAAAGTCTGAGTAGTTTTTCATAGGCCAATCAAAGTAGTTGATCCAGTTCGTAAGAGGAGATATAAATTGGTTTTCAACCCTGTTTAGGCCCATTTATTTATCCAAATTTTACATTTTTTTTATTATAATTTTTGTAAATGTAATGATATAAAGATAATCTCATCCTTATTTTAAGCAATTAGGATAAGGATAATTTCATTCTTTTTTTGGGGGACATTTTAGCCAATTAAGGCAAACTCACGCACACATTACATAGTCAAAGCTCCTAATCAACAGATCAAGTTAAATTGCGTTAATTACATTCTATCATTAGGTCAAACACAAGGTGGTTTGACCAAGTATTTTCCCATTTTAGTTGGATTACATAAGGATTAACTTTAACCCCATATATTTTTTCTCTAGTCATGGACATTCTTATTAGACATTTGCAAGAGGGTGTAGCCTAGTGTATGCTTTTTATTGATGATATTCTTCTTGTTGATAAGGCTAGAGAGGGAGTTGAAGGTAAAATTGAACTATGGAGGTCAACCTTAGAGTCTAAAGGTTTTTGTTTGAGTAGATCTAAAATTGAATAATGAATACATTGAGTGTAATTTTAGTAGTAATAGGTCTAGTGGGGGGATTGTGACTTTGGGCGATCAAGTCATTAAAAAGAGAATATTGTTCAAGTATTGGTGAAATAGATGGATATATTATTATTAGAGTTCAAATTGGATGTTTGAAGTTGAGGAATGCATCGAGTCTGTTGTGTGATAGAAAAGTATCCTTCAAACTTAAGGGAGAATTCTATAAGATGGAGGTGAGACCTGCAATGCTTTATGGTGCAAATTGTTGGCCATTAAAAAAAACACAAAATTAAGTTAAGTCTTGTAGAGATGAGGATGCTCAAATGGATGAGTGGCTTCACTCCCAGAGACAAAATGAGAAACGAGTATAACGAGTATATATGCGAAGAGGTTGGAGTAGGGGGACTATTATATGGTTTGGTCACATAAAACATCAGCCTTTTGATGACCCGCTTAGGAGAGTAGATGTATTAGATTTGGCTTATGTTAAGAAAGGTAGAGGTAGACCTAAAAAGACTTAGTTAGAAAATATTATAAATGACATTTTTTATTAGATTTAAATGAGATTTTGAATCTTAAAAGGTCACAACGGAGAAAAAAGATTCATGTAATAGGATAAAGGTTTGATGTTGTTGCAATTGTTGTATTAGGTCCATTTTTCTCTCGAAGTAGGCCTAGTTGTATGGACATTTGAGAGAAATGTGATTGAGGATTGAAATTGTTGTATTTTCTCCATTGATCCAAGTTATTTATACTGTTTGCCCTAAGTTGCGTATGTGAAATTTTCTCTTCTTCTTATCCTCTCTTTCTCCTTCAGTTATTCCAAACATCATCCTACATCTAGTAGTATTAGAGCATCCTTCATACATCCATCCCCATTAATTGTTGGAGCATTTCTTCTCCATCAATATGTAATTGTAATTTTTCATCTTTTCTTCAATGGCCATATCAAGAACACCCCTTGATTGTTTGGAACAGAGAGGATGTACCTTGATGCATGGGTCGTTTATCTCTTGGTAAGCTTGATAAAAATTGGGGTAGGGCCTTATACTAGTTATGTACTGTTTAATGAAGTATATTGGTTAACGAATTTGTCAACTATTTTTTTATAATAAAATCACATTAATTATGTACTTTTTAATTAGGTTGTATTTTAAGTGTTATGAACAGGTTACCTTTTATAAAATGGAATTCTTTCTATTTAAAATTTGTTTATGAACAGGTTACCTTTTCGTGGACCTTTATTTATAAACTTTAGCATACTTGGTTTCAGAAACAAGTCTGGGGAGAATACTTGTTCCTATTACAGTTTAAATATTATATTTTGTTAGCAAATTGATGATATTACCATATTAATCGGACAATTTTTCTTTTTTGTGCAGATCTAACTGATATTGGTATTTTATGTATGGGTGGGCAATCTGAATAATGAGTATATTTTATTTAAATATAAATGTAGTAAAAAAGATATGTGAACTTTATATGGTTTGGTTAAGCTAATGCAGTGTAGTAAAAGCTAGAAATGTACAATAAATAAGAAACACAATTCTTAAATAATAGTATTTTGTCAACTATTTATTCGTCACTGTATGCTAAGTATAATTATGGCTGGGATGCAATTACCATTTTTTAGTTTAATAGTGGTAAGATAACCGTGCATTTGTGGTGAGGGCCAGTTTTTCTGAAATTAGTTGATGAGCAATATGATTTATTTATATGTGCTGATAAGGAGAGGAAGATCAAGATCTATAAGTTCGAGCAAAAGGAAACTGGCAAATATGAAGCTGGAAGACTTGAGACAGTAATTCAAGTGTTTTTGGTCGTGTGTGCTTTGTACTTGTTTTCATGCATTTGAACCCAAAGAATTGTGTTTACAGTTGGTTGAAATCTGCTGTCAAAATCAGTTTGCAAGTTGTGCTGATTCTTACTTGTATTGTGTGCAGAGACTAGCATATAGTTTTCCTGGCAATTATACTCAAAGGATATTTCATACTGAAAACTGCATGTTGGTTTTGTTTTTGCATAGGATATAGCAGGTACCTTGGCCATGGAAGAGGCTGATGACCAGGCTCATGTGAATAAGTTGCGCTCAGCTTTGGAATCTGTTGAGCACAAAAGAAGAAAGGTAGTTGAGTGTTTGTGATCAATATTATTCTCTGAAATACTTTGAATGCAACTTGATTACACTCTATGGTTGAGTTTAGAATAGCTACATTCTTGCCGACTTTTTAGATTATTATAGGTGAATTTGGCATGGTTTGTTTCGTTAGTCGAGCACCACTATGTTACATGAATTTCCCTCACAAGGGTTTGACACATGCTGCAACTTTTTCAACATGCGGGAGGGCCAAAATGCAACTCGCTCATGCGTGGATTGTTTGTGGGTGCATGAGCCATGCATGTGCAGCCATGCCAAACTCAACCACCCTAAACTCACTTGAGGGGAACCATGCATATGGTCCCGTAAATCATATTTTGGAATCTTTTACCGCACAAAGGAAAAAGGTGGTTTGTTTTTCCACCATATAATATACTCTGAAAGTATCTTTAACGCATCTTTCGTACCCATTATATTTATTTGCTCAATTACTTGATTCTTTCCTGTTTAGTAGACCAAGGGAATAATGCTTTTGGCTCTATAAGTCCTTCACTTGGATAAAACGTGCAAAGAAAATATATAAATATTTGCATGAAATACACCCTTTTTATAGACGTTTCCAACCTAGTGGTTTGGATGCCAAATTGGATATGGTTTGAATGTGTCAAGTACTACTTTTAACCTTCTTTGATTCATGATTTCTACATAATGTTCTGTAAAGTTTTCATCTATTTTGGCAAATTGTCTACTAATCGAGTGTTTGTTCATCTATTTTGGCAAAAAGTTTTCATCTATTTTGGCAATCACTCATCTGAGCTGTCATCAAATAATGTGCATTTGAAGAAGCGCCATGGAAGAGAGAAACTTAGCTTGAAACTGAATCATGCATCAATCTCCATTCAAATCTTTGATCAGCATGACGTGACAAAAAGTCATACGTGATAGCCATTTTCTTAATACATCATCTTTTTGTTTATGCTTTAACTGCTAAGTATCCCTTAAATGTCAATTTACAGATTTTGGTTTTAATGGCTATCTGCAAAAGGTTTGCACACAAACTTAGTATCGTTTATCATTAAGTTTTACTGTTTTAGTGAGCCTGCACACATGAATGTTTACACGCATATATTGCAATGGGACTTGCTGAGAAAAAAGTTTTGGATTGTCCATCTATGAAGACACGTACACACATATTATCATCTTAATCATCGTGGACTTCCGGCTAATAGGTTGGAGTGTGGGACTACAAGCAACTGAAGATTGGATAGGATAATGTTCTTGTATCTATTGCTGAAAATTTTGTTACTGCACAGAAATTTGCTAAGGGTTAGTGTGCCATCTTAAGGCAAATTTTCATCTGGAAAATTATTTTTATTCATGAATCAGGTATATACTTGTTACGCTTAGCCTTTTAATGCTGTAGGAGATATCAGACCATATTTTGCTGAACATTTGTTTGATCTGGCTGTAAATGGAATCTGGCATGAGCAAAATACTGATTTCCATTAATCTTGTACCTCAGCGTCTGGTTAACAATGGCTTTTTCATCTATGAATGTTCTCTATTTTGGTCTACGTGCGAATATCTAATTGAGTGGTGTGGTGTGGTGCCATCAAATTTAGAAAAGGGCTTGTTTCTATCACTCTTGAATTTAAGAAACTTAGTGTGATTAATGTTTTTATCAGATTTTACAACAAATGAGGAATGACACAGCGTTAATATCAAAAGAAGAAGGTGGTTCGCCTATCCGTAATCCTTCTACTGCAGCTGAAGATGCACGCCTTGCATCTCTTATAGCCCTAGATGGAATTCTAAAACAAGTCAAGGTATATTAACTTTTCATAGTTAGTTCTTTCTTGATGCCTTGGAATATGTTACAAGAAACAGATGATAGTTTATATTGCAGGAGATAATGAAACAAGTCTCAGCCAGTTTAACCAAGAACAAGAAGGAGGCGCTTATAGCATCTTTGGATGATCTTTCAGAGTGCATGCCATCACTTCTTGACATCGATCACCCATGTGCAAAGAAACAAATTTCTGATGCTCGAAGACAAATAGAGGTAATTGATTCTCTTATAAAAAACAATTTCACTATTTGCAGATTTATTTATTTATACTAAATTAAATCGTTTGCCGTATTGATTTCCTTTTAATGCTCGAGTTACTCTGCTTAAAAGAATGCAGGTTCTAGTATCCTTATGCTGGTTCCCAGTGAACCTTTTTTTAGTTATTTCTACTTTTGTTGCATATCTGATAACGATTTTCTATAGTCTGAATTGTCAGCTTAACTTGGTAACTTATTTTTCCACGTTTCTTTTTGATTTTGTGCTCTAATATATATTGTTAAAGTTGCAGTTTCTGATTTGGTCCTACCTGTTTGGTTTAATATCCAATTTGGTTTATCTTTTTTGATTCGGGGAAGTAAACATATAAGTTTGCTACTTTTTTCAAAAAACAATTTTGGTAAACATCTTCTTTGGCGTTTTATTTTGGTAATGATCTAGATTCATTCAGCGAGATTAGTATTACAACCTCATGGACTAAAGACCACAAGGGGATTTTCTTAGTTGTTTTATGGTGGTGTTTGTGATTCACACAAAATAAGATAGAATTTCATTCAAGGATGAATGCAATATCTTTTAAGCAAATAGGTTTTATTAAAAATCAATGACAAAGGAATTATACAAAATCTTATATGATAAAGCAAAAAATAAAATACACCATCAAGAAAGACATTCATATTCTTCCTTTTCCTAAAAAATTACATGAAGACTATTTTTCCCTTATTAAGGGAACAAAATTTCCAATTCCCATCTCGACTCCTGCTACAGAGAGACTGGATAGTCTAGAGCAACATCAACTAGAAGTCTATGAAAGGTAGAATCAAGTGAGTATAATGTTGATTGATTGTAAAAATAAAAATGCAACTGACCTGTGGGGTGACGGTAGGTTCGCCGAGGGATTAGTTACACCGTCATGCGCCTCCTAGGGTTGGTAGCGGGTAGATATCCCGTTTCAAAAAAAAAAATTCAGCTGACAGAAAACAAGCAATATAGGGTTTTTAAGTGGCTCTTTAGATGGATCAAAGACACGAGATCGCTTCATCGTGAACAATGATTTCTTTTTCTCTCTGTATTGAATTAGATTTAGCCTTATTCCTGATAAATTTTCATGAATTATATAGCTCTGCAAATGATTAAATTTCTGTAGTAATTAAAGGATTTGGTAAGAGCTAGCGTTTTCCCTAAATGCTCAAATTGAAATGTTGCAGTAAATTTTTTTTCTTCATGATTTTCTGCAGTCCATTCCAGAAGACTTGCAACCCCGTGATGAATCAAGATCACTTCAACCATTTATTGATTCCATCTCCACCGCAGATACAGAAGTAACCCAATGGAATGTATTGCAGTTCAATACTGGTTCAACATCACCATTCATCATAAAATGTGGATCCAACTCCAATTCCGAACTGGTCATCAAAGCCAATTCCCGAATTCAAGAACCTAAAGAGGGTGAGATCATTAGAGTCCTACCAAGGCCTTCCATTCTTTCTAATATGAGCTATGAGGAGATCAAACAAACTCTTGATCAGCTTCCAGAGGCAGTGAGCTTGCTGGCCCTTGCGAGGACGGCCGATGGAACTCGAGCGAGATACTCCAGATTGTTCAGGACTTTAGCCATGAAAGTACCTTCCCTGAGAGATTTAGTAGCAGAGTTAGAGAAGGGTGGGTCGCTTAAGGACGTCAAGTCCTGAAAGATTGAAAGGTTGGGTTTGAGATTATTGCAGTAAATCAGCTTGTAGTAGTTAAAAACTTGACGCTGGAAAGTTGAAATTAGTATTTGGTCAGATTGTTGTAATATTTAAGTTCATTTTATAATGCACAAAAAAGTAATTTTGTGCGTACATAAAATATTCCAAATTTAGGGTATGTTTAATATTTATTGAATATTTATTAAGTATATGTTGAGTATTTATTGCATATTTAATACTCAATGAATATGTAGTAAATACATAATAAATATATAATAAATACTCAGCAAATATATTGAATAATAGGACAAATTTTGGAGCAGATTTAAGTGAGCAAATCCCAAAAGAAGATCGACCAGACCATCAGCCTCAGACCCTTCAACCATAGGATGATAGTAACAAAATTAATTACAAAAAATTCAAAATTTTCAAAAGATTTTTCATTTTACAAAATAGACCAAGTTAAAGAAGATATTATAATAACTACCCTCATCAAATTTCAGAAATTAAATAAATAAATAAATAAAGTAAGATTATGTGTGACAGCCACAAATTAGAGGTAAACGGTAATTTCATTAAAGAAGTCTGGTTTAATTGATAGATAGAATGAATGGCTTTAAGCATATAAGTGGCTTTGTTCCACAAATGCGTCTAACATTCAACTGAATTTAGAGAAGTGTGTCTAGCCTAGGGGTGTAAACAAGCCGAGTCGAGTCGAGTATTTGCCTTATCAAGCCTGGCTCGTTTAATCCTTATTGAGCTCGAGCTCGAGATCGAGCTCAATTAGTGGGCTCGAGATCGACTCGTTTAGGGAATATCAAGTTCGAGCTCAACTCGAAAGCTCGAGCTCGTTTGAAAAGCTCTAGCTCGAGATTGAGCCCATTTGAGAAGCACCAACGCATGTGATGTGTATTATTATATATATAAATAATATTATAAATATAATGTATATAATTATATTGAGTAGCTTGATAAGCTTTCGAGTCGAGTCGGGTTGAGCTCGAAGCTCGATAAGCTCGGCTCGCGAGCTCGTTAACGAGTCGAGTTAGAGCCGGCTCCGCTCACTTACACCCCTAGCCCATTAAAGAGTTTAAAAAGATTAATATTCAATGTTCATAGGAAGCCCAGCTCATCCTTTCTGGGCCCAACCCATTAAAGCAAAGCAAATTTATAATTGTTCAATAGAATGATTTTGTTCCTAGTTTTCCAAATTTTACACTACAACACTCCCATGGGAACTTCGGCTTTATTTGGGATAGTTTTTTTTAATTATTATTTAGCTTTTTAGATCGTAATCATCATTGTTTTCAATAATTTTGTGTCAGAAAGCTGCTCTCTACAGCAACTTTCAAAAAAAGTTTTTTTTTTTTTTTCACGACAACTTTACAACCAGCTTTATAAAAAGTTACAATAATCTCAAATGGACCATTCAACTTCATATCATCATTAGTTGTATCTTAATAATTTGAGATCGGCAAAATGAATCCTCCTCTTTTAGTCTTGATAAGAGCAATAAGAGGTGCTAATTATATTTTGCCTATCTTTTTGCACATCTTTTGGTCATCTTTGGTTTGCCTATTTATCTTCTTAAATCTTCTAAGTTAATTTTTTTATGTTTATCTTATGCAAACTTTATAAAAATGTGGCCTTCCATTCCTACTAGCTTATAAAATTTATTAAATTTGTTTATAGGAAATTCCCTTCATAATTATAGCTCTATGATTTCTGTCTTCCATTCTATCTTTCAATTTGCTGTAGACATCAAATAATTTGTGCTTAGAATGTGCCGAATAACGACCGAACAGCATGAATTATACGTAATTCAATCAGTCCTTTTTTCTTGGCAAAGGTAGATTCCATGCATCGACTTTCTAACTGCTTTTCCAAGCACTAGTTTTTGTTGATTAGACGTTTATTAATTTGCCTATCAAAAGTTTAAAAAATAATTAAGTGTAGGTAATTAAAATTAGATTAAAATATCCCAACCTAATTCCTCTCATGATGGTTGTAGTTTGAATGTAAGTCGTTCTGCTCAAAAAGTCCTATTTCATGGTGTTGTCAAACGTTCTAGATGGAAGTCGAAAAAGAAGTAATTGGTGTTGTTGGTCTATGTGTTTTGCTATTAGGGTCTTCTCTCTGTTTTTTGTGTTATGTTGGCTACTGTGTTTTTCGATGATGAATTCTAATTTTTTAGTCTGGTCAATGATGAAGCGACCTTCTGCCCATCCATTGGCTTGGCTTGATGGCAACCATGATGGTCCCATTTTCTTCTTTTGATTGGTGACCTTTGTTTAGGATGTGGGATTATGTTTGGTTTGTGCTGTTTGCCTCCAATGGATGGTCCTTATCTGGCTTCTGATTGGTTGTACGAAGGCTCATGCCATTTCTTGAGACTGGTTGTTGTTTGTCTTGATTTACTTATTATAGCTTTGTATTTTTAGGTTTTTCTCTCTTGGGTTGGATTTTAATCTACTTTTTATTGAATGTATTTTGGGCTTGTTCTAAAAAATTAAAAAATAAATAAATATATGAATATGTTCTACTAAAATGTGAAAAATGTATGTTATGTGATACTAAAGATTTTGTTTGGAATAGCTTTTTTATCACTTCTTAAAATTTTTGTAGATAAAATAGTTTTTTAAAGTGAACATTTTCTAAAAAAATAGTGGTTAAAAAGAAATTATAGTTGCGGCTTGAAAAATAAAACAGTAAGAAAGTTATCCCAAACGAAGCCTAAGTATCTCAAAATAAGAAGTTTATATATTTTTATTTTTTATTTTGTTATGACTTTATTAAATATTTTCTTTAATTTATATTTAATGCCAAAAGTCTTTTCTATAATATGAAATGAGAATCCTAAGTTCAAAAATAAATATTGTTTGAATATGGTTTAATAGATGCATATTAAATGCAATTCTTGGAGAAAAAATAAATAAGAATCAAAATATGATAAAGTTTGTTGTTTTTTTAACCTATGGTTCTCCTATTACATCATTCCTAAACATGTATTTGCCCCAATATACAATTCCATGCAAGTTAAGGCGATTGGGTGGACTTTTTTATGGATCAAGGCACCTCAAGAGTCACTTATCTCACTTGGAGCACACTTGTTGCAACCTGGGTGAAACTCACATAAGCCAAAAGAGTCAACCAGTCACCCCAACCTAGGGCCACACAAGAGAGCAGACTTGCCTATGACTTTATCGACTCGACTGGCAGTCTCTCCAGCCACTTCTATAAGATAATTGTTCATGTATATTTATTGAAATTATAATCATTATGTCATCATATCCATAACAGTCATATCATATATCTTTTAGTTATATGACTTCGGTGTACCTTTTTTATTGCTCGAAAAATCTCATAAGTATAGAATCAATAGGCTATTTCAAGAACTAGAGTAATTCAAATATTGTGAGTCAAATACAAAACCTCACAACATCTATCTCTATGTGAAATTATCCTGTGCAAACGTTGAACGTCGTCTGGAGACCAACCAGAATGTGACACGTCACCCCCTGCTCTGTACCCAGCTCAGTACTACTCGGTACCCGGCTCAATACTGCTGATGTGGTAGATTCTAATTGATCTCTAAATAATGAATAATTTTCAGCGTCCGCACATAATAATCTTTCCTATCTCTACAATTTTACCAGTTAAAGTTCATACTATCTTCTCGAAGAGATCTACTTATAAAATTCTACCACCCTCATGATTAAACGACAAGGCTCCCTTTTACTATCTATTTCATTCCTTAATTGGCTCCTTCCTTTCCTCTCAAGTTTGTTTATTATCATTGTGGATTAGATCTCATTTCCTGACTGCTATTCAATGGGAAACAGCAATGTTTTATATTCTACTTCCTCCACGTGGAACCTTTGAGTGGGGTCCATCTTTGAGGCTTTGTTGCTTGATGAATATGATTAAAAAGTTTAATGATGAAAAACAAGCAAATTAACCCAATAAAATTTACAATAGAAATTATATTATTCACTTGTTTAAATGTTATTGTGTCATTATTACAAATAAATAAAATTTACATTTTATGATTTATTTTTCTTATATATTTTATTTTTAAGAAAAATCAATTAACAATAATTTCGAATGCAAAATAATAAATTTTGAAGAGATTTCTATGAAATATGAATATTTAAAGCAATAATAAAAAATCACAAAGATAATTAAATTCTGTTGTAAAATTAATAATTAAATATAACATTAATTAATGGTGTCTCACTAAAGGACATTCCAAAGAGATTTGGATGTTTGGTGATCTTAATCATGTTGCATATAATAGGAATTACATCCATTCTTATTTATGTATTAAATAAGAAATTAATTTAGCTAACTTTAATCCCATATAAAGAAGGTAGATCTATATTAATCATATCTTGTGGAATCTTACATGTTGGGTTCATGTGCCTTATACTCTAATCTCATCATTTATTAAGTTTGCCTTTGACTAAAATTATTTTAAAATCTCCATTAAAATTTTGAATATGCTTAGTTTGATCCTCAAAATCAATTTCATGCGTAATAATTTCGACTTTTTAGAGAAAAAATATCTCTCTTGTTACATTACTTTTTAGGTAGCAATCACAATTTTATTTGGTTGTTGTTTTCTTGTAGATTTGTAATTGCTTTTTAGAAATTTTTATGATGGGAAGCTGCTTTTTGCAATCAAAGTAACTAAATTATTTTCCCCACAACAACGTCACAACCGATTTTTATAAAACAGTGTAATCGTCCCAAATAGATCATTAATTTATATGTTAGGGTGCCAAAGCAAAAGTGAACATGGATAAGGTTTTGTGTGTGTGTATGTGGGGGGGTATATAGGGCGCTTGGCGGCGTTACTACCACCTGCTACCACCCCCAAAAGGGCGCTTGGCGGTCTTCAATTGACCTAGAAGAGGCATCCACCCCAAAAATCTCCTAGCCCGCACTTGATTGGACCCCACGTAAGAGACGCTGTCGCATGAGGGGAATTGAGCATAGGTTGAGGGGTTCCCAAACTGTACTCGCCCACCCACCAACCAATCTAAACAATGATGGGTAACATGTATAAGTTGTTAAGTGGCATTCAAATCTTATTTATTTATAAATTTAACATCTAATTATTTTCATTCATAATTTAATTTATATGTTTTACTTTCATTAAATTTTTAATGATTTGATTGTGATATATGCAAATATTAAATTACTATTTATTTTTTATTTATTTTTTTAAAGCACTAATGATTTGGTCATGACACCAATAAATATATATATCATAAAATTATTAAAAATTAATTTATTGGTCTTATGTACAAATATTCTAAATTAAATAGAGGAGTTGAACATCAATTTCTATAATGACATTTCTTTATATAAGTTCCTTCTCATAATTGTCAGCTAAGCCACATGCATGATAATTTATTAGACCCTTTGTGCTTTCCTCCATCCATCCAATATTAAATAAACTAAATATTATATAATAAAATAACCTTAATTATTTGTTTTTAGGGAAGGCGACAAACTTTATAGGAAGTCATTAGTCATAACTAAAGTGGATCAAAGCTTTTGTTTTATAATATTTTGTTTTATATATTTTATTAAGTAATTTAAGCTATCATTAATTAATATTTAATGTCTTCATAAATTGTTCCATGAATTAATTATATATGCCTTTGTCTATGCAATGTATGTATGGGATTCTATTCAAATATTCTTCTCAATGCAAGGAAAAAGCAATCATGTATTGTACTATATAAATAAAATATAAAATAAAAAATTTAGTGAAGAGAGGAAATAAATCTAGTTTAATTTAATAATACTTTTTTTTATTAAATTTCAGTAAGATTGAAATATTTTTTAATTGTGAATCAGATTGCAATAAAGTATCTTTATTGAATTCTTTATTATTTGTTATATATATTATATTTCAAGTTTAATTATAAAAAAGAATGATATTTGATTTAAAAAAGTTTATCCTTGTTAATATTAATGTTAATAATCTTCTTATCATTAATATTCATAATCTTAAAAAAAACCTCTAATTATTTTTACATTAAAATCTTTCTTTTATTGAAGAATAACATATAATTGAGATTAATTTATCAAAAGAAATGATGATCATATTTTTCCCTATAAAACAATCTATTAAAAATACTTTTCTTACATTTATTATTATGGTACATTTCATAATTAATTTCGCCATTAATTGAAGATTAAGTATTGACTAATTAAGAAATTAATTCTCGAGCTTCCGTTAATGACTAATGAGTGTGTACATTTTTGTCTTCTAGCTAGTCAGAAGGTTTGGTACTTAAACATTTACAGGTAAACTTTTTCAATTACTTAGTAATTACATGTTCTATTTAGATATATATTATTGTGTAGTAAAAAAATTATGATAGAATTCTTACGTAAATACATATAGCAAAAAAATATATAGTTTACATCAGAATTTTTACATTAAAATTTTCAAAAAGAAAAATTCATAATACTTCACTTAGGCTTCGTTTGGGTAGCTTTCATACTGCTTTTTAAAATGAATTTTTAGTTCAAAAATTTCAAATTCAAAAAAATTTTATACTAAAAAACTTTTGAAAAAATAAGAAGAAAGCCGTCCAAACGAAGCCTTAGATGAAAAGATTATCATAGAGATATATTAAAAAAATCAGTTTTATCGGCTCTCAAAATTGACTTACTAAACTCACCCCGATTCATTCAATTAAGGCTTCGTTTGGAACAGCTTTTTTATTGCTTCTTAAAGCATTTTTTAATACAAAAATTTTAATTAACTTACTGCTTCATTTGGGACGGCTTTCTCTCTCTCTCTATCTAATACTAGAAAGATGCTTTAAGAAGCAAATAAAAGCTGCACTTGTTGACTTAGATTACGTTGGCAGTAGCTTTAGTACTGCAAACGTAATTTCTCAATCATAATTTCTATTAATCACTATTTAAAAAAAATTATACTAATAAGTTGCTTTCTAAATAGCTTATATTATTTTCACTATAATAACGCTAAAAAATAGTAAGAAAGTCGTCCCAAAAGAACCAACAGTCTTGAAAATCATTGATATTCATTTTTGGTATCTTTCTAGGCAATGTTAAATCCAACAAAATTAATAAATAAAGAATATTATATTATGATTTTATCAACAATTATTTAAATTAATAATTCTACTAAGATTATTACGGCTTCGTTTGGGAATGCTTTCTTATTGTTTTATGAAATAGCATTTTAGTACAATTTTTTTTAGCTTAATCATTTTAATACTAAAAAATTACTTTAAAAAATAATAAAAAAGTCCCCCAAACAAAGCCTAAATCTAATCGCAAATTTGATGATCGCTAGGAAGCCTAAAAAAGGAAAAATTATTTTCTGCGAATACCGGATGACGTTCAGATACCAATTAAAATGTAACATGCTAATTTTTTATTCGGTACCGGGACTCAATACTATTGTATACTGGATGACATGATCCGTTCTGATTGATCTCCCGAACCGTCCGATGTCCGCATAGCTAAACCCTATAATTCTCCTAAAAAAGGCAACATGCCAAACAGCCTTTAAAAAACAAATAACATGCCAAACGAGGCACCGCACATGTGCTCCTCTTGAACGAGCCTGGAGCCTTCATGTAGCCACTTAGCCAGCAAACAATAATAAACTGATAAAAGCAGCATTAAAAATTAAATATCTAATAACGGTACAGGCAGCCTGTAGCCTGCAAACGCCAAATTTACTTGTATTCCCGTTATGCCCCTCTGTTTAGCTGCCGGTGATGTTCCCGATTTGCCCCGGTCAGAGGTGGCGCTTTCGGCTTTTCCGCTTTGCCCACGTGGTAGTTGATCGTTGTCGCATGCTGCTTTTACGATATTGCCCCTACGCAATCATGAATTAATATTTAACAATCACATAATTTTGATTTTTTTATTTAATTTAGATTTAAATTGAAAATTATAACTACTTTATTTCTATTAAATCATGTATATCAAATATTTAATTAATTAAATTTAAATTTCTATTATATTATATATATTTTTTATCCCACTATTTTAATTTAAATTAGTATATTGTAATTATTTAAATTGCATTATTTAGTCATTAAAAAATATAATTTAATTTATTAATTAAAAAGTGAAACACAATATATCTAATCATTGTATCAGACATGAGATATTAATACTTAACATCGCAATTTGACCAAACCGTTCAACGACCAGCGTAATTTATTAACCGTAATATGATCACCATCATCCGAATGATAACACCCGACCACTGTCACCTATCATTATTATCCAACCACCAATATCCAACCATTGTTGCCCTACCAACATCATACAATTATCGTTGTCATCCCTCCGCTACTTCTCTAAGAAGATCTAATGCAACTACAAAAGACCAAACAAGTTTGCCAAACTTTTTAATCATATTTTCTCTATTGGTAATAATGAGTGGGCTTCTATCACTATAGAAAATTCACTCATTAACGGCGGTTTATTCAGGCGGTTACTACTTGTTTTCCTACGGTTTAGTAAAAAATCGACGGTTCAAAAACCGTCGGAGAAAAAACGACGCCGCGATGTTTTACCGACAGTTTTCCGGCGGTTAATACCGTCTGTTAGCTTCCGGCGGTCTAAGCGTCAATGACCTCCGGTTTTGTTACCGGCAGTGTACCGGCTGGTCAACCTCCGGTTAGCTTTCGACGATCTAAGCGTCGGTGACTGTCGGTTTTGTTACCGGCCGGTCAACCGCTGGTTAGCTTCCGACAGTCTAAGCGCCAATGACCGCCGGTTTTGTTACCGATGGTTAACACCGACGACATTGCGGGTGGTGTGACCGCCGGCGTGTCATCGGTGTACCGCGGGACACCATCGTCAAACCGCCGGTGTTTACCGGCGGTTTTAAAAGTTTTCCGGCAGCATTAATTAGCCGTCTGATGTCGAAATTTGATTAATTTTTATATAATATATTAATTCAACTGAATCAAGCCACATAATTTTTTTTCTTCATGATTTTTCACGTAAAAATTCTAATGTCTTTTACATTCTTATTTTTTATCCATATGTGCGTTTGATATTTGTATAAAATTTTCTCATTGGCTATTAATTTTCAACTATGCATTTGTATTTAAGAAATGCAGACTGAAGAATGCTAAGCTAAATATTTAAGTGATTTGAGCACTCATTTTGTTTTTAATAAATGTTAATGCTTTTAATCAAGATAATAAAAAAGAATTATAAATAATATAAAAATATTTGGATGTATTTTTTATTAATTCTTTTAATTAATAATATTTTGCTTCTTAATTTTAAAAAAAAAAGTTAGGGTTTATAATGTATTACTTCATTTGGTGATGAATCTAATGATAGTTGTTATGATAGAGGTAGTTCTTAATTTTAAAATTAAACCACCGAACCGGTTCAACAAAAACCGGTCAGTCCTTGAACCGGCTGACAACCTCACGCGAGGGCATTTCCGTCATGACAACATACTACGGAAAGATTAAAAAAGGCACAAGCAGGAGGCTGAAAAGAAAAGGCGCACGTTAACTAATGATGCCCTGCGTGGCACCAGCGCGTGCGGAACGGCAACTCTCCTCCTGAGGTGGCAACGTGGCGTTGGCGAATTTGCGCCAGCTGGATACCGGTCCGCTGCCTCTCGGTGAGCCCAAAGACAATGGGTTGAGCCCGGCCGGCCCGGAAACTAGCTGCAGAGAGAAAGGGATAAATAACCCCAGGTCTTGGGAAGTAGAGCAGCATTAGAAGCTGAAGAATCTCTCTCTCTCTCATTCAATTTTCCCGCCCCAAGAAAGAAACTAAGGTTTTTCTCCCGGTTTCGATTTCCGTAGCTCTATATTGGCTTTATTTCAATGGCTGTCTCATCTTCTCGTCTTCAGCGTCTTGTATTTATATTACTGTAATGGCTACTTACCTTTTTCACTTTGTTTACAGAGAGAAGAAGAGCTGTGTATGCTTTTAATAAATAAAGCGGGTTACAGGGGAAGGACTCGGTGTAAGGAAGAAGGGGAGGAGATGAACACTAGAATGAAGACAGCAGTGCAGACCATGAAAGTTACCCCGAAGCACGATAAAGTAAACTTCTTTGTACAAAACACATTATGAAGTTGCTTTTATCTTGATTTTGATGCTCCTGCATGCGTAAAGTTGGCTCCTTTGTTGAAATTCGTGATGTGTTTGTGGGTTTCCGAAGTGTGAATTGAGGGGTTTATGGCGATTGACTCGATGTTGAAAAGTAGTTGCAGTCGTTTGATTACTAATTGTTTTTCGTTTGACGTCTTCGAAGAAATCGATTGGTTTGGGCATTGGGGAATGCATAGGGTTTATCTTGCAAGGCGCCTTTTATTTTGTTTCTTAATAGGTTTCTTTTTATTTTCCTTCAATACTATCTTACCTAAAGGTTCTGAATTGTTAGTTGTCGGTCTCTGATCTAAATTTGGAATGGGTTCTTTGATTTCACTTGCCATCTCTTCTCCATTGGAGAATGAGAGCAATTCGGATAGGAATCCGATTGGGGTATTTTAAACACTGCTTCTCTTTCTTTTTCGGCTAGTAATTAATCTTTATTAAATCATGTTTAATTTCTCTATGAATCTTTCTTGGTGAAGGTGATGGAGAATGAGAAGAAGAATGAGGCGGCTGAGGGGAGCAAATTAAAGGAAACAGCAAAATGCCTCTCAAGGAGAGAGAGAAAGATTGCTTTGCAACAAGATGTAATTCTTCTTTAATTTGATTTGATTTGTCTCACTGTCATTGTTCATCCCTTCTTTTTAAAATTTTCATAACGCAGGTTGATAAGCTGAGGAAGAAGCTTAGATGCGAAGAGAATGTTCACAGAGCATTAAAGAGAGCTTTTACCAGACCCTTGGGTGCTCTCCCACGGCTCCCTCCTTATCTGCCTTCATATGTAAGTACATTTTACTCGATTCTTTTTTTTTCTGTCTCGATGTGAAAGAAATCCGATTTGGTATAATTTCCTTTGTATCTCAAGACACTAGAGCTTCTTGCTGAAGTAGCTGTGTTGGAGGAGGAGGTGGTTAGGCTCGAAGAACAGGTGGTGAATTTTCGTCAAGGTCTCTACCAAGAAGCCATCTACATCTCTTCATCCAAGAGAAGTAGTGAAAACGGATTGGATTCATGCCATGATCAGTTCTCACAGAATGCAAAGAACCCCGAGCTACACAAAGTTCAATCTCGATCGACCGGTAACAATGCTTCTTCTATCAGCAGCACATCGCCCTCGAAGCGGTGGTCTTTGGATGGAAACCAGCCGTTTCCTTCCAATTGTGTTATCAAAGGGAATCGGCTTCCAAAGAAACCCAATTCTTCTTTGGCTGAAGAACCTAGAGGTAAAGAGAACCAGTTGAATGCAAATTCTGTCAAGACTTGCAATCAATCACCACTAAAGAAGGTTCAAAGCCTAAGCATGTTAGATTCTAAGGTGAACTGTGCCCATTAGCCTCTTCTTGGTAAGATGAATTCGTGTAAACATCTAATTGGCAAACTAATTGTTACTTCAATCTTTTTTCCAGCCAAAAAATCAAGTAGCTGACAAGGACATAAAAATTGCTAGCTTTCAGAAGGCTTCTGATAAAATGGCATGTAAAGAAACTAGTGGTCCAAACAAATTGTCAGAGGAAATCTTGAGGTGCCTCTTGAGTATTTTCTCAAGGATTAGCTTGCCAAAGAACAGAATGGTGGTGGAGAGTGAGTTTTCTCCATCTATATCAGGCTCTTCTGACGGTTTGGAGATTGAAGGATTTCTCGATCCTTATGGTATTTGTTCAGAATTCGGAAGAAGGGACTTAGGACCATACCAGCATCTCCATGCATTAGAAGCAAGCTCGCTTGATCCAAATCTTATCACAAATTCATTATTTCTCACTCAAAGACTTAAGTAGGTTTTGTGAGCTGAATGTGTTTATACTTGAATACTTTCTTTGAGCAACTCATTCATTGCTAGCTGATCTAATTTTCATTTAATTCTGAATTAGATTATTATTGAAGAAGCTTTCATCTGTGGATTTATCTGAGCTTACTCATCAACAGAAGCTTGCATTCTGGATTAATATATATAATTCATGTATGATGAATGTAAGCTAAACTTGCTGCCTGATTCAATTCAGTATGATTTGAATGATTATATATATTTGCTTTCTTACTCTTTTTTTTTCATTTTTTTGTTATTTTTAAAGTTTCGTAAATACTAAACTAGCAATATGATTTATGAAATTCTTATAATTTTACCAGGCTTTTCTTGAGAATGGTATTCCTACCAATCCACAGATGGTTGTTGAGCAAATGCTTAAGGTATATTACTGTTCAATCTTCATTTCCTTGAACTTCTAAGAAAAGAAAATTCAATTAATCTATTTATTTATTATGCTATTCAGGCAATGGTAAATGTGGGTGGACACTTGCTAAGTGCGATGAACATTGAACACTTCATACTTAGATTGCCTTATTACTCAAAACATGTAAGCATAATTCCATTAATTTTACTACTGGTCTTAACCTTTCCACTGTTAAGACCAAATGACCATATTTGCATCCTTTAACAGATCACATTAGAGGGATTAAGAAGTGATGAGAAAACAACAAGGACCATGTTCAGGTTAGATTGGCCTGAACCATTGGTCACATTCGCGCTTTCTTGTGGAAGTTGGTCGTCCCCAACTGTAAGTCAAATGAATTTAAGTTCTTATATTCCAATAGATTCCATGCCTTGTGAAAGGATTAGAAGAAGGTTGTACACAGAGATACCATTAAGGTGCTTCTTATGTTCTAATTAAAGCACATACTTGTTTTAATTACAGGTGAGAGTTTACACTGCATCTCATGTACAACAGCAGCTAGAAGAAGCAAAACAGGATTACCTGCAAGCAGCAGTTGGCATATCAAAGCCAAACAGATTGGCTATACCAAAACTACTGGATTGGTATCTGCTAGATTTTGCCAAGGACATAGAGTCACTAATGGACTGGATATGTATCCAGTTGCCAACTGAACTTAGAAATGTTGCAATTGAATGCCTAGGAATGAGTAGATTTGTAATTCCACAGGCAGTTCAAGTACTTCCATATGAGTTTAGATTCAGGTATCTCATTGTCCCTTAGATATATTTTTTTCAGTTTGTTATAAGCCCAAAATGGTTCAAAAATGTTCAGGGCTGTCCCATTTTGCGCAAATCCTTAAGAAAGAAATGCCAGTTGGGATCTATAAAGAGTTCAATTGATTTGTCTCATAATTTTTGCAGCTGTGTTTAAGCAGATTAGTACTTTGTTGTTTGTATGCTGCAGCTCTTTTGCCGAGACTTAGATTTCGTTTGGGATGGCTTTCTTAATGCTTGTTAAAGCAGCTTTTTAGTAAAAAAAATTAATTTTTCTATTAAAAAGCTGCTTTAAGAAGCAATAAGAAAGTCATCCCAAATAAAACCTTAGTTTGTGTTGTAATGAAAATCACTGAGAGCAAATAAGCAGAAGGAAATAAAACACACAAAAGACTTTTTTTGTCGTACAAAACATTATTGGACCTTTGTGTAAAGATACTTTTCCCCGTTTGTGCCTTAGAGAGTCATTAATGAGTCTTAAATATTCATTGTAAAATCTATAAGTTCATACTGCTATTAGTTTGGATGTCAGAAGTGAAGGGAGTGGCAGTTCTTATCTGAATACAGAATGCAAATTATTTGCTATGAATGGATGATCCAGAAAATAATTTTCTTCCCAAAATACTGTCGACATGAATACAGCAATATTAGTCATTGCAGCAAAACAAAAAGTACTAAATAAGAAAATTCAATATCAATTATTGATCTTATTGTAGGCAATGCAATCAATTGCAGCCATTATTCCGAGCGGAGTCCGGACGGTCCGGAAGAACCGTTCGGATTATGATTGTAGGCACGGTGTACAAACAGTTGATACACACTGTGTACAAATTTGTAAACTCACATGTCTGGATGGTTCTTTCCATCTGGACTCTGCACGGAATAATATCTCGTGCCAATCAGGCAATAATCATGTACTTAGACAGTGTAATCTGTCAATGAAGAGATCAAGAATTAAGACAAAGGGTTGCTATCCTACACAAAATTCAGAGAAAAATTAGAAAAAATTTATTCATGATGGATTTTGGTTTTTCTATCTTAAATTATTAATTCTTAATTTATTTTATGATTATGATATTATATCATAATTGTATGAAATTCATATTATTCATTTGAGTCACTCTATCAACTCATATCAACATCACAATAATTTTCAGCCAAACAAATACAACTCTCACAATAGTTCAGATAATAATTTTAATCATATAAGCATAGCACCAAAGCAGTAGACATCAATGTCCAACAGAGCCTTAGTAACTGCCTTACATTAATGCAAACAACTTGTGCAATATTTTAATTGATAAAAATAGAAAAATTTTAAAAACATATTACAAATGCTACGAAATTTAATAAAATAACTCAAATTTATTTTATTTCATATATATATATATATATATATTGAAGTAAATTAATATAGATTTATTTGCTTTTACCCCTACTTAAAATCCTCCTCTGGGTTTTTTTTTTAATATAGAATTGTGAAGGTTGGGATCCCAATCTTCACTATTGATGGGTTTTTAGATTAAGGCTTCGTTTGGGACGGCTTTCTTACTGCTTCATAAAGCGGCTTTTTAGTACAAACATTTTAATTTTTATACTAGAAAGCCACTTTAAGAAGCAAGAAGAAAGCTGTCCCAAACGAAGCCTAAGGCCTCGTTTGGGACGGCTTTTTTATTACTTTCTAAAACGGAGTTTTAGTACAAAAATAAAAAATTTTGTACTAAAACTCCGTTTTAGAAAGCAGTAAAAAAGCCGTCCCAAACAAAGCCTAAGTCTTCGTTTGGGATGACTTTTTCACTTTTTATCAAAGCAATTTTTTAGTACAAAAATTTAAAAATTACTTTGAGAAGCAGCAAAAAAGCTGTCATAAACAAAGCTAAATTTGTTGAGAGAGTAATGTGAATTGATTAAATAATCAAAATAGACATGATAATAAAATAACAAATAAAATCTAATAAATTTAGTTTTTTTCAACTAATGTAAGAATATTAATTGGTAATATGCACATTTGAATTAAATCAAATAGAAAATGCAAATTAATTAGTTAATTATATTATGATTTATATAGTAAAAATAATAGTAATAATTTTTCAATTATAAAAAAAAAATGTTATTTTCTCGATCCATCCATTATAAGAGTATCTTACAACATTATTAAGATTTTGTTTGGGAATATTTTTTTATTACTTCTTAAAGCAACTTTTTAGCTGCTTTTTTAGTATAAAAATTAAAAAGTTGCTTTAAGAAGCAATATAAAAACTGTCCCAAACGAAACCTACAAGAAATGAGCATATTTAAGGAAAATGTTATATGCTAATATTTTCAAAATTTCTTTTAACAAAAGTTAGTTCTAAGAATATTAACATATTTGTTTAACTTTTTTAATAAACCCTAAATTTATATTTTTGATAAAATAATATTATCTCATGCCCCCCTACATCTCTTGATCTCCTTATATATGATTTATTAAAGCTGCAAAACCTAAAATCATGCATTGATGAAAGGAGAGAGAATTGGATTGCAATCAAGATTGGGATAATTGTACCAATTGCTTCAATCCAGCAATTGAACTGACCCACATGCTTAAAAATATTCAACAAAAAGGATGTGTGGTCCATTCATGGAAGCTCAGCCTTTTCTATGAAGATAACAAAGGAGAAAAAAGAGTGCCCTTATAAATTAGGGTTGGTGGGCAAGAGACTTCCATATATTGAGCTTTGGATCTCATTAATACAAAAGGTCTCTGTAAGCAAATAAGGAATAGGATTGATGAGCAGTGGAGTGGTTAGTAGCTACTCCCATATCTTTATAAAAGAAACAAAAGGGCTCTTTGGTCCCCATTTTTATTCATCGATCCAAGCACTAGCACCTTTCCCTTAATCTTAGGATAAATTATTCTGTGCGGAGGCTGGACGAATCAGGTGCAGCCACGTCAACAGTACCGAACAATACCGAGCCGCGGTACCAAGCGAAGGGATGACGTGACGCATTCTGGTTGGTTTTCGGACGGCGTTCGACATTTGGCGTCCGCACATAATAATTAATCCAATCTTAGGTAATGTTTAACCACTATTATTCTAATAATTTGGGATTGAAATATTTTTATGTTTGTTTTTTAGATAGTATGATTTAAAAAAATTAATCAATCACATGTTTTAGACATAGTTTATAAACTTTTATCAATATTTTGTTAACAAATTATTATAAATGAAATGAAGATAATTATTTAATTATTTTTCTATTAAAAAATTATGATTAATATATTTAGTCATGCAAATAATAATCATGCTCCTTGAAAAGTTATTGTTATAATCTTAAGAGTATGATTAGAAATCTTATTTGAATGACAAATATTATAAAAAAGACTAAACCTGAATATCTAATCACACTTTTTTTTAATAATGTGTCTATGGGTCAAACAAAAATGATTTTGTTTTGAATTAGTCCTGTCAAAGAGTTTGTTCATTGGCATATTTTATATATAAGAGCAATAATCATTACAATTATAAAGTTAATAATATTTAGGAGCATTTCCATACTTGATTCTTATATATTTATATAGTTTTAATTTTTTATGAGGGATATACGTTACATATCATCATATATCACTCTATTTATATATATCTAACGACTAAAATTTTAATATTACATACATACCACCAATAGTTCACTTTAATATCAAATATATGAATGATATGAATGAAATATGAATGACACATTTGATATTAAAATAATATAGGATGGTATGTATATAATATTAAAATTTTAAGCATTAAATATATAAATAGAATGATATATATTAAAATCCCCCTTTTATCACATCAAAAATACAACTAAATGCACATTTTTTACATACATACCATTCCATACCATTACAATAAAATGAACAGATAAAAATTTTTGATAAAAAATTATAAGACAACTTCTTACTTTTTTTTAAAATTACTTTTTTAATAAAAAAAATTTAAAACTAAAATTTTTTTCAAAAAAAAACATTAAGAAAACTATCTCAAACAAAGCCTTGTATTTTTATTTTTTGCTGAATTCAATATATATATATATATATATATATATATATATATATATATATATATACTAAAAAATTATTATAAAAAATCATAATAAAATTATCTCAAACTAAACCCAAATTAGTCGCAGTACTATCCTATTTTTATTCATCTTAGGATGTTTGTTTTAAGAATACTTTGTTTAGAATAGCTTCATTGCATAAAATAGTAAAGCCATGAATGGGTCTCATATCAGTTTCACATCATCTATAGTTACAACAGTAATAAACTGTACAGTAAATTACTGTACAGTACAATTCGCATTCAACAATTTGAATTTTATGGCTCAATCCTAACCATTTAAAGTTGTAATTACACGGCTACTAAGATGGAATTAACAAAAATTATAACCAGAGAAGATTCAAACCCCTGTAGAAATCTTTCTCATAATTCTCTCAAATAGGAGGAACTATTAGGCATAATATTTTTTTTCTATAATTATGTATTCTCTCTTTACCATAATATATATTTTTTTTGTGTACTAAAAAAATAAAATAAACAACGAATGCATAATAACTATATACTTTCATCATCCACACATAAAACTAATCCAATAGAAATTACTATGTGCAGATACCGGACACAGCTTACCGTTCAGAGACGAATCAGGTGCAACCACGTCATCCGGTACCCAGCAGTACCGAGCTGCGATACCGAGCGGGGTTGACGTGGCGCATTTTTATTAGGCTCCGGACGGCGTTCGGCGTCCGCACAAAATAATTTTTTGTAATCCAAAGGTAATAATTGTTGTCAAATGAGGACTCTTGATTCACAAATCAGCATTCCAAATAGCAAATTACCAATTCTAATAACAAGATAACAAAGTATTCTATGAAAGAATGGATAACAATTCAAGCACATAATTGTAGTACAGTACAAATAATCTAGTTTTTTCTAGCAACAATCAGTCAAAATTTTCAAAGAATGTGAGAAATATCCTCAGAAATTGAGGAATTAACTAAAGATAGTACTGGTTTGTAGGTGTATTTTACACTGCATCTATTTTCCATTACTCACTATAACCTGAAAGTCAGCTTAAATAAAGCCACTAACTGACCTGTTGCTGGAAACCATAAGTGGAGTAAGGACCATAAGCAGCAGCGTACATGCCAGGATGCTGAAACGGCACAGCATAGCCATATCCCCCATAGATTTGTGCGCCATAGTACCCACCGCTCCGCCGGATCATAGAATCCACTCTCAACTGAAAAAAAAAAAAAAAAAAAATTGCAGAAGAAAGTTATGGTATTTAACTAAATAAATTCATATTCTAGGTAAATATAAAAATATTGCAATGGAAGTGCCCAAATCACTTGAGCGCCAAAAAAGGGAAATCAAATTAATCTAGAATAACTAAACTAGCATCACATACTCAATATAATATAGAAACAATAGAATTAGAAATAAGCAAAAACAAGAGTAAGAAGATTTATGTAGTTCAGTAAAAAAATGTCCTATATCCATAAGGTGAGGAGGCACAAAATAATTTCACTATTAAAAGAATGGAGGGAAATGAATTAAGAGTACCAAACACTAACAAATTCTATTCTCACAAACAAATGAGGATGGAGAATATCTAAGTTGATGAAGAAAGATATTAAATTTGAATGGACGAATGATTGGGAGCAGAGTTTTCTAGAGTTAAAACAATATTTAATAGCTGCAGCTATATTGACAATTTTCTTCTCAAAAAAAAATATTGACAATTCTATCTGGAACTGAAGGGTTTCAATTGTTCAGCGATGCTTCTCTGAAAGAGTTGAGTTGTGTATTGAAGCAGAATAAAAAAGTGATCGCCTATGCTTCCACATTTGAAACCTCATAAAAAGAATTATCTAATTCATGATTTCGAATTAGGTAAAGTGGTGTTTGCATTACAAATTTGGAGACATTATTTGTATGGAGTAAGATGTGAAATATTCACAAATCATAAAAGTTTAAAGTGTATTTTCACTCAGAAAGAATTAAATTTGAGACAGAAAAGATGGCTGAAATTGATAAAAGACTATGATATTGACATTCAGTATTGCCCAGACAAAGCTAATGTTGTGGCAGACGCATTAAGCAAAAAGTCTAGAGAACAATTGAATTGTATGTTGATTTCAGAGGAAGGATTAATTAAAGATATGAAAGCATTACAAGTAGAGGTCATAATAAAGAATAATCAGGATTCAATTAGTTTAAATTTAATTCTAAAGAAAAGTCAAATTAATTAGAAGCAGCACAGGACTGTCAGCAGAAATACTATGATCCTAAGCATAAAATGATTGAATTTGATGTGGGAGATTTTGTGTTCTTGAAAGTTAGACCAATGAAAGGTGTTTCTAAATTTGGCCAAGGTGGAAAACTCAGTCCTAAATATATTGGTCCATTTGAGATCATTGAAAGAGGGGGGAAATGTTGCTTACAAGTCAGCACTACCTGCAGATATGTCTGATGTGCATAATATTTTTCATATGTCAATGCTCAGAAAGTGGGTTATAGACGAATATCAAAGAATTCCACAAAACAAAATTTAACTTCAAAATGATTTGACATATGTTGAGGAACCTGAAAAAATATTAGAAAGGGATGTTTGTAAATTGAGAAGTATAATGATTCCTTTTATAAAAATAAAATGGAAGCCCGAATTAGTAAAATCAAGCTACATGAAAAAATACCAATCAGAGATAAGACAAAAGTTTCCTAACTTGTTTGAGAAAGTATGAAAAGTTGAATTTCAGAAAACGAAATCCTAATATATAATTGTAATACCTCCAAAAAAAATTTCAGGTAAAAGTTCAATGTTTATTTTCTTAATTAGATTATGACGAAATAATAAATTCTATGAAAATTTCCAATAAGTTTATTTCCTTAAAAATTTATTTATAATTATTTTAAATTACTATGAATTGATTTAGTAAATAACAGATATTATTAAATGGAAAATTACTGTTAATAATTAAATTTCTGTAAATTAAACTTTAATCTTAATATATTAAGGAAATAAATTTGTTGGAAATTTTCATAGAATTTATTATTTCGTCATAATCTAATTAAGAAAAAAAATATTGAACTTTACTTCTTTCTTTCTTTCTTTTTGAGGTATTACAGTTACCTTGTTAAGATTCAGTACTAAATGAATGGCTCAAATTCTTCTTTTCACTCCAAGAAGATGCAAATCATTTAGGACCAATTGAGGTAATTATTTTCATTCAAATAATATGTTAAATGCATGTTTTGTAACTCCACCATTAAATTTGGGTTGTTAGTCTAGTTTCCGAAATAACTAAGGACCAAGAGAACCGGGGTATTTTTGTGATCCATGGGAAGGAAAAATGTGGTAATAATTGATTCCAAAGTGAAAGAACGATAAAAATAAGGTTGTTGCAATAAAGGCTATAAGTGAGAATATTATATGGAAAAGGAAAAAATGAAACCTATACCAATGAAGCCTTGCAAGTTCTAGGCAATGCAGGTGATGAAAGCTACAGCTTATAAATATGCAAAGAAAAAGCCTAAGACTTTGATGCCATAACAAGAATTGGAAAATTGATTTGAGTTTTTCATTCCATCATATGTGCTGAATTTAGATAAGTCTAGGAGAACCTCTAGAATGAAATATACCACACTTAGAGAATGAAACAAAATAAAACATAATTAGGATAGGCAATAGGTTAGCAAGGGGGTAACAATAATCCCAGGGATCAATGAGGTGGCATGACAGAATAAGGTGGAGAATATGTATTACAAAAGAAAAGAAAATGTCAGATGAACAAACTATAGATCTAATGACTTGGTTTATGCATTGGATCATCACTTGATGTTGGGAGAACGAGAATCCAAAGATCCCCTACCTGCTTATTAGCTGGATTGCGACCCCATGAAAGACGAGCTGTTTGCTTCCCTATGAGTGTTCCATTCAGCGCTTGCAAAGCAGATTCAGCATTGCTTCTGCCATAATAATTATGTTGTGAGAAGCATGATTCAATAAATCTGGTGATGCATGACAACAAAATCTGATCTCTGATCAGCTTTAAGTCTTACATGATTGTAGAGAAAAATTGAAGTTACCTTTGGACAAATTGTACAAAGCCACATTGCTTCCCAGCCGGAACCTTCACAGAGGCAACATCGCCATGCTTAGAAAAGATCTGCTTAAGCTCGTCTTCACTAACATTTGGGTCAAGTCCTCCAACAAATACCTAAAAAACCAAACAGATTAGCCAAAACTATATAATTGGAAATAGAATGTTTATAATGCCGCATGGAAGAATTTGTGCTTACTGTTGTGTTTGTGAAATCTCCATCTGATTGGTAGCTCGGTGCAGATGCACTGTTATATCCTGAACCACCTAGAAAAACAAGACTGAAGATTTCAGCATTTGGTGTTAAACATGACAAAATTATAATACTTCTAAGACAAGAATCAAGATTCAGTATAACCAAAGATTAATTGAAATCAGTTACCAAAGAAAATGTTATGCCACTGAGTTCAAAGAAAATGTTATTAGGAGTCTATAGGCTTGCTCAGATGGTCGGTTGGACATCTTATTAAGGCAGATTAAGGGTTCAAAAATTGAATTGTTGGATCAAATTTCATATTACAATAGGATAAGAATGAAATTAAAATTTTATATTTCTTTGGATAAATTTATATTTAAACTTATCAGTTTAGACAATTACTACATGAACTATCACTTATTTCAACCTTATCTTTATTATAAGTATAATTTTTTTCTTTTTTTGGAGTTTGTTTAGGAAAAGATTATATTTTATCCTATTATAATTACCTATTTAAAGGATTGAAATTTAAAATTAAAAATCAATGAAAGATCTAAAATTCTTCCCAAGTTCCTTTCCTTCTCTTGACAGCCCTCACTTCTGCACTATAGCAACTACGGAAGGAAGCCTCCAGTAATTGGTTATTGAAGCAGATTTTTACCCCCTTGCCATTTTTAATTCAAGCATGTTGATGATTCCCCTCCAGCTTCTGTAGACCACGGCATTGCATTGTAGCTGATTGCTACCCCCTTGCTTGTTCTGTTTGTTGCAGCTGCATGGATTGCTTGTTGTTGTGGTACACTGATAGCTATATTTCAAAAATAAAGAACAAAAAAACTATTTGCAAAAAGACAACTAAAAGAAGGTTGTTTTTTGTTTCTCTTTAATTCAGTCAATACAAGCATACATGTCTAGAAATGACAGCATTTACTTTTTAAATTAAAATTGCATTACTTACCTCCGTGACGAGTTGACTCCTCGAATCTGACACCTCTAACCATTTTTCGTTTGTAAATTACCTACAATTCGTATCTCAATCTCTACTGCTCATTCCTCCAATGATTTGAATAAAATCAATTTATCCTAAAATAATCATTTACCACAAAACTTCCCCTTTGCATTCACTATTTGAATTCCGATGCTCTCTTTCCCTTAATACTCTTTCACCCCTTTTCTTCTTCTTCTTCTTCCACTGAATTCTGCACTCCCTGATGGCCACTGCTCCCTCACAGCATCACTCCTACGGCTTCCGCTCACAGAACCCGCAAGCAATGCTTCCCACTCCCTTCCGCACACAGAACCAAACCCTCTGCTAACCGGGGCGTGAATGATCGAACGAAAATAGCAGTTCATGGACTTCACTAAAATGCTCATCACATCTGTTGCATGCATTAATTAGTGGATGGCTGAGTAGAAGTGGATATTAAGTATTAATGCTGTAGTGGAGTAGGGAGCTAATATATTAAGATTAAAGTTTAATTAACATATTAGTTAGTATAATTGTTACAATTAATTAACATTAATGAGAAAAGGACTAAATGGTCCCTCAACTCTTTGTGAGGGACCAAAATGATCCATAACTGACTTGAGGGACCAATTTGGTCCTTCAACTCCTTAAAAAGAGCCTTTTTGATCATAACATCAAATTTTTGGATTAATGGTGTTAAATCAAAAGGTATTTTATTCATTGTTTTAATTAAATTATTTATTAAATATTGTTGCGTCCTAGAGTATTTGCGGCAGTAGAGAAATATGAAATTTAACGTCTTAGCGTTGTACGAAAATCCGGCATGCATTCAGATAAGAGAGAGAGGGTGTAGCATTTATGAGACACCAAGATTTTTATGTGGAAAACCCCTGAAAAGGGGGAAAAACCACGGGGCCTAGCCCAATTTGAATGAATCCACTAGTATTGCAGTTTATTACAAATGAGGCCCATCTTTGGGGGAAGGCCTTAGCTTGATGTACATCTTATAGAGCACATTACATGATGGAAATACAAAGAATCATTGCTGATGTGTTTGTTCGGTTGGAAGGACTGTAGTCAACGGGCGACGTAAGTCGGCAGGACCGTAGTCGGTGGGCGACGTAAGTCTGAAAGGTTGTAGTCGGCAGGCGACGGAGGTCGGAAGGACTTTAGTCGGTGGGCGACGTAAGTCAAAAGGACGGGCGACAGAGATCGGAAGGACTGTAGTCGGTGGGCGACATAAGTCAGAAGGACCGTAGTCGGCAGGCAACGGATGTCATAAAGACCGTTGTCTAGCGACGGAGGTCGGAAGCACTATGTCAGGTAGAAGTCCAGCAATGAACAGAAATCCAGCATCGGATAGATGTCCAGCGAAAACCCGACAACGGACATAAGTCCGGTGTCAGATAGAAATTTGGCGACTAGCGGAGGTCAGACGTCGGGTAGAAGTCTGACGTCAGTCAGCGGCCCGGGAGAACTCCAGCGTTAGATGGTAGAGTCATTTGGAGATCGGACAGAATTCCAACGTTAATTGGAGATCGGGCAGAGTTTCGACATCACTTGAAAGTTGGGCGGAACTCCGGCGTCCCGTGGAAGTCGGGCAGGATTCCGGCATCCCGTGAAAGTCGGGTAGAATTCCAGCATCTCGTGGAAGTCGGGTAGAATTCCGGAGGTGATCGAGGAGGAGTTTCTTCCCCCATATCCTTCTTCTCTTCTCTTCTGCTTCTTCTTCTTGATTGGGTCCCCTCTCAAGAGAAATGAGGGGCTATTTATAGTTTTTTGAGGATAGCATGACCCGTAAATAGGAGGAGGATCAAGGGAAAAGGTGGAGTGGAATGGATGGACGACTGATATTGAATCCCTTGATTGTGGACCGTTCATCAGACATTTGATGGTCTTAATGATATCGAAATTTGGCGATCTTAGGCTCGTTGGATTCGTCTCGTCGAGCCGCTCGATTCGACTATAAGCATGTCATATTTGGAAACTGTTCGGTAACCCAAATTGTGGTTCGAACCTTCCAACAACGCTTCAGATCCTTGATTTGGACTCATTTGGACTCGAATTCAGTTGAATTTGGTGTCGTTGGGTTCGTATTTGCAAGACGCTCAGTTTGACTATAAGTTTGCTGAAATCGGAATTCAGGTGATTCCGGATTTAATTTTTGAACTTTCCAACTTGATTTTGCGTCGAGATTCTTGCCCGATTAGGATAATTTTTTCATGACATATCAAATATAATTTTCAAGTAATAATAATTTAAAAAATATATATTAAACAATTCTTTAATTAAAAAAATACTAATAATTCTAATTTTAATTTCAAAAATTATTAATAATTCTAATTTTAATTTCAAAAATTATTAATAATTCTGATTTTAATTTAGGATCATTATAGACTATAATTATTAATATTTTTTATCAAAAAAATATTTAAAATTTTTTCTTTTAAAAAATATTACTACTTAAAAATTATATTTAATAAATAATTTAATTACAAAATGACCAAAATACTCATTAATTTAACACCATTAACCTCAAAATTTGATGTTATGACTGAAAAGACCATTTCTTAAGGAGATGAGGGGCCAAATTGGACCCTCAAAACAGTTGAGAACTATTTTAGTCTTTCGCAAAGAGTTGAGGGACTATTTTAATTCTTTTCTCTAACATTAATTAACTGTTAATATTAATCTTAAAAGTATTTATTATTTAAACTTTTAAAGAAACATAAATTTGTTGTAATTATCATACAATTTAATATTTCGACATAATTTATTTAAGCAAAATATTGAAATATTATCTAAAATTTTTGGATAATATAAGTTGTCATTACCCGGCCCGGATGCTCGATCTAACGAGGATGGTACGAAAAATCGGACGATAAAATTTCTTAAACATTATACTACTTCATTTGTGCTAAAGAGCCACTAAACAAAAAAATATAAATTACCTGTTGTCATTTGCACGTCGTCTTCTATAAACATGTTCTTCTCTTTCAACCATTTCTTCTTTAAAAACTTGAAACATTTAAACTCGTGGGTTGAGTTTACTAAGTAAACTCAGTGGGTAACTATTTAAAATAATCATTATAAATATAGATTAATGTATATTCTATCCTTTCTTAACCTTATTTCTTTCATTTCATTGATTTATACTTCTTCGGATATTTTCATTTAAAACATTTGTTATCTTTAATATTTCATTTATATTTCCTCTTCCCATTTGATTTGCACAAGAGCACCGTCTCAAAGTACCCAAAGGTACAACCTTTTCCATTTGATTACCTTTTCCATTTCCATAGCATTTTCCTTTTCCTTTTTCGTGCATGAGTACAGCGTCCCCAGCCAGTACCATAAGGTGGTGAACTCCTGTCGATTTCAATACCTTTTCCTTTATTCTCTTTTCTTTTCTTTTCTCATTTTCATCCTTATTGTTACCATTGCATACAACATATCTACATGTATCTCTATAAATATTACTTATTATTTGCATATACGAATTATATACATATGTATGTTTTCTTTCTAAACTTTACTTTCTATTTCTTTGATATATTCATTACCTATCCTTTTTCTTTTCCATAATTGTACTCATACATATCGTTGCTTATTTCAGGAAATCATTTCCAATAGTAGCAGAAATCATAAGTGAATTACATATATACTTTCTAAATAATTACATATATAATTCTTTCTAAATAAAAATAGAATTGAAATAAAGAAATTTAAACTTTTATAAATACCCACTTTGAATCTTCTAAATCTTTAATATTGTCACCACCTAAGGAGATAAAAGTTACATATAATTAGTTTTATCAAACTTCTCAATAACATCTATTTAAGTGATTCATACCTCAGTCTCAAATTTCGTTCTTTTTTAAAATTCCTTGAAGAATCCAATTCCTACTATTGATCTCCTTCTTCTAATTCATTAAATCCATACAATAAAATTAATATAAGAAATGGTTAATTACAAAAATTTAATAAAACTATACCATAGAAAGATCACTTACAATTGGGAATCTCTTTCTTCTTTCTTTCCCAAAATCCTTCCCTTGCCTTCAATTCTTTTCTTTTTCTTTTATGAAAAGTATATCTAGGTTTAAATGAAATATCTCAAGACAATTTATACGAAAAAATGGAAGAAAATTTTCACAAACCTCTTTCCTTCTCCCTCTCTACGGTTCCTCTCATTCGTTGCAATTCTCCCAAAATAACACTTCTGTTAACTGTGGAAATGAAAAGGAGTTGATTATTCTTATCCTCCAACGCGATCGACTGCTAAAAATGGCGAAAGAAAACTCAGAAACCTACCTTCGCAAGCTCGGTCGTCCGCCCGCTCCGCTCCGTTGTTCCTGTTCGCGAAATAGCGACCCGCTCTGGTCGCGACTTCTAATAAGGGACGGGTGACCGGTCCCAACCGGTCCGATACATAAGTTGCTTCTTGTCTTAGAGATGCATTGGAAGTAAAACAAAGAGACAAGAAGAAGACGACGAAGGAAGCAACCCACTAGTTCACAACAATTCCACAATGAATATGCCAACCAAGTGGGGCCTAACGGAGCATATTTCCACTATGATGTAGTGGATGATGACGCAAACAATTGTTGTTTGCTTTATTGATCATCAGTGTCACTGAAAGTTTGCAAAAACTAAGGGCTGAGATGGTATGCAAGGTGGTTCCACTAAACATCTACTAAGTTATCTTTCGTAGCTTAAATCCACATGATAGGTATGCGGTACTCCATTAATTACCATATCAGCATCAGCTCACAAAAGAATTACATTTCTACGAACCAAAAAAAATGATAGAAAGCTGATGGAAGGTGTACTAACAAGGGAAGCAAATAGACTTATTAATACAGGTTAGAAATTCAAATTTATGCAATTAGCTTTAATGAAGAACAAAGAAAAAAAATCATGCTATCTACCTTCGGCAACGAAGGTGAGATGCATACGCAAAAGCTGATGGAGGAGAAAGATATAGCGTATTTACTGACATGAGATTGAAGATTGACACTACCAAATTGAAGACCATTAAAGAATAGCAATAGCTACACATCCAAAGACATCCAGAAGAAAAAAAAAATTCAAAATAGTATTGGAGCAATAGTTCTCAAAAGAGGAGAAGCATCCATTACTGAAAGAATAGTTTGAAGAGCCACCTACTTATCAATTCAAACAAGAACAAAATAAGAATATATCAGAGCCTCACCAGTTTTGACAAGTTGAAAAGAGGATACATCAATATATAATCAATTCAAATCAAGTAGCATACTCAAGGAATGACTTTAGACTTTTGCAAGACACTACAAAAGATGAAATGTTACCCAAGCTCCAAAAACCCCAACATGTCCAAAGAAGTTTCTAAAATCTCTTTAAAACTTCCTAAAATATCAATTGCCAGAAATAAAAAAGTGAGAGAATTGGAAGGTTGAAAAGTCAACATTCACCCACCACAAGTTATGATTTCAAATGAATGAAATCTTCCTTAAAGGCAGACCTGTGATCTGAGGATCAAATTCCAGTTGGTGATCAATCAAATCATTTATGATCTCAATTTGAGTATTACATAAAAAAAAAAAAAACTAGACAGATAACGTATGATGAGGTTTAAATGGTATGAGTTCTCCAAGAAAATTGCCGACGGTAAGCCAAAGGATGAAATTGATATGAACAGCCTAGACCAACCCGGCCCAAACCAGCCCAACTGCCCGGCCCAACAGAGGTCGAACTAGCCATGCGGCTGGGGGAACTAGGGGAGCAAGAGGGGGAAGTTTGGCCCCGCTTGTGGGGCCCACGGGAGATATTATTCTTATGTAAGGAGAAGGAATCAAGGGGGAGTTATTTAGAAATGTTTTAATTTAAGAAAAGATGACTGATTTGAATTAAGAAAGATTTTATTTTGAGAAAGAGACCTAATTTGAATTCAGATTTAGGAGGAAAATTGGAAGGATTATATTAGGGTTAATTGGATTGTTTTGCTTTCATTATGAGATTGTTTTTGATATATTTCTTTTTTAAGTTGTTCCTAGTGGTGGCTAGGATTTGTGGGATAGTTAATCTACCTCTAGAATAAAAGATCAATTGTATCTTTCGTTATTGTTAGAGTAATAAATAATCAGCCTACGAGTAATAAAAATTCAGCCCACATACTTGTGTTCCTGTCATTTCTTCTTATCTAATTTGTTGTTTTTGCTTCCAAGTCACATCAAATTGGTTCCAGAGCGAGATTTTGGAGAGATAGCAGCAAAGAAGGTGGATGTGTTGGAAGACAAAGTGGAGCAAATCAAATCCAGAATGGAGGACAAGTTCTCAACCATCAAATGAAGGTTTCAACCATGGAGAATCGGATGGAGAGCTTATTAGGAAGGTTAGAGGAGATGATGACGAATCTTATAAAGATGCAATCCAAAACTCTACTAGCAGTTCCGATGGCTAATCCTAACCAAAATTTGACTTAGGATTCCCATGACCGAATCTAACTATCTAAGGGAAAGGAGATCATACAGGAGGAGTTCGACAAGAGTTTCTTTCATTAAGACCTCCTAGGGCTCCGATAAGGGGTGGATTAAGGTTTTCGGATGGAAAGCCAACAAGCAGGCAATTTTGTGGTGGATGTGGTGGGGTGGCCGACCACTATGGGAGGCATTTCATGCAAGGGGAGTGGATAACTAGAGATGGAGGGGGTCGAGCCAAGCCATGGGGATCAGGTCATGCGAGGATAAAAGAAATGTGAAATTCCCACCCTGGCTAGTTGGAGGGAGAGAAAGTTGGACTGGAGATGCTAGGGTGAAAATATGTTGGTATTTGAAGGAATTGGATGGAGAGGCATTTCGCGATGAATGGGTTGAATGAGGAGAAGAAGCTTACGGCCACAGGGCTAAGTCTAGAGGGAAAATCCCTAGCTTGGTTCCATTGGAGGGAGTCTAGATATACAATCCACTTTTGGGAGGATAACAAATGCTTGTTGGAGCATTTTCAAGCCATTCGAGAAGGAGACCTACATGAGCAATTCTTTGCCTTAGCTCAGGAGGGGACTGTCAAGGAGTATAGGGAGAGATTTGAGTTGCTATCGAAGCGGTTGGGGGAATTTTGGAGACGGTGTTGGAGGAAAATTTTATGAAGGGCCAAAAGCCCGACATACCAGCAAACCTTCGATTGTTGAGGCTGAGGGAGTTGAGGAAGATGATGGAGCTAGCCCAGATGGTGGAGAATCAAAAACATATGTAGAGGACCAGTAGGAGCAGAGTCCAACGAGGATCCTACAAGAGTGCCTCGACTTCAATACTCACTAGCACCGAGAACCCAGACAATGACATTTCAGTAGGAGGAACCGAAGGAGAAAAGTGGGGGAGTTCGCCCCGGAGCCAACTTCGAGTGCTTTACAGAGGCAAAGTTATAATGTGATGAGAAGTATGCACCAAGCCATCGGTGCAAGAACCACACATTCCATGTCCTTATGGTTTATGATGAGAGGAGCCAACAACGAGGAGTTGGTGGAGGAAGTAGTAGCGGGAGGAGAGCACATACACCTTGATGTGATGAAAGTATCCATTAACGTAGCGGTGGGATTTACTCCAAATCACACAATGAAAATGGGGGGACAAATAAAGGAGTGGACAGTGTTAGTCTCGATAGATAGCCAAACTACTCACAACTTCATCTCAAATCGGGTCGTGGATCAATTGGAATTGAAGTTTGTGGATACGAGGAGCGTTGGAGTCATGATGTGGATAGGGAAGGTGGAAAAGAGTATGGGGATTTGCAGGTGGTTGGTGCTGACACTCTAGGGCCTATAAATAGTGGAGGATTTTCTTCACTTGGATTTGAGAAGCACTGATGTAATCCTAGGGATGAAATGGTTACAAACGATTGGAGAGACGAAGGTGGACTGAAAATCGAACGAAGAGACGAAGGTAGACTGAAAATCTTTGACTATGGAGATTCAAGTGGTAGAGAAGAGGGTGATGCTGCGAGGAGATGTTAGCCCCTGCAAAATCATAGTTTCACTCAAAACTATGGTCAAGGCGAGACTGGGAGCAAGGCTAAGGTACTTGGTGGAGCCACAGAGCCTAGAGGAGGTTTGAAATTCGAAGTTGGTCGAGGTCCATGAGTGTGTACATCAGCTTTTGTAGCAATTTTCTGAGGTTTTTCGGCAACTTAGCAAATTAACGCCACCCAGGGAACACGAGCATGCCATTATCTTGAAGGAGGGAGCTTCTCCTATTAGGGTTTGATCGTACCAATACCTGCAGATTCAAATGGATGAGATAGAGAAGCTCATCAGAAAGATGCTTGAGGCAAGGATTACCAAGCCCGGTGTAAGCCCCTTTTTCAGCCCAATTTTTCTGGTGAAAAAGAATGACAACAATTAGAGGTTTTGCATGGACTATAGGGCCCTGAACAAGGAAATTATGTTGGGCAATTTTCTTTTCCTCGTGATTGAGTTGCTAGATGAATTGTCTGGTGCAGTCATCTTCTCGAAGTTTGACCTAAACTCAGGGTACAACACATCATAATGAAGTTGGAGGATGTGCACCAGACAGCTTTTAGGACTCATGAAAGTCACTACAAATATTTGATAATGTATTTCAGCCTTACAAACGCTCTAGCCACTTTTCGGTCCCTCATGAATCAGGTTTTTCAACCCTACCTTAAGATTGGTATTTTTTTAAGACATTCTAACTATCAGATGAAGGCAAAGCATGTGGGTCACCTGACAACTGTACTGGAGACTTTGAGGGAGCACCAAATGTATGCCAACCTGAAAAAATGTTCATTGCACAACCACAGGTGGAGTATTTAAGACATATGGTCATAGTGGATCGTCTGTGCAAGTATGCACATTTCATCCCTCTGAAACACCCTTACACCGTAGTCTATGTGCCTACTGCTTTCATACGAGAGGTGGTGCGCTTATATGGATTTCGAGAATCTATTGTGTCATATAAAAACAAGGTGTTCCTCAATCATTTCTGAAACGAGTTATTCCGTTTACAAGAGAAAGTCCTGAAGAGAAGCATGGCATACCATCCCAGACAGATGGCCCGGCGGAGGTGGCCAACATAAGCGTTGAGACCTATTTGTGATGCTTTATATCGAATATGTCGAAGAGTTAGGCAAAGTGGATTGCTTAGGCCGAGTATTGTTACAACACTTCGTACCATTCAGCAGCACAGACCACTCCTTTCAAAATTCTCAATGGGAGAGATCCACCTCATTTAATACATTATGGGCATAGCACTACATCAGTATCCAGTGTAGATCAGTAAATCAGGGATATTAGCAAAGCTTAAGAGACATAGGTTGAGGGCCCAGAAGATTCATAAGTACCATACATGAACATGAAAATATTCATAGCAAAATCAAATGCAATACATCACAACTAAAAGAGTTCAGTATATATTTATCACATAAACCCACAAAAGGACTAGTACCAAAAAACAAAAATCTACTTTTAATGCAACCAGATTAGAGAACAAAAACTTTCTTTTGCGCGACAAAATAAGAGAATTATTATGCAAAACAATTAGTGCAACAGATCAAGCCATAGCACGTATAAACTTAATTAAACAAAATCATTCATAATATGAGAAATATAGAATGACAACCACCTTAAGACATACCAGATAATTTTCTTGGAGTTGCAGCACAAATGCGCATGGGCCTGCTTGAGCAATAAACGCCATTCATCTCAGTCATAGCAAGAGCTTTCTCATTATCATCTCCAAATCTAACAAAGCCATATCCTTTTGAACGGCCAGTGTTAGCATCAATGACAACTTTTGCACCTTTTACAGAGGAGTATTTGGTAGAAAAAGTTTCTTGAAGCAAAGAATCTGTAACATCAGGAGCAAGATCGCCTACAAAAATAGAGTGACCAGAAGCTAATTCGGAACGCCTATCACCAGTGCTAAATGAGGCCCAATTTAGCCTAAAAGGTTGATCACTGTTAGGCATCAAATGGCCAGTGAATGTTTGAATTACTTTATCAGCTGCTGCATGAGTAAAAAATTCAACGAAACCATATCCTTCTGACTTTCCTGTCTGCTTATTGCGGATAACTTTAATGAAGATGACCTGCCAAAGATTACGTTAGCAAATCATCTGCAAAAACACGGCGCATTCATATTATCCCATCACAGGTAGTAAAAGAAGACAATCCTTGACTAAAAACTAGCTGCAGTAACATTACCAATATTTGGAGATAAAAAAAAAAGCTATTAAAATTGCATCAGAAAGATACTAATCAAGTTAACTATTTAAAAGTCAAGAACTGGACATGTTTCCATCCAATATTTTGAACTTTTTTTTTAAATAAAGATTCAAAGAGGATTTGCAAACTTTTAAACTAAACATTATGATAAATATTACTTGACAAACAATACCTCAAGATGAAAAAACATGTAGGATAGGTAATAAGTTGGACGTTCTATAAGATAACAATTTTCTCCAACAACTTAAATCACAACATCCAAAAAGTTTGGGCACAAGGTCTAAACAACCTATATATAAGAAGATTATAATATTTAATATATTTTTAATAACATAAGAATGCATATTCCTTTCCAATGTGAAGTCGGTAAGGACTACCAAAGTGACAAAATATTTCGTGCTAATGTAATTTGTATTCAGGCTGATCATTTTGATATTTATCACTTTTTGTATTCTTGTGTTTACAAGATAGCGGGCAGTGTCTACTAGATTTGCATTGAAAGATCCGAGGTTAATAATCTGATGAGAGTAGGCATACTTCACTTTGGGGGGAATGTTATCCTGTGCATGTATCAATTTACCAAGTTTAGCTTCTTATTAATGGATTGATTCTAATCCCCTATACACATGTAGGCTACACGCCCAAATCATGTGATATCTTTGGGTTGATCTCACAGTATATTTACTTCGCTTCTGTTGAGTATGAACCTTGCAAGAGTTCCACATTTGTAGGCCCCCTTCTATAACAAAGGGACACCAAAGTTTCAAAAGGATCACATAAAATGTAGATAATATAATGAGAGAGGTTTGCGGGTCCACCAATATTCCAGGAGACTCTTCAAGAAGACAAGAACCATATAACCAAGACCAAGCTTCTTCTTATTAACTTAATTCAAGTTTAACTATCTTGAGCTAACCCACACATTGAGTTACCTACTTTAGGAAAACCCAGATACATTAGTTGGCTACTTAGACCTTATAATAGCCCGCAATTTAACCCAAACAAATAATTTTTTTAGGAATCATTATAAGTCCAATTTGAAACCCGTCTTCACCATAAGATAGATTTTATTGTGTTTTCATTATAATAATTATTTCAGAATTTTTTGCTGGTGCAAATTCTTAAGAAATTAACATATGTCGGTACATGTGGAGATATTGGGACCGTCAGGTAACCATTTTGCAAACCGATTTCATCATAATTTTCTAAATAAATTGATTTATTTTTCGGATATTTTTTTATAATTTTTTAAACCCTAAAAGGATTTGTTTGAATTTTATATTGAAAAATTGATTAAATTATAAAATTATATTATTATCTTAATATAATTATCCTAATCCATTAAATGAATTAGTCAAATGCCATTTATTTTTAACAAAGCCAGAAAAACAGAAAACCAAAATTAGAGAAAAACTAGAGGAGAGAGAAAATAGAAGTCCGAATTTGGATGTCGTAGAGCAATTTTCACCACTCGGTCCTGTTAAAGAGTTACTCGTCTCACTAGACTCACTATAAAGAACCATTACCATATTTCTATTTTCAATAATTTGAAGTTTTGGTATTTTTCTGATCAAATTTATATTTCTTTTACCGTAAAATAAGAATAATTTTGTATTAGTAAAACTTTCATCACATAGCTTTTGGTATGTGATAGATCTCGGCAATATTTTACAAGAATATATTGAATTTTCACATGTTAAATTGGAAGTAATGATTTTTTAAGTAAATGCATGGCAGATAAATTCGATAAATTTTTCTGTACTCTATGAATTACTATATTTCATATATGGCATTGAAAAATATAGCATTTGCATGTAAGGGAGACTTGATAGAAAGCTGGTTGTTAACATGAAAGATAAAGACCAATACCAATAAGTTCACAGTTGGGACTAATTAAAAATGATACCCAATTGGACGACAATTGGAGTATATCGATATCAATTGGTCGACGGTTGGGCCAAATTAAGACTGATACCTAACTAGGCGATAATTGGGTTTGACTGATACCAACTAATTAAAAGTTAGACCTAGATTAAGATTAATACCCAACTGGGCAATAATTGGGCTGGAAAAAGATGTTGCATTCATGATTGCATTTATATGATAATGCATTTGAATTGATTGATTGCATGATAGTGCATTGAATTGATTGATAGCTATAATTGAAATTGTACTATACTTACATGATTCATTGGGTGATAGTACTCTATCATATGTCATATAATTTAATAAAAAAAATTATTTTATTGATCATATTGATATTATTATTAAATTTTGAGATTTTTATTGCTCATATTAAGTGATGATTAATATTGAAGAAAATTGAAACATATATATTGATTATTCTACCTTGCATAGTAATAGAGTTTTTGTTACCTGCTGGGTATTTTAGCTCATTATGTAGATTTTAATGATTTCAGTTTAGGAAATGGATCAGGACTGTGAGCAGTTATATTGATAACAATCTTCAGGTTTTTCTTTAGATTTTGTTCTGTATTTTCTTTTATTCTTTTGTCGTCAGGAGCCTGTGATAAATTAGTAATTGTAGTGATCTCCTAGCTAGTGTAAATTACATTTTGATGAATATGAATTTATTTGTTTTATATTGATGATTTATAGAAGCCCTAGTATATTTTTAAAATGATATTTAGACAATTCTTTCAAATTTGCTCTTTGAGCGTTACAGACCTAACCCAAACAAATTGAGTTTAAGTTACAAAGGTGGCTACAATCAAAACCCCAAAAGAATCAACCCTAAAGTGGACTCAAGGAGCCAACACATGAGGCCAAAAAAATGGACATAAGAAAACAACAAAAGATGTTACACATCACTATACTTATTCAAGGATTGTGTGTCTAGCCAACCATATCCAAGAGAAGGATTAGCATCAAAATTAAACAAAGAATTAAGATGAATTTGGTTTAAATGAATGGAGGATTGGCTTGGATAAGGTATGATCATCTGCTCGTAGTATTATTAAAAGGGAACTTCAGAAGAAATGTTAAGCGATGCATTGGCCCTACACATCACTTGCTTGTAGAGTACAAGCTTACAATAAAATGCATTTGTCGAGCTGCTTCACCACTTCACATCATAGCGTCGCAAAATTGGTTTCAACTAAAACAAAATCCTAGTTCATATTACATGGTTCAGTTCAGCATTTTCCACAATAACTAAGCACAATATTCACTGCTCATCATTTATCGTAGTTATTAAGTCATTGCACATTGGTTCTATATTCTCACCTGCTGAAGCTAGTTGAGTCTGGGTGAATCTTCTCTTCACGCTCTCTTGCCCGTTAGTTTTCTTATGTGCTTTCTATGACTGTATCAAATGTTTTGCACCCATATTTGGCAATCTCTCTTACACATTTTCCTTGCTCCCTATGTGCCTCCCCTACTGTTATGACTAGAGCAAGTTAAAATCACCCAATGCAAAGATCCACACATACCCTAAAGTAGCTCGAATTCTACTTTAGATTTATAATTATATTGGACCTCACTCTTCAATCAAAAACTAGAATGATATTAAGAATAATAATTTAGTCTCTAAATTATTTAACAAGCTATACTCCCGTAAATTTTTTTCATTGACTAAAAACTCCATAATACAAAATAAGTCAACAATATGGATCAAATTTCATAAATCTTTAATGGCATCATTATACTTTCGATGGACAGATTAATGAACGTAATTATGCAAGTATTCATCACTTCTTAAGTTGAGCCATTAAAATTGAAAATAAGTGACAGATGCATGTTCCTTCATTTAGTAAAGAAAATATTAAATACAATGAATAAAACATAGTCTAAAGTCTGTGATGCAATCCAAATATATGAGATCAAAATCAAAATCTCATTCACAAAGCAAGAAGACAATCCATCAACAAATACTCCAATCAACTACATGATCTCTGGCAAGCGAAGAATCATTAGTAATGTATTTAAAGTGAAATGTAATAAAGATGTAGCCCTTCGTAAAAAGTCAGCTAAAAAAAAACAAATTTATGAGGTTGAAATTCTCAAAAAAGAAGATTTATCTTGTTTCGAAATACAATCATTGCTATCGTTCAAATGGAAGAAGAGTAAAGGGGGTCATGATTAGCAATAACTTCATGGAAGGTTTGACCATAGTGAAAATGATATCAATGTCAAATAGTATGACTCAAAACTATCTTCTCTTAAGGAGCACGAGTAACCACGTTCAACAAATATGGCCAAAAGAGATTCCCTATGGTGCACAAATTACAAGAAGATTTGAAATACAAAGTAAATATGCTGGAAACATAATGGCAAACCATCAAGCAAAAAATTGGACATGTATATGTAAAAGATTTGGAGTATCATCAAATAATCAACCATTGAATTCCATAAAGAAGAAATAGAAAAATTAAAAAAACAACTTATGCCACTAAAAGAGGCTCCTATGATAGGTATTTTTTCTTTTGTAATCTCAATTATTGCATCCACTTCTAATACTTTAAAGTCTCAAAGATGCCTAATTTGAACTCATGCATTATTGATTAAAAAACTGCAAATCATATGACCAACTCCTCTTAAAAAATAATTTTATAAGCTCATTCTGCTAACAACAAGAAGAAAGTAACTATTGTCATCATTAACCACCATTGAATTTGCCAAAACGATATAAAGAATTCGGTCTTGAAATTTCGATCGAAACGATATAAAGAACCTATATCAAATTCCGCAAGGTTTTGAAATTAAAATTTGCCGAAGAAGATTTAAGTAACATTTTACCCTTGTACCCATTTTGCCCTTCACATGACAATAGAGAAACTTTGGGAAGAGGGGCACATGCATAATTTGGCTCTTACCTAATTTCTCTAAAATCACTCATGCACTTAAGGACCGATTCATTCGGTCCCATTCCCGTTCGTTCGGCCGCATGCGAGAAGAGGATGAGAAGGGCGACGGCTTGGGCTCAGCGGGCGGCGGCGGCGAGTTTTCCAGCGGCGGTTTAGAGGGGAAATCAATGGGAAGGCTTAGGGAAGATAAAAGGTAAGTTTTAAACTTGAAAATCTTGATCTTTCACTTAGATTTTCATGAGCTAAATATTTAGGGTTTTAGAAAATTTTGAAGTTTGTTAAGGAAAAGAGTGTAGGAAGTTGAGGGAATGTTTTCATGTAAAGAATTTATGTGTTTCCCTAATTTTCTTTAAGTTTCAAATTAGGGTTTTGGCTTATTTGATGGGGCTTTCATAGGAAAGTGTTAGGGATTTTATGTGTGCACACTCTTAAGTAAGAAAAAATTGTAGGTTCAAAAATTTAGGGTTTGGTGGAAAATTTCTTTTGTTCTAGGAATGATGTTAGGTGGGATTTAGAAGCATAATTGTCTTGACATCCAAAATTTTCCCTAAGAGATTTTTGAGTTTCCACATTAGGGTTTTTCCAAAAATTTTAATTGTAAGCTTAGAGTTAACCCAAATTATTTCTAAGAGACTTGGGAAGTCTCTAATGAAGAAAAATTGAGGATTTGAAAGAAAAGAATTTTTCCTCATTTTATATAATATAAATCCGAAAATTTCACATTTAAATGACATTGTTCATTTAGGAAAATAAGTGATATAAAGTGCAACTAAAGTGCACCCAAAGTGCAACTAAAGTGCACCTAAAGTGCAACTAAAGTGCACCTAAAGGGCAACTAAAGGGCACCTAAAGGGCACCTATGGGTGATTTAAAAGCCTTAGGATTTGGGTATATGAGTGTAAGCTAGTAAGCTTAAGAGGGGATTAGTGTAAAATAGATGTTTATTTTTTTGGCAAGAAATTTATATTGTATTGCTTTCTTTAGTTTTTGACAAGAAGAGGTTCAAGTAAAGAGGTGAAGTGGATGCTTGCATAACACTTTCGAGGTAGGATCCTTTTCCTTACATGACCACATAACATTTCATTATGTTTTTATGACTCTTTTATGTTTTATATTCTTATGTAATGATACATGTTACTTCATGTTCATTTACTTCAAATTTACTTCATGTTTAAGATAACATGTTTACTTCATGTTTAAGATACATGTCCATGTTCAAGATACATGTCAAACATTTGCTTCATGATTGAGATATATTATGTTCTATGGAAAGAATTTATACTTATATGGAAAGAATATGAAATTGCTTGTGCATGATGATTGCAGAGTATCAAATATGGTCCAAAAGCACTAATATGGCTCTTATGAGCAATACGGGAACAATATGGCTCTTATGAGCAATACGAGAACAATATGGCCCTTTGGGGCAAAAGAGGAAAAGAAATATATGGCCAAAAAAATGTTTGTGTACCTGATCAGTACACCCCTGGTACTCCGGTACGGTTGTATATAATAAAGTATAAATAAGCATATGATATGACATTCATTACATGATATATATAAGACATATGCATATGGCATACAACAAACATTTAACATTCTTAAGATATAAGTTAGCATGTGTAGGAAAAGAAATCAAAGCATGTCCCCTTTAGCTTCAAATGTAAATTTTCATTTTAAATGACATGTGAGCATGTTAGGATTAGAGATTCCTATTGAGCGTTAGCTCATTCCCTCGTGTTGGGATACTTTTCAGGAGAACTTTCTCATAAGTGATGGCGGAACACCCAAGGTTCACCTACATTCGTCGTGTACCGGCTGACAGGTTCTTTTGTTATTTTCCTAGTTGAAGTTGACTTCATTTTGGGTGGTTTTAGCCTTTGTAATGATTTGAAATGTTAAATACATGTTTTGGAAAAAAAAGTTTAGAGGCGCTTTTAAATTCCTATTAAAGTCTTTTAGAATTGTTATACGTGAAATATGATGATTGAACTGTTCTGAACGTCCGATTCCGTTCCCGCCTCCTTTATAAGAGCTAACCGGGCCGGATCGTGACAAAGTACCCTCATAATTTTAAGAAAAATGAATAATAAATGAGTCATCTTGTGTGTACACAATACAAAGCCCAACAAAATAGAGTGGCTAAAAGAGAGAAAGGACACCTAATTACCACCACAAGGGCTCTCATTTTTTAAAAGAGTGTTCTATTGAGAAAATTTATTTTAATAAGCACTCCTATCATAAACCAGTGGCTACCTACAAGAGTTATTGAGTTCAAAAGTCAAATAGAAGTCTAAACCAATTTATTTTCTCACTTCAACATAACAAATAATGTTATCATCAAGATATTTAGAAGTATTGTCTTTGCCCATGCACATCCTCAAAACAAAGAAAAACTTGATCCAACAGCAATAAATGCATCTTTATTGATTACTCACCCACTTAAAAAGTGGTACAAATACTACCATCCTCCCACAAAAAATGTGTATGTGGCTACTAATGTCACTTTCAATGAAGATGACTTCTATTTGTTCCCTAACCCAATGAAGAAATATCATTCACAAATAAATACAATAAGAGAATACACTGCCTTCATTATCCCTCATCTAGCAAATAACTCTATTCTAGAACTAGCAACTCCAACACAAGCCAAGCTTATACCAAACCCACTTTCTACTCAACCAATAGATGTTTGCTCAAGAAAAAAATATATCTCAAACTACACAAGTCCAATCAATCGATATAATCCCTTAGCACTGAACAACGCATGAATCATCAACGAATGAATAGAGACTTTAAGGGAAAGATTGTTGAAAGAATTTGAAGTCAACGAACTAGATAAACTAAAGTACTTCCGTAGCACTAAAGTCGCACGCCTCAACATGGATTTTTCATATCACAACAAAAATATATAATAGACCTATTAAATGAAACACGAAAGTTGAGATACAAACTTATCACATACAGGACCTAATGATGCATGTGTTGTACGTGCAATATATCAATTTATGCACAATCCAAAACAATCAAATCTTTAGATATTGCATTGAATTTTATGATATCTTAAAGGAATCCCGATTAAAGAAATTTATTTAGAAAGAGGGAGCATATGACACTTGAAAATCTACACATATGTTGATTATGCAGGGAGTATGATTGATAGCAGTTCAACTTTGATACATTGCACATTCTTATGAGGCAAAAAAGTGACTTGGAGAAGTAAAAAAAAAAAAGTAAAATGTGACTGCAAGATCTAGCACAAAAGCTAAATTTAAATCTATGGCACTAGAAATCTACAAATTACTACTTCTTAAAATTATCTCATAAGATTTAAAAATTGAATGGAAATGTCCCAGGAAACTCTATTATGATGACAAGTCAGCCATCAATATTGCATATAACCAATGCGATATGATCATACTAAGCATATTGAAGTTGACACGCTTTAAAAAAAAAAATTTGGGCAATGATCTAATTTATATTTCATTTGTATCCATAAGTGAACAACTTGCAAACATTCTTATCAAAGATTTATCAGTGACAATCTTTTAAAAATTAACATGTAAGCTTGGAATGGATGATTATTCATTCATTTGCTTAAGAGAGAGAGTATAAAAACAGTCCATAAATTCATTTCTAAAGCAGTAACCTTCAACACCTCTTGCTGTGTCCACCCAAGTCATGCTCAACTAGTTAGGCTTCTTATTGTGTTCGCCCAAGTCACACCTAACTAGTAATGGCTTTATGATCCCAGACATCAATGCATCAAGTGGATTATGCTCCTCCTACTCAGCTTAGAAAGTTTGACTTCCTTATTAAATCTCATTACCATCTCATTGATCTATAGGATCATTATTTCCACCTCACTAGTCCACGGGTTGTCTATTGCTTATTTTTTCAATTACAAGCTCCCTTGAGCTTGTATGAATTAATCACAAATTTTGGAATGAAACACTCAGTCAATTCTCTCATATTTTCATCAATGAGCATAATAAGTTCCTTTTCACACTAAAGACTCCCCCACCCCCACACACACACATCAACGAACTTCATTATCATGCTAATCCACGAGTAACTAATGGTTTCATTAGCTAGTGTAGTTTGATTATTTGGTGAATAAATATTTTGTATGCCATTTGATTTACATCCTCATTGTCCTACAAGAGACATACTTAAAGGAATCATCATAACCTCTATTATCTATAAATTCTTTAAGAAAACAAAAGATTAAAGACAGTCGAAAATAGAAAATATAAAGAAAATTATTCTAGAGAAGAAAAACTAGACCATGAGAGCAAACAAGCAAACCCCACCAAAAGAAACAATGAAAAATCATGAATGATATAAATATTCATTACACCTAACAATAGATTTGCATTAAAAACATCAACCAAAAAGTATTAAAAACATAAAAATATCAAATATACAAAAATCCATTCAATGTGTAAATGGACTACAATTATTTAGTAATTAAAAATGCTAAACTACTTGAACATGCTTATTCCCAGACTTCCCAGTTTCAAGCTCATTGAAAAATGTGTTGTTTTCTTTCTAAGGTAAAAAAGGAAACACAAAAAAATAGTTAATATGAAAAAAATACAATTTTTCACCTAAGCTCATCTATTCCTTCTTGATGAACATTTATGATAAATTTCAAAACCAAGAAAAGATAGTTTCATAGTAAATTAAATTCACTCGAGATCACTTATCCGTGAAAAAAGATGTATCCTCAATAAAAATCAAAATTACCACCTAGATTTTTTTTTAATAATAGAAATATATCTCTATTTACAAGTTTGAATCCACATGAGAAGCAATAGAATTCAAGTTCACGGGTCTATTGTTCAAAGCGATGGTGAATAGATGGGGATATTATCAGTAGAATTCAAGTTGGATCGTTGAAGTGGAGGAATGCATCGATCGTGTTGTGTGATAGAAATTTACCCCGCAAACTCAAGGGAAATTTTTATAAGATGGTGTGGCATGCAATGCTTTATGGAGTAAAATGTAGGTCATTAAAAGAGAAACAAAAAATTAAATTAAGTGTAGAGGTGAGGATGCTCAAGTGGATGAGTGGTTTTACACTTAGAGACAGTATGAGAAACAAATATATCATGGAAAAGTTGGAGTAGCTCCTGTAGCAAATAAGATTAGAGAGAGTCGTCTTAGATGTTTTGATCGCAAAAGATGTCGGTCTTCCAATGACTATGTTAGGAGAGTGGATGTATTAAATCCAATCTATGTTAATAAAGGTAGAGGTCGACCTAAAAATATTTGGTTAGAAAATATTAGAATGATCTTTTTTTTAGTAGATTTAATAAGAATTTGACCCTTAATAGAACAAAATGGAGGAAAAGAATTCATGTAGCCCACAACACAGTGGTATAAAGGCTTGATAATGATGATGTTGCATTTGCAGGTCTCAAACCAAAGACCTTTACCTTAGAAACTAAAAAGTGTAGCGCTTAAGGCAAAGCTGTTTGGCATTATCACCACATAGATCGACAGCGTGAATCCATTCAACTTCCTTTTTTTTTTCTTTAAAAAACCTTTGCAAAGCTCCGATCTGCAAGATACTCCTCTTTACTATCAGCCTGAAGCTATCATTTACCATAAACATAAACTTATTACCATTCCAAAGCACTAAAACAACGTTACAAACAAAACCAATTGCATGCATCTAAACATTCAAAATAAAATCCTATACAAATTCAGATAAATATATGAATCTCATCAAAAACCTTAAATTACGATAGAATCAAAACAGAATTTTTCAAGAAGAGGACTAGATCTAGACCTCGCCAGTATGCCCAAAGCAACCATGCAGATAATTCTCATCCATCCAGTATTGGAGATCCCCCACCCATATCGTCTTATTCTCATCGGCGCTAGTCCCCATCTGCTGCAGAGGGGAAGAAGGTGGGTGCATCGGCTGGTGAAAACCAAAGAAATGTGGCGGCGCAAATTGCGGCGGCGGTGGTGGAACCATGTGGTTCTGCATCACCATCGGAGAAACCGGATACTGCATGACCCCCGGCGGAACCCACGGCTGATGCTTCAACTTCATTTGATCGGCGCCGCTTGCTGGCTGCATTGTCGGTGGCGGAGGAGGTGGTCCTCGCCGGGGGTAGATGCAGGCAAGAGAGGGAGCGCGTGGGTGAGCGCTGGTGAGGGGGAAGCAAGAGAGGGAGCTCGCGGGTGAGCGTGGAAGGATATTTAATGATTTATTCGGGAGGCCGAGTCGACTGTAGGTTTGATATCGGCCGTTGGATTGAGGAAGGAAACGTAACGGACGACCGGGATGCATGGATCTCAGGGTTGTGTGATTTTGACTTGATCTAATCAGGGCACAATAAAATAATTATATACATATATATATATATATATATATATACATATATATATATATATACATATATATATATATATATTTTAAAATTTTTTGCAATTGAGGATAATTATTTGGTGCAAATGCTGGGCGTAGCTCTTCGTCAGGATTCCAATTAAATCCCGACATGTGGAGTGGACAAATGGGTATTAAATTGGAATTATTTTTTTATTTATATCTAGTCAGCCCCACCAACCCGGCCTTACCCACGTTTTCTTATTTTTTGGAAGAGGGTTTAGGGTTGATGCTTCATTTTAAGAAAAAATCCATGAAAGCTCTCAAATTCAAATATTTATGATTTTTTATACCTATCGAGAAAGAAAACAATAAGAAACAATGTTGCATTATTCGAGGAGATGGCATATTAACTGGACGTGAAGGCTAAAAAGAGGTATGCAAACGTTCAGAAATCATAATTTAATTTGGCTGGAGACTGCATGTTTCAACTTATCGAAAAATCTTCACCTCATCCCAAGTTGTATTAAGGGCTTCCAAAGTTTTATAATTTGTGAGAGTTCTAAAACAAAGCTATATAGAAAAAACATATCAATGCTCAGTACAAGTGCAAACAAAAGCATGGAAAAAGCAAAAGAGCACCACGCATTTGCTATTGCGCTTTAATTGTGCATTTGCTACTATGCTTTATGTGCGCATTAACTGTGCATCGTTATTGTGCTCTTTGATCGTGCATTCATTGCAACTTCACTGCACTTTTATAGCTGTTTTAATATAATTTTAATGTGTACTTGCTAGTGCGCTTTTGTTGTGCTTTCATTGTGTTTTTCTAATATTTTACTACATTTTCAATGAGCTTTCACTGTGTTCTAACTGGACTTTTGCATAACTTTTATTACGCTTTTACTACTGCATTTTTATTGAGATTTGTTGTGCTTTCACTGTACTTTACTTCATATTACAGGTTATGTATAAATATGAGAAATAAACATATGATGCTTACTGCAGTTATACCCATAATGTTGGTTTTAGTGTGCGCAATGTTCATCGCATTTACTGAACAAAATTCATAAAGATAAAAATTAATGACTTCGTTTGTTCAAAAGCTTGTTTCAAAAAAACAAAAAAAAAATGATTTGGCCTGCATTTTCAAATAAAATATCATAAATCAGAGACCAGAATGGGTTGTCCATCTTTGGTTGGGTTTGGAGCTGATTAAGTTGAAATTTGGAATGTGAAAAGATTTATTGAATCCCATAATTATGAATTGGCTAGACCATAAGACCGACATCACTTGAGATTATCTAGGAATATTGATGATAAGAATGTTTCAGCTTTGAAATCAATTATAGAAGTCGAGATAAGAATTGTTGATGCATTCTCTTGTCTTATAGAGGAAGTTTGAGGTATCGACGAGAATGTTAGATTCTCTAAGAGGGATGAATACAATTTTATTCAGAAAGAGAAACGATTAAATTTGGGGACACTAATATTTAATTCAATTATTTAAAGATCGTCAAGGTGATAATAATATGTTCGCATGGGATATCCAATTTCATGAATTTGACAAATTGTTCAAGTTATTGGGTTGATGGATGGGTAGGATAGGTTATGACTCTTTTGAAGATATAAAGATTTTCTTATACTAGTTATATGTTAAATAAATATAATTTAATTTGTACAATATTTATCGGTGTTAATAATCATTGGCATAATATTTTTGTTTGGGATGGTCTTTTTGTCAAAGAAAATAATATAATCATTTATATGGTCATTAAGAACATTTGTACGAATAAAGGTGATAAACATTCAATGACAATATACTAATCCGGGTCATGTAATGGCTATGGTCATAGAAGTTATATTATCTCACACTCGTCATAGATTATGCTAATGACACATTTCTAAAAAGGTTTCATCAAAAGTCGGGTGCTTCAATAGCAACAACAAAGTCAGAGGACTCTTCTATAAGTATTTAAGAAAGTGTGACTCTGAAGAGGAGTTTGAGAAAATATAAGTTGGAATGATCACGAAAAGAAACCTTCATAACCATAATTAGTTGGAAGATCTTTATTGGATAAGGAATAAGTGGTCAATATCATCACTATGATTTGAATTTGTAAGAAAAATTTTCAAAGCTATAAGTTTTTTTTTACAATGATTTAAATATGTAAGGAAAATTGTCTATAAAATAGCAATATATTATGTAATTAACTACGCTTTTGTTACATTTTTGTTGCGCTTTCACTGGATTTTTACTGTACTTTTGTTATGCATTCACTGCAATATTATTGTTCTTTAGCTACAATTAGTTTTAGAAATTAAATTTGTAAGGAAATTTTTTTAAAAATGACACAATATAGTGTAATTCACTGAGCTTTTGTTGTGCTCAAGCTATAAGAGTTTACATTTATAAGGAAAATTTTCAAAACTATAAATATTTTCACTATGATTTAAAATTGTAAACAAAATTTTATAGAAAATGACAATATAATATATAATTAACTACACTTTAGTTGTATTTTTTCTGCGTTTTCACTATGCTTTAGCTAGATCGTAGCAAAAGCATAGTAAAAGTGTTTTAGTTCATATCATATTACTATAAGTGTTTTCACTATGAATAAAAATTTTAAGGAATTTTTCTAAAAAATGTGCTTTAGCGACGCTTAGTTCATATAATGTTACTATAACTACTTTTCACCACGCTTTTGATGCGCATTAGTTTTGCTTTTGTTGTGCTTTCACTGTGCGTTTGTTATATTAAAAAATGAATGTAGTATTAAAAATAAAAAGGAATGCAATATTTTTAAAATGCATTATTATTTTATCAAAAATTACAAGCTGATACAATATAATTAAGTAATTGATCAAATAATACAAAATAAAAAGAACCATTAATTATACAAATTATACAAAAAGATATTGATTTCTTCTTTGAAAGAAACATAGAGTATGAGAATTCGGCCATAAATTTTGACATTTCATCTTGCCATTTTTTTTAATTATGCCCAATCTACTTTCCTTTGAAGAATAACTTTTTCCCATATATTTGTAGATGAATATTTCATAATCAACATTGTTCATATGGGTTGGAACAAGTTGGGTATAAGCTTATTCTTTTCAAATAACAATAAAGCAAATGCATATATATGGTTGTTATCCAAATATTTATATGTAGCTAGGTCATCAATATCAGCTCCCGATATCATATTATTACCAGAAGTATAAATAATGTCACCCTTGTAAACAAAAAATAGTGAATATAAAGAAAAACACATATAAAGCACAATAAAAATATAATGAAAGTGTAGTGACTATTTTGATGCATTTTGAAGGTTGGGTTGAGTTTGGGTATGTGCCCACGCTTGCCCATATGCACCAACGTGCCTGCACCTGTACGAACCTCACTCTCTTGTAGGTCGATGTGTCAAGTTGGGTTGACCTGGGTTAAGTTTGGGTTCAGGAATATGACCCGTTTTGTAAACCGAATTGGGTTCGGTCAGGGGGTGTTGAAGGTTGGCTTGAACCTGATCCAAAAACCCATTTTTGATACTCCTACATGAAAGCAAATTTCTCTCCCCACTCTCTCCTCCTCCTCTCCCCCCTATTCTCATCTTCTCCTTCAAGGACAAGTAACTAAAATGGAGGCTTGGGATGGCTTAGGATATGCTTAATATAAGGTAGTGGATTTAAATATTTTAAAACATAAAATATAAGACCTAGTGCCACATTGATCTCAAAGCACGGTGTTTTAGCGCTCCGCCACTCCCATGCAAATATTCATGCATGCATGAATTTGTATGAGAGTTATTTATAGGTCATTAATGAATATTTAATCATGTAAAGATATGAGTTATTACTACTTTGATCCCATCGATGTCATTTCTAGCAAAATTTCATCTAAATGTTCTTGTCTCTTTGTTGCTTGACAAGAATTTTGTGAATGCCATCAACATAAGATAATATATTACTATATTATAAAAGGACTGAATATTAAATCTTAAATATATAATTGATGTAAATTTCAGTGATATATGTAAATCGTTTAAATATATTTATAAGTTGGTAAGAAAATTATTTTTGTGATAATAAACATAAAATTATACAATTTCTTAATTTATTTATTATAGATAAATTATGAAAAAATTATAATTGAAGCGGCGTGTTCTTGGAGGACACCAATGGAATCCAATAAGAAATAAGCCATATCAGCTCTCTCCTATTTCTTCGTCTCAAAGCCACCACCATTCTAGCAATGGAGGGAGTCGCTCTACTTCGCTCATTATCCACTTGCTCCTCCGTTACCTGCCGGAGACTCCTCTTCCAACCGAAGAACAGACCCCGCCTCTTCTCTTCCCGCATCCACAGGTATAAGCAGCAAGTACAGTTCCTCTATGGCTCCTCGACCCGCCGGTGGCAGCCGACGACGAGCTCGTTCCAACCCCTACGCCTCAGAAGGAGCTTATCTTTTGCCCCCAGCGCCGTCTCTACTTCGCCCCACCCAGCAGCCCAAGGTAGGAGATCTTAGGAACTGATTGCTTCCGGTCTTTGCTTTTGTTAATTTTATTCTTTTTTTTTTACTTCTAGATTTGTTCTCTGGTGTATCCTTAGGAAAATCGTTAGCCTAAGTTTATTTTTACATATATATGTAGATGGGTGATTGCAGTTTAGTGGGTATTTTTCTACGTTGCATAGAGAACTATGATATTGTTGGCCACCATGGTGCAAGTTAAATTTGGGGATCTTGGGAGCTTTTCTCAGTGGTGTATGATATTTGAATATTATATATTTTCATATTCTAGTTTTCTGCCAGTGATTATTTGTTTGCATGTAGATACAAAAAATAATGGTTTACATAGCGATGATTGTGTATCTTCTCTGTGAAATGAAATCATTATTTTTTGGTATATGTTGGGATTTCTTGGAGGAAGAAAGCTCTTCTTGAATGTAGAGGGAGAGAGGGTATGAAGAGGGAATGAAGGGAGAGAGCACACAGCCTTTATTAATCTGTTCTAGGGTACCTCCATTACAGCAACCTATAAATCTATATATAAATATTGAAAATGATAACCTAAAATTGGACCAAATCCTATAATGATATTTTGAAGGTGTTTATAGAGTTTAAAATTCACGTTGCATCCGACCAAATGATGGAATTTTGTAAACTTATCATTTTTTCAAACAAACTTTTGAATTTCCAGCAACTTAATGAACTATAAATGCATTTAAGATGGCATAATTGCCACTAGCTTTATCCCAACAATTTGAGGTTAGCTTTATAAATCACTGTCTTTGATTTGTTTCTGCTGAACACTGTAATTCGTTTAAGATGTACATTAATTATTTGGTTTTGATCATATTTAGATGCAGGTCATGACATTGCTGAGAAGCTTGGTTTTGACAAGATATCTGAGCAGTTTATAAGCGAGTGCAAATCAACTGCCATTTTTTACAAGCACAAGAAAACTGGTGCAGAAGTAATATCTGTATCAAATGACGACGAGAATAAGGTTTTTGGCATAGTTTTTCGAACTCCTCCGTAAGTTTAGGCATATAATTTATCTGTGTCTAGTTTTTAAAATTTTCAAAGTCTAGGTTTGCATTTTGTTCAGACGTTTTTACACAGCATATTTTCTTTTTTATTTCACCTTATGCAATGGTTTTTATAATTATGCATTTGTTGTTTATTTTATGCTTTCCTTCACACCTAGCAGAAATATAAACTTCCTTTGTATGTTGTTTTACTTATCGTGTGCTTTCATTTATCAAGTTCATCCTATCAAACCTGGCAGACCACTTGAACAAGTTCTCATGAATTGCAGGAAAGATTCTACTGGCATCCCTCACATACTTGAACATAGCGTACTGTGTGGATCTAGGAAATATCCTTTGAAAGAACCATTTGTTGAGCTTTTGAAAGGCAGCCTGAATACTTTTTTGAATGCATTCACCTATCCTGACAGAACTTGTTATCCAGTTGCTTCAACGAACGCCAAGGTAACTTATTCTCTTTTCTTCATAAGATATCCATGTTATGTTTCTCATGAAACTTTAGCCAAGCTGATTTGCTTTTTATGTTGACTTTCAGGATTTCTACAATCTGGTTGATGTGTACTTAGATGCTGTATTCTTTCCTAAATGTGTGGAGGATTTTCAGACATTTCAACAAGAGGGTTGGCATTATGAGCTTAATGACCCTGCTGAAGAATTGTCTTTCAAAGGTCTTACATAGTCTCTATGCGATGCATCTTAATTCTAGATTTACGAACTAACATGCAATATTGAGTTTTCATACTTTTGCCTGCAACCTATTAGAAACAATGAACCATCCAGAGTGGAAAGCATTCTTCTATTTTGCCAAATTTAGTAATCTGTTCACTAAATTTGTTTCCAATCCACTTTGGTAGGAACACAGAAGATGCACTTGCCATAAACTAAGTTTTTCCAATCAGCTATGTACATATAAGGTTGTGAACAAGTCAAGCAAAGTCAAAAACTATTGTGCATTTGTGATTAAATTTGTTTTCATATTTTTAATCAAGCTCAAGCTAAGCTTGAGTTGAGGATGTTATGTTTTTTAAAATAATGATTAAGCTTTTTATTGGAATTGTTTATTGGGCCTAGTAAAATATATTTGAGGATTAATATTTGAACTAATAAATTCCATACCTATCACAAATGGTTGCATACTTATTCATAACAATTTTGCATTGCTTAATTACTACTTTAATTAAATATTTTAATATTCTAATGTTTATAAAAAAATTATAAGAAATTGATAATTATATATGAATGTTTATCATACATATGCTTTTGTTGGCATACCGAATTTTTTATTTAATACAAAAATGCAAAATAGTAGTAGTACGTGAGCTAATGAAGAGGCATCAAATAAAAATTTTAAACCCTAAAATACTTTTCTAGGAACATATAATAGGTACTTCTAGTAAACTCTTTCCAATTAGCTATGTGCACATAGGGTTATAAGTGTGTCGAGTAGTGTCAAGTACTTTTTTGCTCAAATTTGTTTCTATATTTTCTAATCTTGCTGGAGTTGAGCTTGAACATGATTTAATTTTAAAAGTCATGATTAAAATATTTTATTGAATTATTTGTTGAGTTTAGGCTGTATCAAACTTAGCAAATCATATGAGAGGACTAATATTTGTATTTGTAACCTCTACACAATCACAAATGCTTGCATATAACCATTCATAAGAAATTTATATTGTTCAATTAGTATGTTCATTCAATATTTTGGCATTCTTATGCTAATAAAAATAAAATGTTATAATAAATTGATCATTATGTGTGTCTATTAGACATATTTTTATTAGCATACTCCACTTAAAGATACTTTTTATAGAAAAATGAAAAAAGTGAGGAATTACATAAGCTAACAAAGAAGCATCAAATGAGAACTTTATCAAGTTCTTATTAAGCTAATTATTAAACAATAAATGAAAATAATCACAAACATAAGCAAACAGGATGATGTTCAAGCTTAAGCGGATGCTGAGCGTCCTAAGTTTTTTTTCAAGTTTGTTTAGTAAGCTAAATGAATGAGAAAAAAACGTGTCTTTAATTAGCATTGAACTGTTCAACATGCATATTGATTTTTTTACAAACGTATGAGCACGAGACTCTGAGTTGGACTCCCATAGTCCTCCTAGGAGCTCAACCAGCTCTCACTTGGATTGCGGACGAGAATCGCGCTTCAATCTTTTATAGGTACTAAATATCTATCAAGCATTCTCTTCTAAACAAATAAGGCTTTTTGTGTGAAACAGTTCAAAATACTATATGGGTATGTTCACTTGTAAAGGTAGAATATGGCTGTTTGTCAGGGCTGTTTTTGTGCTCTCGTATCACATGGAACCAATGGAGGATCTATGATTTTGGTATTTTTGGGTTTGGCCTAAGATCCTTCCCCGCATGGAACAACTTGATTACTTGAAAGAGGTCGTTAGAAGGACAAAATTTCAAGTTTTCTGAAAACTGTTTAGACAAAATTGATATTTAATAATTAGGAGAAAACTATAAATTGCTAAAGTTGTTGTCACCCTATTTTTAAATTTAAAGAACTATTTGTTTAATTTGCTATTCCATTTCAGGTGTTGTCTTCAATGAAATGAAAGGAGTATATTCTCAACCTGATAACATATTAGGCCGTGTATCCCAACAGGCAAGTTCTATATTGGAAAATTTTACATTATTCTTTAATTATGTTGATCACCCTTGTTTTACCAGTCATTTTCAACCCAAGCAACAATTTTTTGCTCCTTAAAATGCTTATTTATCCTCGAGTTGATTACCCTCACGTAACTTAAAATCATAATCATGCTGCATCGGACTAGCTTAGATTCTGTAGCCTTAATGATTTATTTTACCCTTAGTTTTGTCATCCATTTTAGTAGCTCTTGTATATAAGTAGCTTTTTGATAGGGAATACTTGAGTTTTCAAGTAACCCTAATGGGAAATACTTGAATTCGCAAGCAAATTTAACAATAATTGGTAAAAACAGCGGGAAAAACTCAAGAACTTCGGTGAAAACAATAAAAAACAGTAGATTGTATTATAGGTATCAAATCAAAGCAAACACAGAGCAAAGATACAATTGATCCTCAATTTGAGAGGAGGATCGTTTTCTCCTAATCTCTAGACGATGAGTCTAGAGCCCAAGACATCAAAGAGAACTCCAAGAGAAACAATAATCAAGCATGCCTAACCCTAACCTCTCATGCTTTTTAAATACATGTCTTCCTAATAAAAACTTCCTAAAAATAAACTAAATTCAAAATAACCTTCATATGCTTTAGCTGCCTCCTTCCCTCTCTCTATTTGCCGCCCTAGGGGGGGCCCACATGCTTGGGCGACAATTTTCTAAGGAGGTGGCTTAGCCTGCCTCCTATAGAAGTGAATCGGCCCCACTTGGGCCGGTTTGGTCTGGAGAACCGTATCTCTTTTCTACTTGGGTGACTAACTAATGGGCGATCATGTTAGATGCTTTATCTGCGTACCTGAAAATACATTTTAAACTGTAGATCTTCAAATATTCTATTATTCTTAAAATGCATTTAGTTATCATGTTAACGCTAGAAGGAATACTGGCAAAAACTGTAAAAAGTAATACGCATCAAAGTATACTGTCTTCTGTTCTCTCTCTCATTTTAACCAGCAAGGTTTCTTGCCGTCATTATCCTGATGACACCTATATGTTGCTTTTATCTGACTTGGACATCAAGTGTGATAGTTGTTGGCATGTACTCTTTCCATTGCAGCTTTATAATAATATATTTTGTAATTCTTATGAATACACATAAAAGTTTGTCTAAAATACCTTGACGTATCCACCAATATAGTTATGCTTGTTCTGTTGTGAGCATAATACTAGAATCCTTTGGATTGTGAACCACATTGATTCCTTGTATGGTTCTATCAACAACATGGGAATTTCTTGTTGTGAAAAGTGATGGGAACTAAAATCTCTTTGTTTGTTACTGGAATATCTTGATATCTCTGATATGAATATTAGTGCTCTTGCAGGCCCTTTTTCCTGAGAACACTTATGGTGTAGATAGTGGTGGCGATCCAAAAGTCATTCCGAAGCTTACATTTGAAGAATTCAAGGTTAGCATTGTCTTTTTATGATTTGGCAATGGAATCTAGAACTAGTTTAGCACATCACTTTGAATAGACTATAAGCTGTTTTCGTAAGTTGTATATATATATATATATATATATATAATGAATCAATGCTTCCTAAGATATGCTGATTTTTTTGATTGATTAACATCCACTTGGATGATTTATAAATTGAGTTGTACTGGTATTTGAACATTATGCAGCTCAATACTAGAGCATCTAAGTTTATATCCATGGACTTTGTTATACTTCATCTTCAATTCTTCATCCTCTTTTGTCCAACCAGCAGTTAACTCTAACATCCTAGTTGTTAGATGGTTACTTATGAATTCCTTTAACACTTCACACATCCAACGAGTAGATTCCCCACTCTATGCAAATTTTCTGTGTAAACCTCGTATTATTAAATCTTAAGTGCAAAATGACCATTTCAGTATACGATCACCTTAGAAGTTGGGAGCTCTGAGTGTTTCATTGGAATGACAAAAATTCCATCTTTGGCGGTGCATGTTGTATGGGAAGAGCTAAGCTATATTAGTTGAAAGTTTGTGGAAATTTTTGGGTAGGATGAACTTTTAAGGGGCTTATTTGGCTTACTTTTAAGATTCAAGTTGGGTTTATGTGGAAAACTACTTATTTTCTGATTGATTTTTAATGGTCCTAATTATAAGGATTTTGTGAGCTTGGAATCATCTTATGATGGGAATAATGGAAGCTGTGTTGCTATCCCAAATGATAGAAGACACAAGCCCTACATCTTATGAGAATATTTTAAAGGCAGATTTAGGGATGTGTATTATTTTGATTAAATTGAAAAATCAAATTGAACTTACCTAAATTGATCGATTTGGCAAACAACAAAATTATTGCGAATATTTCTTGGTATTATTTATTCCACATTTATTAAATCAACAAACTCAAGAACTGTAAACAAACAAGTGACAAGAAGATCAATTTGAATATTATTTATTCCACATTCCAAAATTATAAAATTTGGCGAATATTTCTTGGTATTATTCTTAATTCATATTATATGAGCTAAATGTAATTAGGTCAATTTTAAAATTAATTGCATATTTATTCATTCAAAGCTTAATTAAACTGACTAAGCTAAAATTCGGTTTGAAAAATAATTTTTTCAGTTCCATTTCTTAAATTTTATAACCAATATAAATTAATTTAGCTAGATTTTAAACCAAATCATTTAAATTGACCAGGTATACATCCCTATGCAGATTAGATGGATATTTTTTAGTTATTTCCCCAGTATTATATAAGAATTCAAACAAAATTAATTTGAATTATGGGGTAAGATTCACCTAAGAACAAGGCCTTATGATTAATTATATGGAGAAATTTTAAAAAGAAGCTTCCTTTTAAACTAAATAATGAAAAGAAAAGTAATTTAATTGTTATTTAAGAAGCGTAGATGTGCAAAAAGTTTTGCATATTTATAGAAAGTGCAAAACAACATTTTGCATTTTCATTTTTAAAAATTTAATTTTTTTTATTTTGTTATTGATAAAAATATTAATAATAAATCATTAAATTTAAGATAGTTATAATAAAGTTTTAATTTTTAGGATAGTTATATATTTGTAGAAATTTTATTTCATGAATATACTTATAAAATATCTATAAATTTTTTAAAATATTTTATGTTAATTTTATATTTATAAAAGTATTTATAATAATTAAAATTTTAAGCCTGTTATAATGTATGTTTTGATTTTTAGGTTGGTTATAAATTTTTTATAAATTTTATTTTAGTTATATATTATGAACATGTTTATAATATTTTTAAATTTTAAAAAATGTTTTTTGTTAATTTTATGTTATAAATGTTTAAAAAAATATTTATAATATTTAGAAGTTTTAAGTTAGTTATATTTTAAGTTTTAATTTTTAGTTTTTTTGTAATTTTTTTATACATTTTATTTTAGTTATATATTTATAAAAATATTTATAACAGGTATACAACAACAACAATATTAAGATTTTATTTTACTACATGGGGTCGGCTACATGAATCCTTTTTCTCCATTGTGTCTTGTTAAGAGTCAAATTCTCATTTAAATTTAATAAAGAAAGGTCATTTCTAATATTTTCTAATCAAGTCTTTTTGTTCTACCTACCTTTCTTAGCATAAGCCAGATCTAATACATCTACTTTCCTAACTAGGTCATTGAAAGGCTGTTGTTTTATGTGACCAAATCATCTAAGGCGACTCTCTCTAATCTTATCTTCTACTGGAGCTACTCCAACCTTTTCATGCATATGCTCATTTCGTATCTTGTCTCTAAGAGTAAAGCCCTACATCTACCTGAGCATCCTCATCTCAACAACACTTAACTTAATATTATGCTTCTCTTTTAATGCCCAATGTTTGCACCATAAAGCATTGCAGGTCTCACCACCATCTTATAAAATATTTGTATAAATTTATAAAAGTATTTATGTTCATTTTATTTCATAAATTTTATGCTAAAATAATTCTTTTAAAAATATTTACAATTATTAAAAAAATTTAAGTTATAATTATTAGGCTAGTTATAAATTTATTTGGCAAATGAGGAGTCTTTTTTTGTACAACTATTAGTCCTGAAGGAGGGTTAGGGCTATCATAGCATCTGCATAGGTATATGCTATTGATAACTATGGGTAAGTAAAATGAGCTAGATATTAAGTCTTGCTTATATCATCATCATAATGCATTAAGGGCTTACGGGCTCAATTGATTTCCCTTATCCCATCATTCACATGCTAAAGGAGTGCTAAAGGAAGGGCCCATTTTCGTACAACCTGACAACATTCATTCGTGCAGTTACAGTTGGTCCTGAAGGAGGGCAAGGGCCATCATAACACCTGAAGAGAAATTCAATGCTAATTACTATGGATAAACAAAATTACTAAAAGAATATGTATTGTTTATATCTTGAATCATGATGCATTTAGGGCTAACAATAATTTTGGATTCCCTCTGTCCCGTCATGTGCATGGAAAATGAGGGGCCAATATTCATACAACTTGACAACATTTTGTCATGTAGGTCATTTTCTGTCATGATGTAGATGCTAGAAACTTTTATTTAAGAGCAACCGATATGTCTCATACAATCGTCACAATTTGCTCCCACCTTTTTTAAAAAAAAATTACTTATATTATTGCATTACTTAGAAAACCATCCTATTTTTTAGTCATGGCAAGCCGCTGTCGTAATAAAGTTGGTGAATGATATTCCAATCCTTTGTTAGTGATGATGATCCTTTGTCATAGGACAATTGATGAAACATCGTCGACTCCTTTCTTATATATGTAGGTGATTTCAAATGAAGGATACCATTATTATATGTATGTTTGAATGTTGGATTGTGACAAGTTGTTATAGAGATTATATGAGAAAGCTGTGAAATGCTTGATGATCATAAAAGAGGATTTCTTACTGGGTATGGATGGAAGTTAGTGCAAGATAGATTTATAAAGATGGGTCATCATTTTGTCGTGCTTCATTAATACAGGAAAAATTTCATTTTCCAATGGCAATTTTGGTCGGAAAATAGCCAAAATCCATCAGAAATTATTATTTCCGGCGGAAATATTTACGCCGGTATAACGCGCGTCAGAAAGCTGCTACTAACCTCCACCACCACTAATCACCCTGTATTTGGATTTTACACTGCATTCATTTTATTTCAAGAAAAAAAAAATCAATCCCCGCTTTTATTTTACACTTATCCAAACAACTCCAAAGTATTTCAAATACACAGTATTCTTTTTCAATCATCCAAGCAGCCCCTTAGTGAGTTGGTGAACTATTGATAACTTTTACATCTATGTAATATCTATTAAACTCAATTAGCTAAACAAAGAGTAGTTACCATTGTTACTCCACTTATTACTAATAACTTGTAGTAATTGCAGGAATGCTTTTTATGAATGTGATCTACCGCCAGATATCCAGACAAACAAGTTTAAGCCAAGTCAGCCCAGTTCAAACAAAAAACTAGCATAATTTTTTATATAATTAAATAATACTAGAAATAACACTTGATGCATATTATTAAAAAATAAATTGTAAAATAATCAGAGTTCAACCTGATTAATTGCCCAAAGAATTATAGGATAGTTTTATAAATTTTAGTAGTAATTATAGAGTAATTTAACCAATTTATCTTTTGTTTATTGCTGATGAAATAACACTTTCACAGCAATTCTTGGTGTATTTATACATTGAGCAATTTAAACTTTTTCACAATTAAAAATATCTAATTTATAGTTTTGAACGACAATTCCTTGTAGTCTATTACTCACTGATTTTTTTAATATTTCTCTTGACCATACCAGCTAAGCTTCTCATAAAAGGATGGGGATTATATTCCTTATTTATAAAATTCATTTGCCGTATAAAAAAATATCATTCATTTTAAATAATTATGATTATATTCTTTATTTAATAAACTGCTAAAATGTCAAGGGAAGTCCATCTAAACTGAATGTAAAGGCTTAATATGAGTAAATATATCAATAAAATTACTAAGAGATAATAATACTATATAAAGGTGAGTGAAATCTGTCTAATGAGTAGTTATGAACTTTCTTTTGTGTAATATTACTCTTAAAATGTTAATTAAAGATTGTGCTTTTCTGGTTATGAAAAAAGTAAATCTTATTGAATATAAGTCTAGTATGAACCTGATTTTTTTGTTGCTATAAGTGAACATAATGTTAATAGCCCGATTAAAATTGGTTCACAATGCATTTGAGATGAAGTTATCTGAAATGATTGCTGTACTATTTTGATTCTTGCTCCATACACTTGGTCGGCTGTTTGGGAGCACCTTTGTTTTAGTTTTTATTTCTTTGGCGGCGGTGGTTGTGGGTGGTGGTACTTGTTTTAAAATTTTAGGTTAAGTATTCAAAGTTTAGTTTTAGCACGTTTTTTTGGGAATATTTTTAATTTTTTAGTTTTCAAATTTTATTTTAAACATTCATAATTTATGTTTTTTTTTCAAAATTCTTCTTAAATATTTACTTTAAAATTTATTTTTATGATGCTTGTCCAAATTTTTACTTTTATTTGTTGGTTTTGAAAAATTATGTTAATTATTTATAAAAACAGAAATTACAGCAGAGCAATTAAAAAAAATATATGGTGAACTAATTTTCACACTGAGTTGATTTTATTAGAATATAATGAAAATGAATTTGATAAGTTAAATACCTAAAATTCTATTACAAAAATTATGACAATTATTTTGAAAAAAGATGAGGCCTTTGCTAGTAACTTTTTCTGATATAAATCAAGCTAACTAACTAAAATTTAAAACAAAATGTGATAAGAAAAATTTAAACGCATAACCCAAAAAAATTTATTATGGTGAAAATATAAATGACACTTAAATTGATAAAATAACTAAAGTTCCACGTCGAAAATCATGACAGTTTTTTGGTAAAAAGAAAATGAGAAAATTGCGAACTAAAATTTTCCAGTATAAATGAAGTATACTTAAATTTAAAACAAAATGAGCCACAAAAAACTTAAGCAAGCAAACTTAAATTTAAAACAATATGTGATAAACAAGGTTTTATCAAGAAAGAGTCTACATCAGTGGGCAACAGAAACACCATTTTTATCCTTAAATATGTGTCTCTAGCCTATTCATGAATCATTGTATATCATTCTATAATGCAACAAAGATAAGTATCTCACCCTTATAAAATATCCACACTACATAGAATTTATACTCAAATTAGTTGGATAGACACTTGCATTATGAGCTTTTAGTTGGTTTGACTGGGCATCATGCATGTTCTTTGCGCATGGAAATTTGACTGATCATTATGTTGTAGGAATTTCACCAAAAATATTACCACCCCAGCAATGCCAGGATATGGTTCTATGGAGATGATGATCCAGCGGAGCGGCTACGTATTTTAAGCGGTATGCCAAATTAACCCTATCCAAATTGAACGTCCAAAATTTATTTGTTCGTTATTAATTTTTTGCCAATTTAAGTGGGAATTTATAATATTCCATAGGGTGAATAAACTTCATAGGTTTTATCTGAATTCCTAAGTTGACACTGAAAAACACTACTAAATTTTGGTTATTAAGTCCCTTTGAGCAGGTTGATCTGTTGAACTTTTAAGATTGTTCTTTATGCTTTATCATACTTGTATTGTGCTTTGTTAGTCAAGCTTTATCATGGATAAAAGATGATCAGTACTTTATGTTCTCATAATTGGTATTTGGTTTTATATAGATGAGTTTGCTTCAGCATATCTGGTAAAGTTAGAATTTGTTTCTAAAATTATGGAGATCATTAATTCTACTGTATTTTTGGCTCTGCCTTTTATTAATGCAGCTTACCTCGACCAGTTTGAAGCAAGTCCTGCTCCTAACGAGTCAAGGGTTGAAGCACAAAAGTTATTCAAAGAACCAGTAAGGGTTGTTGAAAAATACCCTGCCGGTGAAGGCGGAGATTTGAAGAAAAAGCACATGGTTTGTGTTAACTGGTTGCTATCTGATGGTCCCTTGGACTTGGAAACTGAGCTTACCCTAGGGTTTTTGGATCACTTGTTGCTGGGAACACCAGCTTCGCCTTTGAGAAGAATCCTACTTGAAAGTGGCTTAGGAGAGGCCATTGTTGGCGGGGGAGTGGAAGATGAGCTGCTTCAACCCCAATTTAGTATTGGATTAAAAGGTGTTGCACAAGATGACATCAATAAGGTTGAAGAGTTAATCATGAACACGCTTAAAAGTCTAGCTAAGGATGGCTTTACTACTGAAGCTGTGGAGGCATCAATGAATACCATTGAGTTCTCTCTGAGGGAGAATAACACGGGTTCCTTCCCACGAGGCTTATCTTTGATGCTTCGCTCCATTGTATGACATTCTATTACCTATAGCCTGGCAACCTTATAGCTCATCGTAAAGTTTGTGTATTTTATATTTTTTTTCGCTGTGTTTCTCTGCAGGGAAAATGGATATATGATAGTGATCCATTTGAGCCATTAACTTATGAGAAACCATTGCAATCTTTGAAAGAACGCATAGCTAAAGAAGGTTCAAAAGCTGTCTTCACTCCAATAATAGAAAAGTACATATTGAACAACTCTCATCGTGTTACTGTAGAAATGCAGGTGTCTCCTGGTCCCCTAATTTTCTTTCCATGTAAATGAATTGTTATGATATCTTACTTCCGAGGATTTTTTCTTCAAAAATTTCTACAGCCTGATCCAGATAAAGCATCTCGTGATGAAGCTGAGGAGAAAGAAATACTTCAAAAGGTTAAGGCAAATATGACAGAAGAGGATCTTGCTGAGCTAGCACGGGCCACACAAGAACTTCGTCTAAAACAAGAAACTCCGGATTCACCTGAAGCTTTGAGATCTGTTCCAAGCCTTTCATTGCAAGATATCCCTAAAAAGCCTACACACGTCCCAACAAATGTAATGGCTTTTCTTTCTGACAAATATTATTTCATAAAATAGTGATGTTTTAAGACCCTTGCACAGTCCCTCCATCCCTTCTTCTCTTACATATTCTGCAAATTCACCACCACGAAATCTAAATTTCTTTAGTAATATTTTTTATGAATCTTGACTGGAACAAAACAAAATTATGTTACATTCTTTCTAACTGTAGATTGGTGAGGTCAATGGAGTAAAAGTTTTGCATCATGACCTTTTTACAAATGACGTCGTTTATTCAGAAGTTGTTTTTGATATGTCTGCGGTGAAGAGAGAACTGCTCCAACTGATTCCGTTGTTCTGGTAAGCAAGTCCATCTTTCCCTATGTTTATTTGTGTTTGTACAGCGCTCCAGGTTCTGTTCTTCTGCTCTCATTTCTTGTCTAGTTTCTAAACTGTTAGTCTGTGTTGCTTATTCAATGGTTGAACTAATAATCTTAGAGTTTTGTACCAGTCAGTCTTTGCTAGAGATGGGTACAAAGGACATGGATTTTGTCCAGCTTAATCAATTAATCGGAAGGAAAACTGGAGGCATTTCAATTTATCCCTTAACTTCTTCTGTGCGTGGAAAAGTGGATCCATGCACTCGTCTAATTGTACGAGGTAAAGCAATGTCTGGGAAAGTTGAGGATCTATTTAACCTGGTATGTTTACTTTCTTTGTGAACACTCATATTTGTGAAATACTTCTTATAGGCTATAAACAGAATATAGGATAATAATAAAACTAAAAACCGCAAGGTTGGCTTCTTTGGTGCTGCTCACTTAAATGTCTTCAATCTCTTTGTTTAACAAATCGTGTTTCTCAGTCCAGTTTATTTGATCCATCTATTTTACACCCTGCTTTTTTGTTTCATATTAGAAGTTGAAAGTTGTATCAGTGAAGATTCCATGAGGAACGGCATTCAGTTTTTATTTATATTTATGCATGATCTTTATCTTCTTGTGGATTGATTCAATATGTTTTCTACAGATGAATTGCATTCTTCAGGATGTTCAATTCACTGATCTGCAACGCTTCAAGCAGTTTGTTTCACAAAGCAAAGCTAGAATGGAGGTACATTGTTTTGTTTTTCCTCCATCTGATTTTTGTGGGTGCCTAGTTCAGATTTCCTAATTTTGCTTGTCATCAGAGCCGAGTAAGAGGTAGCGGACATGGGATTGCAGCTGCCAGAATGGATGCAAAACTAAATGTCGCAGGATGGATTTCTGAACAGATGAGTGGTATTAGGTTTGTTTCCTTTAGGCTTCTTCAATATCTCTTTTCCTTCGGATCATGTTTTTAACAATAATTTGTGGTACCCATGTCACAATATGTATCATTCAAGTATCAAACCAGCATGGAAAAAAGTTCAATGCACGAGCATCCTTTTAGTTTTTTATTCTAATGTGTAGGGTTATCTCCCTTGTGCGGGAGTAGTCTCAGAAGACAAGATGATGCTGAGCGGGTATTGTAGATTTTATTTTACTTGTTGAAAAACCTTCTTGTGCTGTCTAGATTAGGGGTGTAAATAAGTCGAGCCGAGTCGAGTTTTGACATTATCGAGCTCCGCTCGTCAGTCGGAAAGCGAGCTTGAACTTGAGCTCGTCCCATTGTAAACGAGCTTAAGCTGACTCGCAACCCTCGGTGGTCATCCGTGTCCGAGCATCCTTCGCTCGTGTTTTCCCGCCTGCGATTTTCCGCCCATGGAACTTCCTTGATTTCCTGCCCTCGGAAATCTGACTCCGTTCTCGAGGAGCTCGCGAGTCGAGTGGTTTGTTGTTCGAACTTGAGCTCGATTCGTCGAGCCTGTTAACTAGTTGAGCCCGGGCCTGCTTGCGAGTCCGCTTGACTCGGTTACACCTATAGTCTAGATGTTTCCATTTTTCCCAAATTAACCTTGCTGTGCTGTCTAGATGTTTATACCTCTATTGCTGTTCTTACAAAACACAAGGATGGTACAAAAATAAAAGGATTAGGAAGAGGATTGTTAGAGGGAATGCTATTGAGAAAGAAATAGAAGAGAAGAAAATCTTGGGCTATGCCTCTCCACGGTTGGGTAGTGGTAGGGTTTATACCCTCTTTTGTTGTAGGAAAGGAAGATGTGAGGAAAATTGCTGATTCGCCACTAGACCATATGATATTTCTGAAGAAGTAATGCCGGAAGAAAAAATAATGGAATAATTAAATATTCAGAGGTTTCAATCTGCCATATAATTTTCATATTCTCGGTTTGATATCAGTTCAAGAAAGAGAGTAAGATTCAGCCAAGGAGCAAATATAATGAATAACAAAGTATTTGCAAAAAAAGATCCCATACCAAAAAGTGGACATGAAAATTTATGTAATTTGGCTTAAGAAAGCCTATTTACATTGCCGCACATAGATTGAATAATTCACTAAAGAAAGGGCACATAAATGATTATGTGATGTAGAACGGGTAGGAGGATTGATTTCTAAATGTCTTGAAGAGCAAATCGAGGGGTCTAAACAGCAGCTTAACTCTTAGAAGTCTTGGACAGCAACTCTGAACTTTAAGGCCAGCAAAACAGCAATAGGAGATTGCTACTATGGCTGGACAGTAGCGTTGACACTTGGAAATTTCTTGACAGCTACCTCGGATGCTTGGGAAAACCTTGGACAGCAGCTATAAGGTGCTGGGAGTATTCTGGACAGCAAGCTGCAGTCTTCAAAACGTGCAAGGCAGCAAAGAAAACAGAATGTGGGCAGCAAACAAGAGCTTCACGGGAAGAGGAGGGAGGCGTGAATGAGAACTTGGAAGGAGGTTTGAAAGGATTCCAAAAGAAGAAGCGGGGAGCTTTCTCGGGCAAGAAGAAGAGCCTTTGCAGGTCTCGGCCAGCTCCAGGTTTGCTCTTCAAAAATCTTTCCAAAGATGAGTACTGTCCCGTGGACAGATTTTGGGAAAATTCAAT